>JAKGGE010001767.1:0-32738 GCA_023748175.1 Hoolock leuconedys
ACTCCCATATAGGGTGGCTGGCAGTGGTAATCCCTCACCTCCCAGACCTGGGCAGCTGGGCAGAGTAAGCATCTTCAATTCCCAGGATGGTGCTTCCGGCCGAAGTCGCCTCACCTCCCAGATGATGGTGTCATGCAGAGGCCCCTCCCCTCCTCACCTCCCAGACCATGGGTGGTCGGGTCGCAGGCACCCTCACCCCCCACAGAATGTGTGGGAGGTTTGGGAAGAGGCGCTCCTCACCCGCAGACCGTGAGTAGGCCAGGCAGATGCCTCCTCACTTCCCCAGGCAAGATGGGAGGTCCGGGAAGAGGCTCTCCTCACCACCCAGACGCTGGTGGTCGGGCAGAGACCACTCTCCCAGACCTGGCCAGGCAGAGGCTGGCCCTCAGTTCACAGATGGCGTGGTCAATGAAGGTTCTCACTTCCCAGATGATGGGCAGTCAGGCTGAGGCGCTCCTCGCCTCCCAGGATGATGGCTGGCCGGGCACAGGCACCCTCACCCTGACGATTGGTGGGGGCAGAGGCCCCTTCCCCCCTCCATACATCATCGGGAGAGGCACCTCACTCCAGACGGGGTGGCTGGGCAAGGGCGCTCCTCACCCCGCGAACGTAAGAGGCGCCTCCCCACTTCCCAGATGATGGGTGGTCAGGCAGAGGCGCCTCCCCACTTCCCATATGGTGGGTGGCCGGGCAGAGGCCTTCCCAACTTCAAGATGGGGTGGCCTTGCAGAGGCGCCTCCTCACTCCCCCCCAGACGGGTGCAGGTCGGGCAGAGGTCCTCCTCACTCCCAGACGAGGCGGCCAGGCAGAGTCGCCACTCACCTCCTCCCAGGATGGGGTGGTCGTGGGCAGAGGTGCTCCCCACTTCCCAGACGCCAAGTGGTCGGGCAAGCAGAGTGTCCTCCCCACCTCCCAGAGATCAGGTGTGAGTCGGGCAGAGGCCCTCCCTCACTTCCCAGACGATGAGTGGCTGGCAGAGGCGCCTCACCTCCCCAGATGGTGGTTACCGGCAGAGGCGCCTCCTCACTCCCAGAGAGTGGCGGCTTGCTGAGTGCTCCTCACCTCCTAGGGATGGTGGTGGTGGTCGGGCAGCATGCACCCTCACTTCCCAGAAGGTGGTCAGCAGAGGCGCCCTCAACTCCCAGACTCCATGGGGTGGTCGGGCAGAGGGGCACCACTTCCCAGACTGTGGGCAGGGTCGGCACTCCCCACCTCCCAGACGGGCCGGACAGAGGCTCTCGCGACCCCAGACCTGCGCGGCTGAACAGAGGCTCTCCTCGCTTCCCAGATGGGGGTGCCAAGCAGAGGCGCTCCTCACTTCCCAGATGGGGTGTCCGGGCACAGGCACTCATCACTTCCCAGAAGATTTGTCGTCAGGCAGAGGCTCTCCTCACCTCCCGGATGATGGGTGGTCGGCATAGGCGCTCCTCACCCTCCCCGCATCGCATGGGTGGCCGGGCAGAGGGAGGCTCCTGACCTCCCCGGAGGATGGGTGGCCGGGCAGAGGTTCTCACTCACTCCCAGATTATAAGTGGGGGCAGGGCGAGGCCCCTCCCCACCTTCCCAGACGGGCTGGGCAGAGGCACTCCCTCACCTCCTGGGACGGCAGCCAGGCAGAAGCCCACCTCCACACGGGTGGTCAAGCAGAGGGCTCCTCACACCTCCCAGAAGGGTGGCCAAGCAGAGAGGTGCTCCCCACCCCCCTTAGGATGATGGGTCATCAGGCAGAGGCCATCACCCCAACAACGGACGGTGGTTTGTCGTGGGTAGAGCGCCCTCACCTCCGACCATGTGTGTATGGGCAGAGGCAATCCCTCACTCTGTGACGATGAATGGGTCGGGCAGAGGCTAACCCACTTTCCCAGACGGGTGGCCGGCAGAGGCTCACTTCCTGATGGGGTGGCTCGGGCAGAGGCCCCTTCACCCCATATATAGTGGGTCGTGGGCAGAGGCACTCCCACCCCGGACCCATGGGTGGCCGGGCAGAGGATCCCCACCTGGATGATGGTCAAGCCAGGCTGGTGGCGCTCCTGGACCCTCCGAGGGATGGCTGGACGGGCAGAGGAGTTCCTCAGCTCACAGATGGGGTGGCAGGCAGAGGCACTACCAACTCCAGACGACGAGTCACAGCCCCCACCCCAGACGGGTGGAGGGGCAGACAGGCCAATCTCCAGTCTCAGATCGCCAAGTGGCAAGCAGAGGCCTTCTACTCCCTTATAGCTGGTTGTTTGGGGAGAGGCACTCCTCACTTCCCAGACTTGGTGGCTGGGCAAGATGCTTTCCTCATCACCCCGGGAGCTGTGCCTGGCAGAGGCGCCTCCTCACTTGCTGTGATCCATGGGTGGTCAGTAGAGGCGCTCCCTCACTCCCTCCCAGACCTGCAGGTCGGGCAGAGGCCCACCTCACCTCTGTGCTGGGGTGGTCAGGGTAGAGGCGCCTCCTCACCTCCCAGACGGTGGGTGGTTGGGCAGAGGCCCTCCCCTCACTTCAGATAAGGGTGGCCTGGCAGAGGTGGCTCCTCACTTCCCAGACGGGTTGGCCAGGCAGAGTCGCTCCTCACTTCCCAGACGAGGCGGCCGGGCAGAGACGCTACTCACTTCCCAGATAGGGTGGCCGGACAGAGGCGCTCCACACCTCCCGGACGATGGGTGGCGAGGGGCAGAGCGCCCCTCCACTTCCCGGCTGATGGCTGGACGTGAGGCCCTCCTCACTTCCCAGACAGGGCCATGGGGCGAATCGCACCACACTTCCCAGGTGGTGTGGGGCATAGGCTCCTTACTTCCCAGAAGATGGGAGGTTGGGCAGAGGCGCTCCTCTCCTCCCGGACGATGGGTGGCAGGGCAGATGTGCTCCTTACCTCCCGGAGGAGGGGTGGCAGGCTGGGGAATCCCTCCTCCGTCCCAGGCGATGGGTGGCCGTGCAGAGGCCTCCCTCAATTCCCAGACGATGGGTGGCGTGCAGCTCCTCACCTCCCAGACGGTGGGTGGTCGGGCAGAGGCACTCCTCATTTCCCCAGACGGTGGGTGGCCGAGCAGAGAGGCGCTCTCACTTCCCAGATGATGGGTGGGCCAGCAGAAGGATCTCCTCAACCCCGGACGATGGGTGAATGAGACAGAAAGCATTCCCCACTTCCCAGAGGATGGGTGGTCGGGCAGAAGCGCTCCTCACCTCCCAGATGGGATGGCCGGGCAGAGGCGCTCCTCAGATCCCAGATGGTGATTGGCCGGACAGAGGCGCTCCTCACCTCTCAGACGATCGGTGGCCGGGCAGAGGCTCTACTCACCTCCCAAATGATGGGTGGCCGCGCAGAAGCGCTCCACACCTCCCAGGCGGTGGCTTGGCGGGCAGAGGCTCCTCACTTCCAGAAGTTGGGTGGCGGGCAAGAGGCCCTCTTCCTCCCATATATTAGTGGCGGGCGAGACTCTTCACTTCCCCAGGCGATGGGTGAGGTGGGGCAGGCTCCTCATTTCCCAGACGGGGTGGCCAGGCATAGGCGCTCCTCACTTCCCAGATGGGCTGACCATGCAGGCTCTCCCATCTCCCCAGACAGGGGTGGCCGGGCACAGGCTCATCACTTCCCAGGCCAGGCGGGCAGAGGCTCCTCACTTCACAGATGGGGTGGACCAGCAGGCTCCTCACTTCCCAGATGGGGCGGCTGGGCAGAGGCGATCTTCAATTCCCAGATGGAGTTTCCGGGCAGAATCGCTCCTCACTTCCCAGATGATGGCTGGTCCAGGCAGAGGCGTTCCTCAGGACGATGGTGGCGGGCAGAGGCTCTCCTCACCTCCCGGACGATGGGTGGCCGTGCAGAGGCGCTCCTCACTTCCTGGACGATGGGTGGGTGGGCAGATGCCCTCTTCATTCCCATAAATTGGGTGGCCGGCGAGAGGCACTCCTCACTTCCCAGACGGGGCGGCTGGGCAAGGGCACTTCTCAATTCCCAGATTGGGTGGCCGGGCAGAGGCGCTCCTCACTTCCCCAGACGGTGGGTGTTGGTCAGGCAGAGGCGCTCCTCACTTCCCAGGACGAAGCGTGGACAGTTAGAAGGCGCTCCTCACTTCCCAAAGCGGTGGGTGTCGGGTGGCTCCTCACTTCCCGGCGGTGATTTGTCGAGGCAGAGCTCCTCACTTCCCAGATGGTTGGTGGCCGGCAGAGGCGCTCCTCACTTCCCAGAGGATGGGTGGCCGGGCAGGGGGCACTCTTTAGACTGTGGGTGGCCGGCAGAGGCACTCACTTCGAGGCAGTGCGGCCGAGCAGAGGCTCTCCTGCAGCTTCCCAGATGGGGCAGAAGCTGAGCAGAGGCCTTCCTCACTTCCCAGATGGGGTGTCGGGCAGAGGCTCCACACTTAAGTAGAAGATGGGAGGTCAGACGAGCTCCCCTCAACTCAGGCGATGGGTGGCCGGGCAGAGGCGCTCCTCACCTCCCGTAGGATGGTTGGCCGGGCAGAGGGGCTCCTCACTTCCCAGACGGGGCAGCCGGGCACAGGTTCTCATCACTTCCCAGAAGATGGGTCGTCAGGCAGAGGCGGCTCCTCACCTCCCGGATGATGATGGGTGGCGAGGGCATGGTGGCACATCTCTCCCGCACGGTGGTGGCCGGGCAGGAGCTGACCTCCCGGAGGAGATGGGTAGCTGGGCAGAGGTGCTCCTCAATTCCAGATGATATGGGGGCAGGCTGGGAGGAGGCGCTCCTCACTTCCCAGACTGGGCGTCCGTGCAGAGGCACTCCTCACTTCCAGAGAGGCGGCCAGGCAAATGCTCCACCTCTCCCAGGCAGAGGCGGCGGGCAGAAGCGATTTTCACTTCCAGAGAGGCGGGGCAGAGGCTCACTCATTTCAAGAGATGGGGTGGCTGGGCAGAGGTGCTCCTCACTTCTTAGATGATGGGTCGTCAGGCAGAGGAGCTCCTCACCTCCCGGACGGTGGCTGGCCGGGTAGAGGCCCTCCTCACCTCCCGGACTATGTGTAGGCGGGCAGAGGCAATCCTCACTTCCCAGACGATGAATGGTGGGGCAGAAGCAACTCACTCCAGGCAGGCGGCCGGGCAGAGTGGCTCTCACTTCCCTGATGGTGGCCGTTGCAGAGGCCCTCTTCCTCCCATATATGGGGTGGCGGGCAGTGGCACTCCTCGCCCGCCGAGCAGGGGAGGCCGAGCAGAAGCACTCTTCACTTCCCAGAGTATGGGTGGCCGGGCAGTGGCTCCTCAACTCCCGGACGATGGGTGGCCGGGTAGAGGCTCTCCTCTCCTCCCGAGGTGGGTGTTGGCGAGCAGAGGCTCTCCTCACCTTTCCCGGACGTGGGTGGCTGGGCAGAGGCACTCCTCACTTCCAAAGATGGGGTGGCCTGGCGGGGCCCTCACTCCCTTCAAAGATGAGATTGGCCTGGCAGGCTCCTCACTTCCCAAAGGGGTGGCCGGGCAGGCTCTCACTTCCAGGCGTTGGTGGCCCGGCAGGGAGCCCTCCTCATTTCCCAGATTGTGTGGCGGGCAGGCTCCTCACTTCCCAGATGGCCGATGGCCTGGGTAGAAGTGGCTCCTCGCACTTCCCAAATGGTGGGTGTCTGGGTAGAGGCCCTCCAATTCCCAGACGATGGGTGGTCGGGCATAGGCACTCCTCACTTACCAGACGATGGGAGGTCGGACAGAAGCTCTACTCACCTCTCTCATGTGATGATGGCCGGGCAGGATCTCCTCACCTCCCGGTTGGCCGGTGGTTGGCGGGCAGGAGGCTCTCACTCACTTCCCAGGCGGAGATTGGCCGTGAAGGCTCACCTCACAGGCGGGGGTGGCGAGACGGGCTCTCACTTCCCAGATGGAGGCCGGGCAGAGGCTCACTCAGTTCCCCAGATGTTGGGTGGCCAGGCAGAGAGCCGTCTTCACTCCCAGCCCATGGGGTCGCCGGGCAGAGGCACTCCTCGCCTTCCAGGCCAGGCGGCTGGGCAAGGGAGCTCCTCAATTCCCAGATGGGGTGGCCGGGCAGAGGTTCTCCTCACTTCCAGAACTGTGGGTGTCTGGCTCCTCCCACTTCCCAGGCCGAGGCCCGGCTGGACAGAGACTCTCTTCACACCCCAGAAGGCTGACGGGACAGAGAAGTAGCTCCTCAATTCCCAGACTGGCGGCTGACAGGCGCACCACACTTCCAGATTGAGGTGGCGGGCATAGAGGCTCTAACCTCCCAGTGATGGGGCTTCCCGGGCAGAGGTGCTCCTCATCTCCCGGACGATGGGTGGCAGGGCAGAGGGGCTCCTCACTTCCCAGACGTTGGGTGGCCAGGCAGAGGCTCTCCTCACCTCCTGGACGATGGGTGGCCATGCAGATGCCCTCCTCACATCCCAGAAGATGGGTGGCGGGCAGAGGCACTCCTCACTTCCCAGACAATGGCTGGTTGGGCGGCGATCCCTCACTTCCCAGATTGATGGGTGGCGGGGCAGGCGCTCCTCACTTCCCAGACGGTGGGTGGTCGGGCAGAAGCGCTCCTCACCTCCCAGATGATGGGTGGCCGGGCAGAGGATCTCCTCACCTCCCAGGACATTGTTGTGGGCGAGGCAAACCTCACTTCCCAGACGTTGGGTGGCGGGCAGGCTCCTCACCTCCCAGATGGGGTGGCGGGCAGGCTCCTCACTTCCCAGATGATGGGTGGCGGGCAGAGGCTCCTCACTTCCCAGACGATGGGTGGCCAGGCAGAGGCTCTCCTCACCTCCCAGATGATGGGTGGCCGGGCAGAGGATCTCCTCACCTCCCGGACGATTGTTGACGGGCAGAGGCAAACCTCACTTCCCAGAAGGCTGACGGGCAGAGGCTCCTCAATACCCAGATGGTGGTGGCCGGGCAGAGGCGCTACCTCAATTCCCAGGCGATGGGTGCATGGGCACAGGATCTCCTCACCTCCCAGACGATGGTGGCCGGGCAAGAGGCACTCCTCACTTCCCAGAGTTTGGGTGGCGGGCAGAGGCACTCCTCACTTCCCAGACGTTGTGGCTGGACAGGTAGGGGTGGTCCTCACTTCCCCAGGCAGTGGGTGTGGCCGGGCAGAGGCCCTAGATCACTTCCCAGGCGATGGGTGATCAGGCAGAGCGCTCCTCACTTCCCAGAGGGTGGGTGGCCAGGCAGAGGCACTCCTCACTTCCCAGAGTTCGTGTGGCCGGGCAGAGGCACTCCTCACTTCCAAGACGATGGGTGGGACAGGTAGTGGCGCTCCTCACTTTGAGCGGTGGGCCCATCCGTTAGAGGCCTCCTCACTTCCCAGGCGATGGGTGGTCGGGCAGGCAGCTCCTCCACTTCCCAGACAATGGGTGATCAGGCAGAGGCACTCCTCACTTCCCAGGCGATGGGTGGCCGGGCAGAGGCACTCCTAACTTTCCCAGAAGGGGGTCGCCAGGCAGAGGCGCTCCTCACTTCCCAGGCGGTGGGTATCGAGGGTAGGAGCCCTCCTCACTTCCCAGGCGATGGGTGGTCGGGCAGGCAGCTCCTCACTTCCCAGGCGATGGGTGGCGGGCAGAGGCCTCCTCACTTCCCAGAGTTTGGGTGGCCGGGCAGAGGCCCTCTTCACTTCCCAGGCGTTGGGTGGCCGGGCAGAGGCTCTCCTCACTTCTCAGATGGTGTGGCCGGGCAGAGTCGCACCTCACTTCTCAGACGATGGGAGGTCGGGCAGAGGCTCTCCTCACCTCCCAGATGATGGGTGGCCGGGCAGAGGCACTCCTCACTTCCCAGATGGTGTGGCCGGGCAGAGGCTCTCCTCACCTCCCGGACAATGGGTGGCGAGGGCAGAGCACTCCTCACTTCCCAGGCGATGGGTGGCGGGCAGAGGCTCTCCTCACTTCCCAGGCGATGGGTGGCGGGCAGAGGCGCTCCTCACGTCCCAGATGGGGTGGCGGGCAGAGGCTCTCCTCACTTCCCAGACGGTGGTGGGTGGTCAGGCAGAGCGCTCCTCACTTCCCAGATGGGTTGGCCGGGCAGGCTCCTCACTTCCCAGATGGGGTGGCGGGCAGAGGCCCTCTTCACTCCCATATATGGGGTGGCGGGCAGAGGCGCTCCTCACTTCCCAGACAATGGCTGCCGGGCAGAGGTGCTCCTCACTCCCATATATGGGGTGGCCGGGCAGAGGCACTCCTCACTTCCCAGGCAGGCTGGGCAGGCTCCTCACATCACAGATGGGGTGGCGGGCAGAGGCTCTCACTTCCCAGACGGTGGGTGGTCGGGCAGAAGCGCTCCTCACCTCCCAGAGAGTGGGTGGCCAGGCAGAGGCGCTCCTAACTTCCCAGGGCGATGGGTGGCGGGCAGGAGGCTCTCCTCACTTCCCAGGCGATGGGTGGCGGGCAGGAGGCTCTCCTCACTTCCCAGGCGATGGGTGGCGGGCAGAGGCTCCTCACTTCCCAGATGTTGGGTGGCGGGCAGAGGCACTCCTCACTTCCCAGATGTTGGGTGGCGGGCAGAGAGGTGCTCCTCACTTCCCAGATGTTGGGTGGCGGGCAGAGGCGCTCCTCACTTCCCAGATGTTGGGTGGCGGGGCAGGAGGCTCTCCTCACTTCCCAGATGATGGGTGGCCTGGCAGAGCTCTCCTCACTTCCCGGATGATGGGTGGCCTGGCAGAGGATCTCCTCACCTCCCGGACGATGGTGGGCCGGGCAGAGGCGCTCCTCACTTCCCAGACAGTGGGTGGCCGGCAGAGGCGTTCCTCACTTCCCAGATGGGATGTCCGGACAGAGGCGCTCCTCACTTCATAGAAGATGGGAATTCAGGCAAAGGCGCTCCTCACTTCCCGGACAATGGGTGACCAGGCAGAGGCTCTCCTTACCTCCCGGACGATGGTTGGCCGGGCAGAGGCACTCCTCACTTCCCAGGCGATGGGTGGCGGGCAGAGGCACTCCTCACTTCCCAGATGGTGGGTGGCCTGGCAGAGGCGCTCCTCACTTCCCAGGCGATGGGTGGCGGGCAGAGGCGCTCCTCACTTCCCAGATGGGGGGCTGGGCAGGCTCCTCACTTCCCAGATGTTGGGTGGCGGGCAGAGGCATACCTCACTTCCCAGATGTGGCTGCCGAGGAGAGGAGCTCCTCACTTCCCAGATGGGTTGTCCGGGAAGAGGCGCTCCTCACTTCATAGGCGGGGTGGCGGGCAGAGGCGCTCCTCACTTCCCAGATGATGGGTGGCCGGGCAGGCTCCCTCACTTCCCAGGCGATGGGTGGCGGGCAGAAGCTCCTCACCTCCCAGGCGATGGGTGGCGGGCAGAGTAGCTCCTCACCTCCCGTGATGGTTGGCGACAGAAGCTCCTCACATCCTGGACGATGGGTGGCCAGGCAGAGGCACACCTCACTTCACAGACTGTGGTTGGCCGGCAGAGGCTCTCCTCACGTCCCAGACGGGGCAGCCGGACAGAGGCTCTCTTCACATTCAAGACGGGGCGGCCGGGAAGAGGTGCTCCTCCCTTCCCAGACTGGGAGGTCGAGCAGAGGCGAGTCCCTCACTTCCCAGACGATGGGTGGCCAGGGCTAGGCGGCCTCACCTTCCCGATGATGGTGGCGGGCAGACTCTCCCTCCTCCTCCCAGAGGGATGGGTGTTGGCCGGGCAGAGCTCTCTCACCTCCCGGACGATGGATGGCGGTTAGAGGCATTCCCTCACTTCCCAGACTATGGGTGGCGGGGCAGGAAGCCACACTTCCTGACCCAGGCGGCAGACAGGCGCTTCCACACTGGATGGGTGGCCGGACAGGCATCCTCACTTCCCAGGGTTGGGCAGGTGGGGCACCTTCAGATGGGTTGACTTTGGGGCCTCTTCCCGGAGGGGTGGCGGGGCAGGAAAAACCACTGGCTGGGAGGCAGCAGGCAGGGGACTCCCTTTAGATGGGGTGGCAGGGGCACAGGCTCTGCAGCTCCAGTGTGGGGGCGGCAAGCAGGAGCCTCACCAGTTTTGTGCTTGGGGCACTCCTTGAGAGACAGGCCAGGCAGAGGGCTCACTGGTGGTGGGTGTGTCAGGGGTGAGCCTCCTCAGGAACGAGGAATGGGCAGAGGTGGGGGCATTCCTATTTAGAAGGGTTGGCAACCACTTCAGTGTTCAGAAGTGAGGACGAGAGGGCAGGACATGGGCAGCTACTGCCGGGAGGCAGAATAGGAGGCTCACTTCCGAACAGCTGGGAGACCATGAGAAGGCACTCTAACCTCACAGGTGGTGCTGGGAGGCAGAACTCCTACCTCCAGGATGGTTGCTTGAACAAGAGGGTACTCTCACTGGGCTTTGACAGCAGCTGAAACTATCCTGGAGTAACAGGAGCAGAGGCATTCCTCCTTGAGCAGGAGGGCTGGACAGAACCTCTCATTCCAGTGGTGTGCAGGGACCAGGCACTATATTTAATTCAGTAGAATTTGGGTCAGAAGCAGAGGCTCTCATGGGCTGGTGGTGGACGACTTCAGCAAAGGCTACTTGGGACTGGAGGGGAGGCTACAGGGCAGGGTGGCTTCCTACTCAGGACAGATGGTGAGCTTGGGAACCTGCCAGCTCCCAGAACAGATGGGGCTGACTGCCCATGCGCTCTCCCTCCCAGGCAGGAGGCAGGAACTGAGGCCTGCCGACTCCAAGCAGGCCAGGTGGCGAAGCAGAACTCTTGCTCCTGCTGGTGGCAGGACACTCATGGGCAGTTGGGCAGGAACACTCCTCATTGGAGCAGATTGTGGGGCAGAAGCAGAATCTCACTGGTGATGGTGAACCAGGCAGGAGGGCATTCCTCCAGGACCCAGCTGTGAAGTGGGCCCTCTCATTCTAAGATGGACAGGTGCTCCTCAGCTGGGAGGACAGGCAGGCAAGAGGCTCTCACTGAAGCAGAAGCATTTGAACAGAGAACTTCACTCACTTGGGAGACAACAAACATTGAGAGGACACTCTCTCACTTCAGGCAGTGAGACGGCAGGCCTCCTGTTTCAGGCAGGGGCGCCTCTAGTGGTTCAAGGCAGGGCAGGGCGGGCAGCTCCGGGCCTCCTGGGGCTGACGGATGGGCGGGCAGAAGCCACTGCAGGGCGGCACGGGCGATGTTGGTGGGGCGGGCAGAGGCAGGGTTTCCTGCTTCTGGGGTTGGCAGGACGGAGGCTCTGGGAGGCTGGCAGGGCAGAACTCTTCCGGGACGGCGTGGGAGGGCGCCCTCCACCCCAGATGATAGTGGCGGGCAGAGCTGCTACATCCAAACGGGATGGCAGACGAAAGGCGCTCCCTCCCACCTCGGATAAGTTTGCAGGACAGATCGCTCCTCCCTTCCCCACAGATGTTGGGTGCTTGGGCAGAGCCCTCTTCACTCCCTTATAGGGTGGCGGTCCAGAGCAGTCCCTCCGCCCCAGATGGGGCAGCTGGGCCGAAAGGCACCTCCTTTCCCAGATGGTGGGTGGCCGGGCAGAGGCTCTCCTCACTTCCCCTAGACGATGGGTGGCCGGGAAGAGGCGCTCCTCACTTCCCAGAAGGGGTGGCCGGGCAGAGGCGCTCCTCACTTCCCAGGCGATGGGTGGCCGGGCAGAGGCTCTCCTCACCTCCCGAACGATGGGTGGCCGTGCAGAGGCCCTCCTCACCTCCCAGAAGATGGGTGGCAGGGCAGAGGCTCTACTCACTTCCCAGATGGGGTGGCCGGGCAGAGGCGCTCCTCACTTCCCAGATGTTGGGTGGCAGGGCAGAGGCTCTCCTCACTTCCCAGATGGGGTGGCCGGGCAGAGGCGCTCCTCACTTCCCAGATGGGGTGGCGGGCAGAGGCTCCTCACTTCCCAGAGGTGGGTGGCCGGGCAGAGGAGCTCCTCACCTCCCATCTGATTATTATTGGCAGACGGGGTGCTCCTCACTTCCCAGATGGGGTGGCCGGGCAGAGGCTCCTCACTTCCCAGGCGGTGTGTGGCCGGGCAGAGGCCCTCCTCACTTCGGACAATGGGTGGCGGGCAGAGGCCTTACTCACTTCCCAGACGGTGAGTGGCCGGGCAGAAGCGCTGCTCACTTCCCAGATGGGGCGGCAGAGCAGAGGAGCCCCTCACTTCCCAGACGTTGGGTGGCCGGGCAGGGGCACTCTTCACTCCCATATATAGGGTGGCCAGGCAGAGGCACTCCTCACTTCCCAGACGAGGCGGCTGGGCAAGGGCGCTCCTCAATTCCCAGATGGGGTGGCGGGCAGAGGCACTCCTCACTTCCCAGGCGATGGGTGGTCAGGCAGAAGAGGCTCTCCTCACCTCCCGAAGGATGGTTGGCCGGGCAGAGGCGCTCCTCACTTCCCAGGCGATGGGAGGTCAGGCAGAGCTCTCCTCACCTCCCGGATGATGGGTGGCGGGCAGAGGCACTCCTCACTTCCCAGACGATGGGTGGCGTGCAGAGGCACTCCTCACTTCCCGGATGATGGGTGGCAGGGCAGAGGCCCTCCTCACCTCCCGGATGGTGGGTGTTGGGGCAGAGCTCTCCTCACCTCTCCCAGATGGTGGGTGTTGGACAGGACCTCACTTCCCAGATGTGGCTGCCGAGAAGAGGCGCTCCTCACTTCCCAGATGGGGTGTCCGGGCAGAGGCGCTCCTCACTTCATAGAAGACAGGAAGCCAGGCAGAGGCGCTCCTCACATCCCAGACGTTGGGTGGCCGGGCAGAGGCCCTCCTCACCTCCCAGATGGTGGGTGGCAAGGCAGGGCACTCCTCACTTCCCAGACGGGGAGGGTGGGCAGAGGTGCTTCTCAATTCCCAGATGGGGTGGCGGGCAGAGGCTCCTCACTTCCCAGATGGGGTGGCGGGCAGAGGCGTCCTCACTTCGTAGAAGATATGATGGGTGGCGGGCAGAGGCCTCCTCACTTCCCAGATGATGGGTGGCGGGCAGAGGCCCTCCTCACTTCCCAGATGGGGTGGCGGGCAGGCTCCTCACTTCATAGAAGATGGGAAGTCGGGCAAGGCGGCTCCTCACTTCCCAGGCGATGGGTGGCGGGCAGGCTCCTCACCTCCCGGGCGAGGTTGGCGAGGGCAGAGGCCTCCTCACTTCCCAGGCGATGGGTGGCGGGCAGAGGCTCTCCTCACTTCCCGGACGATGGGTGGCGGGCAGAGGCACTCCTCACTTCCCAGATGATGGGTGGCGGGCAGGCTCCTCACTTCCCAGACGGTGGGTGGACGAACCCGGCTCCCTCGCTTTAGGCGGTGTGTGGCCAGGCAGAAGCTCCTCACTTCCCAGATGGGGTGGCGGGCAGAGGCTCCTCACTTCCCAGACGAGGCGGTCGGAAAGAGACGCTACTCACTTCCCAGTGATGGGTGGCGGGCAGGCTCCTCACCTCCCGGATGATGGGTGGCGGGCAGAGGCGCTCCTCACTTCCCAGGCGATGGGTGGCCAGGACAGAGGCGCTCCTCACTTCCCAGATGATGGGTGGCCGGCAGAGGCACTCCCTCACCTCCCGGATGATGGGTGGCGGGCAGAGGGGCTCCTCACCTCCCAGATGGTGGGGGTGGGCAGAGGCACTCCTCACTTCCCAGGCGATGGGTGGCCGGGCAGAGGCTCTCCTCACCTCCCGGACGATGGGTGGCGGGCAGAGGCTCTCCTCACCTCCCGGATGATGGGTGGCGGGCAGAGGCTCTCCTCACCTCCCGGATGATGGGTGGCCGTGCAGGCTCCTCACTTCCCAGATGATGGGTGGCGGGCAGGCTCCTCACTTCCCAGACGATGGGTGGCGGGCAGGCTCCTCACTTCCCAGACGATGGGTGGCGGGCAGAGGCTCTCCTCACCTCCCGGATGATGGGTGGCGGGCAGGCGCTCCCTCACCTCCCGGACGATGGGTGGCCGGGCAGAGGCTCTCTCCTCACCTCCCGAACAATGGGTGGCAATGCAGAGGCCCACCTCACCTCCCGGACGATGGGTGGCGGGCAGGCGCTCCTCACTTCCCAGACGATGGGTGGCCGGGCAGAGGCACTCCTCACTTCCCAGACGATGGGTGGCGGGCAGAGTGGCTCCCTCACCTCCCGGACGGGGCTGGCCAGGCAGAGCTCTCACCTCCCGGACGTGGGTGGGCGGCCAGGAGGCACCCCTCTTCACGGGCACTTGTCGTCCGGGGAGGTGAGGAGGCTCTACCCGACCTAACTACAGGATGTGTGGAAGCCTCTGTCCTGACCACCCATGGTCCGGAGTGGTCCGACCTCCCATGCGTCTGGGAGGTGAGGGCACTCTCCAACCACCAGGGGAAGCGTGGTGCGCTTCTGCCCAGCAGCAACGTCTGGGAAGTGAGGAGCGCCTCTGGCGGGCCACCCATAGTCTGGGATGTGAGGAGTGCCTCTGCCCGGCCAGCCATCGTCCGGTAGGTGAGTAGCCCCTCTGCCCGGCCACTGAGGGCCTCACCTCTCCCTGCCATCGTCTAAGTGAAAAGAACGGTGTGCCTAGCCACACAAGCTCTAAGGAAGTGAGGAGCCTCTGCCCGACACTTGTATCTGGGAAGTGAGGCCTCTCCGTCAGAGGGTGAGGCGACTCTACGGCCACCCTGCTTCTGGGAAGTGGTAGCGCCTCACCCATTCTCACATTGTCTGGAAAGTGAGGGGCCTCTGCCGAGCACCATTGTCTAGAGTTAGGAGCGCCTCTGTCCACCCATGCGTCTGGGAAGTGAGGAAGCGGTGTCTGACCGCACAGAGCTCTGAAGGCATGCTGACCATCCAGCTGCAACCACTGAAGTGAGTTAGTCTCTTACCCGACCAGCCTGGGTCTGGGAGTGAGGAGTGCCTCTGCCCGGCCACCCATGCGTCTGGGAGGTGAGGAGCGCCTCTGCAGGCCACCATCTTTGAGTGAGGAGGGCGTCTGTGACCACCCACCGTCCTGGGAAGTGAGCCTCTGCTTGACCCTGTTGTCAGGAAGTGGCATATTCAACCACCCAATCTGGGATTTGGGCCCTTGTAACTGCATGTCTGGGAAGTGAGGAGTGCCTCTGCCCGACAACCACCATCGTCTGGGAGGTGAGGAGTGCCTCTGCCCGGCCACCCCATCTGGGAAGTGAGGAGTGCCTCTGCCCGGCCGCCCCTCTGGGAAGTGAGGAGCGCCTCTGCCCGGCCACCCAACATCTGGGAAGTGAGGAGTGCCTCTGCCCGGCCACCCCGTCTGGGAAGTGAGGAGCGCCTCTGCCCGGCCACCCCGTCTGGGAAGTGAGGAGCGCCTCTGCCCGGCCACCCCATCTGGGAAGTGAGGAGTGCATCTGCCCGGCCACCCCATCTGGGAAGTGAGGAGTGCCTCTGCCCGACCACCCCATCTGGGAAGTGAGGAGCCTCTGCCCGACCACCCATCTGGGAAGTGAGGAGTGCCTCTGCCCGGCCACCCCATCTGGGAAGTGAGGAGTGCCTCTGCCCGGCCACCCCATCTGGGAAGTGAGGCGCTTATTCAGCCACCCCATCTAAGGGTGAATAGCGCACCCTTGCCCAGCAGCCCGTCACCAGAGTGAAGTGCCTCGGCCTGGCCACCCTATATATGGGAGTGAAGAGTGCCTCTGCCCGGCCACACAACGTCTGGGAAGTGAGGGGCTCCTCTGCCCTGCCGTCCTGTCTGGGAAGTGAGGAGGGCCTCTGCCCGGCCACCCCATCTCCCGGAGAGTGGTCTCTGTGCCAGAGCGTAGCCTCACTCTGGGAAGTGAGGACCGCCTCTCCCCGGCCACCCCTTCTGGGAAGTGATGAGTGCCTCTGCCCGGCCACCCCATCTGGGAAGTGAGGAGCCTCTGCCCGGCCACCCCATCTGGGAAGTGAGGAGCCTCTGCCCGGCCACCCCATCTGGGAAGTGAGGAGCGCCCATACACCTGGCTACCGTCTGTAGTGAGCCTCTGCCCGACCTCACAGTCTGGGAGCTGAGTGAGACACCGGCAGCCACCATCTTCTGGGAGGTGAGGAGGGCCTCTGCCGCGACTAACTCGATGACCGAGGGAGGTGAGGAGAGCCTCTGCCGGCCCTGTCGTCCCGAGGAGGTGAGGCGCCTCTGCCCGGCCACCCCATCTGGGAAGTGAGGAGGGCCTCTGCCAGGCCACCCACAGTCTGGGAGGTGAGGAGAGCCTCTGCCCGGCCACCCAACGTCTGGGAAGTGAGGAGCGCCTCTGCCAGGCCACCCACAGTCTGGGAGGTGAGGAGAGCCTCTGCCCGGCCACCCAACATCTGGGAAGTGAGGAGAGCCTCTGCCCGACCTCCCACAGTCTGGGAGGTGAGGAGAGCCTCTGCCCGACCACCCAACATCTGGGAAGTGAGGAGCCTCTGCCCGGCCATCTATCGTCCGGGGAGGGCCTTGCCGACTTCCCATCTTCTATGAAGTGAGGAGCGCCTCTACCCGGACACCCCATCTGGGAAGTGAGGAGCACCTCTGCTTGGCAGCCACATCTGGGAAGGGAGGAGCCGCTCTGACCGACCGCCACTTCTGGGGTGTGAAGAGAATCTCTGTCCGGCCACCCTTCCTGGGAAGTGAGGAGAGACTCTGCCGGCCACCCACAGTCTGGGAAGTGAGGTGCGCCTCTGCCCGACCACACATCGTCCCGGGGAGGTGAGGGCCTCTGCCCGACCCTACTTCTGGGAATTGAGGGCGCTTCTGCCCGGCCACACACCGTCTGGGAGGTGAGAGCACACAGACTCGGCCACCCACTGTCTGGGAAGTGAGGGTCATACTCTGCCAGACACCCTGTCAGGGAAGTGAGGAGGCGCCTGCCCCAAAACCCATTGTCTGGAGAAGGTAGGGAGGGAGCCTCTGCGCGGACACCCATCATCTGGGAAGTGAGGCCTCTACCTGTCCATCGTCTAGAGTGAGGAAGCGGTGTGCCGGCCCCACAAACTCTGGGAAGTGAGGAGGGCCTCTGCCCGACCACCCAACATCTGGGAAGTGAGGAGCACCTCTACCCGGCCACCCCGTCTGGGAAGTGAGGAGCACCTCTGCAAGGCCACCCCATCTTTGAAGTTAGGAGGGCCTCTGCCAGGCCACCCACAGTCTGGGAAGTGGGGGAGGCCTCTGTGACCACCACATCGTCTGGGAAGTGAGGAGCGCCTATTCCCGGCCACGCCATCTGGGAATTGAGGAGCGCCCTTGCCCAGCCGCCCCGTCTGGGAAGTGAGGAGGGCCTCTGCCCGCCACTCATCGTCTGGGAAGTGAGGGGTGCCTCTGCCCGCCCAACCAATCCTCCGGGAGTTGAGGAGCGCCTCTGCCCGGCCAGCCGTCGTCCGGAGTTCCAGGGCGCTGGCCCTGACCCAAACTCTGGGAAGTGAGGAGAGCCTCTGCCCGGCCAACCATCATCCGGGGAGGTGGTGGCCTGTGCCCGGCCACCCATCATCCAGGAGGTGAGAGAGCCTCTGCTGCACCTCCACCGTCGGGGGTGAGGGGCCTTCTGCCTGGCCACACCCGTCTGCGGGGTGAGGGCTCTCTGCCCGACCTCCCAGCTGTCTTGGGAGCTGAGGTAGGGCAGCGTCCCGGCCGCCCCATCTTCTGGGAGGTGAGGAGGGGCCTCTACAAAACCATCCATCGTTCGGGGAGGTGAGGGAGAGCCTCTGCCCGGCCACCCAGCGTCCCGGGTGAGGAGGCGCCAGTTCCCGAACTCCCCATCTTCTGGGAAGGGCCTCTGCCCGTCCACCCAATCACAGAGTGGTGCTCCTCGCGGCTGCGCCCGTCGGGGAAGTGTGGAGCGCCTCTGCGGCCACCCATGGTCTGGGAAGTGAGGTGCGTCTGCCCGGCCACCCATCATCTGGGAAGTGAGGAGCGCCTCTGCCCGGCCACCCATCGTCTGGGAGGTGAGGCGCCTCTGCCCGGCCACCCATCGTCTGGGAAGTGAGGAGCCCTCTGCCTGGCCACCCATCGTCTGGGAAGTGAGGAGCCACTCTGCCCGGCCACCCATCGTCTGGGAAGTGAGGAGGGCCTCTGCCCGGCCACCCATCATCTGGGAAGTGAGGAGAGCCTCTGCCCAGCCACCCATCATCTGGGAAGTGAGGCGCCTCTGCCCAGCCACCCATCATCTGGGAAGTGAGGCGCCTCTGCCCAGCCACCCATCATCTGGGAAGTGAGGAGAGCCTCTGCCCGGCCACCCATCGTCTGGGAAGTGAGGCGCCTCTGCCCAGCCACCCATAGTCGGGGAAGTGAGGAGAGCCTCTGCCCGGCCACCCATCGTCTGGGAAGTGAGGGCGCCTCTGCCCGGCCACCCATGCGTCTGGGAAGTGAGGGCGCCTCTGCCCGGCCACCCATCGTCTGGGAAGTGAGGCGCCTCTGCCCGGCCACCCATCGTCTGGGAAGTGAGGAGGGCCTCTGCCCGGCCACCCACAGTCTGGGAAGTGAGGGAGCGCCTCTGCCCGGCCACCCATGCGTCTGGGAAGTGAGGGCGCCTCTGCCCGGCCACCCATGCGTCTGGGAGGTGAGGGCGCCTCTGCCCGGCCACCCATCGTCTGGGAAGTGAGGAGGGCCTCTGCCCGGCCACCCAACATCTGGGAAGTGAGGAGGGCCTCTGCCCGGCCACCCATTGTCTGGGAAGTGAGGAGCGCCTCTGCCCGGCCACCCATCATCCCGGGAGGTGAGGAGGGCCTCTGCCCGACCACCCACCATCTGGGAGGTGAGGAGCGCCTCTGCCCGGCCACCCAACATCTGGGAAGTGAGGGGCCTCTGCCGGCCACCCCATCTGGGAAGTGAGAAGCGCTTCTGCCCGCCCACCCACCGTCTGGGAAGTGAGTAAGGCCTCTGCCCGCCCACCCACTCTCTGGGAAGTGAGGATCGCCTCTGCCCGGACACCCATCATCTGGGAAGTGAGGCGCCTCTGCCCGGCCACCCCATCTGGGAAGTGAGGAGGGCCTCTGCCCGGACACCCATCATCTGGGAAGTGAGGAGCGCCTCTGCCCGGCCACCCCATCTGGGTAGTGAGGAGCGCCTCTGCCCGGCCACCCCTTCTGGGAAGTGAGGGAGCCTGCCCGCCACCCCATCTGGGAAGTGAGGAGCGCCTCTGCCCAGCCAACCATCATCCGGGAGGTGAAATCGCCTGTGCCGGAACACCCATCTTCTGGGAAGTGAGGAGCGCCTCTGCCTGGCTACACACGTCTGCGAGGTGAGGAGCGCCTCTGCCCGACCTCCCATCCTCCAGGAGGTGATGTGCGCCTCTGCCTGACGACCCATCCTCTGGGAAGTGAGGAGCACCTCTGCCCGGCCACCCCATCTGGGAAGTGAGGGGCGCCTGCCCGCCACCCCATCTGGGAAGTGAGGAGCGCCTCTGCCCGCCACCCCATCTGGGAAGTGAGGAGCGCCTCTGCCCGGCCACCCATCGTCTGGGAAGTGAGGGAGCCTGCCCGCCACCCCATCTGGGAAGTGAGGAGCGCCTCTGCCTGATGACCCATCATCTGGGAAGTGAGGCCTCTGCCCGGCCAACCATCATCTGGGAAGTGAGGAGCGCCTCTGCCTGACCTCCCACTGTCTGGGAGCTGAGTAGAGCCTCGGCCCGCCCACCCATCTTCTGGGAGGTGAGGAGCGCCTCTGCCCGGCCACCCATCGTCTGGGAAGTGAGGCCGCCTCTGCCCGGCCACCCATCGTCTGGGAAGTGAGGAGCGCCTCTGCCTGATGACCCATCATCTGGGAAGTGAGGGCGCCTCTGCCCGGCCACCCATCGTCTGGGAAGTGATGAGCGCCTCTGCCTGATGACCCATCATCTGGGAAGTGAGGAGCACCTCTGCCCGGCCAACCATCGTCCGGGAGGTGAGGAGCGCCTCTGCCCGGACACCCAAAATCTGGGAAATGAGGAGGGCCTCCCTCCGGCCACCCAACGTGTTGGAAGTGTGGAGCGCCTCTGCCGGCCACCCCATCTGGGAAGTGAGTGGCGTCTACTGCCCGGCTTCGCCTCGTCACCAAGGAAGTGAGGAGCGCCTCTGCCCGACTTCCCATCGTCTGAGAAGTGAGGAGCGCCTCTGCCTGGCCACCCAACGTCTGGAAAGTGAGGAGTGCCCCGGCCGCAGGCCACCCGTGGAGTCTGGGAGTAGAGATGCGAATCTGCCCGGCCACCATCTGGGAGTGAGGGAGACCCTGCGGCCCAGCAGCCCCGTCTGGGAGGTGAGGACTGCCTCTGCCCGGCCACCCCTATATGGGAGTAGAGAGGGCCTCTGCCGAGCCACCGTCTGGGAAGGAGATCTCTGTCCGGCCACCTCATCGGGAAGTGAGGGCCTCTCTGCCGGCCGCACCGTCGGGAGGTAGTGGCGCCTCTGCGGCTACTCATCGTCTGGGAAATGAGGAGTGCCTCTGCCCGGCTACACATATTCCGGGTGGTGAGGAGCGCCTCTGCTCGGCCACCCATGGTCTGGGAATTGAGGAGGGCCTCTACCCAGCCACCCAACGTCTGGGAAGTGAGGAGCGCCTCTGCCCGACCTCCCATATCGTCTGGGAAGTGAGGAGTGCCTCTGCCCAGCCACCCAACGTCTGGGAAGTGAGGAGTGCCTCTGCCCGGCCACCCACCGTCTGGGAAGTGAGGAGAGCCTCTGCCTGGCCACCCACCGTCTGGGAGGTGAGGAGCAACTCTGCACGACCACCCATCGTCTGGGAAGTGAGGGAGGGCCTCTGCCCGGCCACCCATCGTCTGGGAAGTGAGGAGTGCCTCTGCCCGGCCACCCATCCTCCGGAAGTGAGGAGCACCTCTGCCCGACCTCCCATCATCTGGGAAGTGAGGAGCCTCTGCCTGGCCACCCACCGTCTGGGAATGAGGAGCCTCTGCCTGGCCACCCACCGTCTGGGAAGTGAGGAGCGCCTCTGCCCGGCCACCCATCGTCTGGGAAGTGAGGAGTGCCTCTGCCCGACCTCCCATCATCTGGGAAGTGAGGAGGCCTCTGCCCGGCCACCCAACCTCTGGGAAGTGAGGAGGCCTCTGCCCGGCCACCCATCGTCTGGGAAGTGAGGAGGGCCTCTGCCCGACCTCCCACATCTGGGAAGTGAGGAGCGCCTCTGCCCGGCCACCCATCGTCTGGGAAGTGAGGAGGCCTCTGCCCGACCTCCCATCATCTGGGAAGTGAGGAGGGCCTCTGCCCGACCTCCCATCATCTGGGAGGTGAGGAGGGCTCTGCCTGGCCACCCACCGCCTGGGAGATGAGGAGGGAGTCTCCCACCACACACCGCCTGGGAGGTGAGTGAGCACCGCCCGCCACCCAATCGCCTGGGAAGGCGAGGAGGGCCTCTGCACGGCCACCCATTGTCGGGGAGGTGAGAGCTTCTGCCCTCACCCACCCATCATCCTGCTAGGGGTGAGGAGAGCCTCCTGCCACCCATCATCCTGAGGGGTGAGGAGCCTGTCTGATCTACTGATCTCTGCCAAGGAGGCTGACCCACCCGGGAAAGCCATCTGGGAAGTGAGGAGAGCCTCTGCCAGGCCGCCCCGTCTGGGAAGTGAGGAGTGCCTCTGCCCGGGCAACCATCGCCTCCTCGGGAGGCAGGAGAACCTCCTGACCCTCCACCCATCCTCCCGAGGTGAGTGAGGGCTCCCAAATTACTTCCCCCATCTTCTATGAAGTGAGTGAGCGCCTCTGCCCGGACACCCCATGTGGGAAGGGGAGGAGCGCCTCTGCCAGACCGCCTCTTCTGGGTTGTAAAGAGAACCTCTGTCCGGCCACCCCTTCTGGGAAGTGAGGAGCGACTCTGCCGGACACCCACTGTCTGGAAAGTGAGGCCACCGGGCAACAACGTCCGGGTAGGTGAGCCGTCCGCCAACCCCTTCGGGAAGCAGTGAGCGCTCGCCCGGGCCACACACCGTCTGGGAGGTGAGGGAGGCCGCCCGGGCTACACCCACCTCTCTGGGAAGTGAGTGATCGCTCTGCCGCCACCCACCTCTGGGAAGTGAGGAGCCTGCACCGGACCAATTCATTATCTGGAAAGTGAGGAGGGCCTGCCAGGACACCCACTCATCCGCGGGCGAGGAGCTCTCTACCTGTCCACCCATCGCCTGGAAGTGAGGGAGCGAATGCGCCCCTGCCACACAAACCTGGGAAATAGGAGGGCCCTGCCCGGCCACCCAACAGTCTGGGAAGTGAGGAGCCTGCCCAGCCAACTCCATCCGGGGAAGTTGAGCCATGCCTCCCTTCCCGACCGCCCTGTCTGGGAAGTGAGAGCTGCCTCCACCCGGCCATCCCGGCTCAGAAGTGAGGAGCCTCCTGCAAGGCCAACCTTGAAGTGAGGAGGGCCTCCTCAGGGCCACCCACCGTCTGGGAAGTGAGGAGCCTGCCTGGACCAACCATCACTGGGAAGTGAGGAGGGTCTATTCCCCCAGCCATCCCATCTGGGAATCTCACTGAGGGAGGCCCTGTCTCAGCCGCCCGTCTGGGAAGTGAGGAGCGCCTCTGTCTCGCCACCATATATGGGCTGGGATGAAGAGTGCCTCCTGCCCAGCCACCCAACCCTGGGAAGTGAGAGGGCTCCCTTCTGTTCCATGCCTGCCTGGGAATTGAGGAGCGCCTCTGCCCGACCTCCCATCGTCTGGGAAGTGAGGGCGCCTCTGCCTGGCCACCCAACAACTGGGAAGTGAGGAGCCTGCCCGGCCACCCATCATCCGGGAGGTGAGGAGCCGGCCCGGCCGCCCACTGTCTGGGAGGTGAGGAGCGCCTCTGCCTGACCACCCATCGTCTGGGAAGTGAGGAGCCTCTGCCCAGCCACCCAACGTCTGGGAAGGGAGGAGCGCCTCTGTCAGGCCACCCCATCCGGGAAGTGAGGAGCGCCTCTGCCCGCCACCCATCGTCTGGGAAGTGAGGGAGAGCCTCTGCCCGCCACCCATCATCCGGGAGGTGAGGAGTGCCTCTGCCTGGCCACCCACCGTCTGAGAAGTGAGGAGCCTCTGCCCGCCACCCATCATCTGGGAAGTGAGGAGCGCCTCTGCCTGCCACCCAACATCTGGGAAGTGAGGAGCCGCCTCTGCCCGGCCACACAAAATCTGGGAAGTGAGGAGGGCCTCTGCCCGGCCACCCACTGTCTGGGAAGTGAGGAGTGCCTCTGCCCGGCCACCCCATATATGGGAGTGAAGAGTGCCTCTGCCCGGCCACCCAATGTCTGGGAAGTGAGGAGCGCCTCTGCCCGGCCACCCCATGTCTGGGAAGTGAGGAGCGCCTCTGCCCGGCCACCCAAGTCTGGGAAGTGAGGAGCCCCCCCGCCCACCCCATCTTTGAAGTGAGGAGGGCCTCTGCCCGCCACCCATCGCCTGGGAAGTGAGGAGCGCCTCTGCCTGGCCACCCAATGTCTGGGAAGTGAGGAGCGCCTCTGCCCGGCCACCCCATCTGGGAAGTGAGGAGCCTCTGCCCGGCCACCCAATGTCTGGGAAGTGAGGAGCGCCTCTGCCCGGCCACACGTCTGGGAAGTGAGGAGTGCCTCTGCCCGGCCACCCAATGTCTGGGAAGTGAGGAGTGCCTCTGCCCGGCCACTCACCGTCTGGGAAGTGAGTAGGGCCTCTGCCCGCCCACCCATATCGTCTGGGAAGTGAGGGAGCCTGCCCGCCACCCATCGCCTGGGAAGTGAGGAGCGCCTCTGCCTGACCACCCAACAACTGGGAAGTGAGGAGCGCCTCTGCCTGGCCACCCACGTCTGGGAAGTGAGGAGCGCCTCTGCCCGGCCACACCATCTGGGAGGTGAGGAGAGCCTCTGCCCGGCCACCCAATGTCTGGGAAGTGAGGAGCGCCTCTGCCAGGCCACCCACAGTCTGGGAAGTGAGGAGCGCATCTGCCTGACCACCCATCGTCTGGGAAGTGAGGAGCGCCTCTGCCCGGCCAGCCATCGCCTGGGAAGTGAGGAGGGCCTCTGCCCGGCCACCCCATCATCTGGGAAGTGAGGAGGCCTCTGCCTGGCCACCCACCCTCTGGGAGGTGAGGAGCGCCTCTGCCCGGCCACCATCGTCTGGGAAGTGAGGAGCGCCTCTGCCCGTCCAGCCCGTCTGGGAATTGAGGAGTGCCCTTGAACAGCGGCCCCGTCTGGGAAGTGAGGAGTGCCTCTTCCCGGCCACCCATTGTCCGGGAGGTGAGGAGCGCCTCTGCCCGGCCACCCATTGTCTGGGAAGTGAGGAGCGCCTCTGCCT
Source organism: Hoolock leuconedys (assembly GCA_023748175.1). Lineage (NCBI taxonomy): Eukaryota > Metazoa > Chordata > Mammalia > Primates > Hylobatidae > Hoolock > Hoolock leuconedys. The sequence goes on from JAKGGE010001767.1 coordinate 23,973, forward strand.
GGCTACACACCAACTGGGAAGTGAGAAGCGCCTGTGCCCGACCGCCCATCATCTGGGAAGTGAGGAGCCTGCCCGCCACCCCATCTGGGAAGTGAGTAGGCCTCTGCCCGGCCACCCACCTCTGGAGTGAAGAGTCCCTCTGCCCTGCCACCCGTCTGGGAAGTGAGGAGCGCTTCTGCCCCGCCACTCATCGTCCGGGAGGTGAGGAGCGCCTCTGCCCGCCACCCATCGCCTGGGAAGTGAGGAGAGCCTCTGCCTGGTCACCCACCTTCTGGGAAGTGAGGAGCGCTCTGCCCGCCACCCATCATCTGGAAGTGAGGAGGGCTCTGCCCGCCACCCAATGTCTGGGAAGTGAGGAGGGCCTCTGCCTGACCACCCCATCTGGGAAGTGAGGAGTGCCACTGCCCAGCCACCCCATCTGGGAAGTGAGGAGCGCCTCTGCCGGCCACCCACAGTCTGGGAAGTGAGGAGCCTCTGCCTGACCACCCATCGCCTGGGAAGTGAGGAGCGCCTCTGCCCGGCAGCCCCGTCTGGGAAGTGAGGAGCGCTTCTGCCCGGCCACTCACCGTCTGGGAAGTGAGTAGGGCCTCTGCCCGCCCACCCATCGTCCGGGAGGTGAGGAGGGCCTCTGCCCGGCCACCCCGTCTGGGAAGTGAGGAGCGCCTCTGCCTGGCCACCCATTGTCTGGGAAGTGAGGAGGGCCTCTGCCCGGCTACACATGGTCCGGGAGGTGAGGAGCACCTCTGCCCGGCCAGGCATCCTCCGGGAGGTGATGAGCGCCTCTGCCTGACGACCCATTGTCACGGAGGTGAGGAGAGCCTCTGCCCGACCTCACCATCTGGGAATTGAGGAGCGCCCTGCCCGCCACCCATTCCGGGAGGTGAGGAGCGCCTCTGCCCGGCCACCCATCTCCGGGAGGTGAGAGCGCCTCTGCCTGACCACCCATCATCTGGGAAGTGAGGAGCCTGCCTGGCCACCCACCTTCTGGGAAGTGAGGAGGGCCTCTACCCGGACACCCACCGTTTGGGAACTGAGGAGCGCCTCTACCTGTCCACCAATCTGGGAATTGAGGAGTGCCCTTGCCCAGCCGCCCCGTCTGGGAAGTGAGGAGTGCCTCTTCCCGGCCACCCAATGTCTGGGAAGTGAGTGGCGCCACTGCCCGGCCGCCCCGTCTGGGAACTGAGGAGCGCCTCTGCCCGTCCAACCATCGTCCAGGAGGTGAGGAGATCTGCCTGGCCACCCACCAACTGGGAGGTGAGGAGCGCCTCTGCCCGACCACCCACCATCTGGGAGGTGAGGAGCGCCTCTGCCTGGCCACCCACCCTCTGGGAGGTGAGGAGCGCCTCTGCCTGACCACCCATCGTCTGGGAAGTGAGGAGCGCCTCTGCCTGACCACCCTATATATGGGAGTGAAGAGTCCCTCTGCCCTGCCACCCGTCTGGGAAGTGAGGAGCGCTTCTGCCTGACCACCCAATGTCTGGGAAGTGAGGAGGCCTCTGCCCGGCCACCCCATCTGGGAAGTGAGTGGCGCCTCTGCCCGGCCCCTATATATGGGAGTGAAGAGGGCCTCTGCCCGGCCACCCATCGTCCGGGAGGTGAGGAGCCTGCCCGCCACCCATCGTCCGGGAGGTGAGGAGCCTGCCCGCCACCCATCATCTGGGAAGTGAGGAGCGCCTCTGCCAGGCCACCCCATCTGTGAATTGAGGAGGGCCTCTGCCCGGCCACCCACAGTCTGGGAAGTGAGGAGCGCCTCTGCCTGACCACCCTATATATGGGAGTGAAGAGGTCCTCTGCCCGGCCACCAAACGTCTGGGAATTGTGGAGCTCCTCTGCCCGGCAGCTCCGTCTAGGAAGTGAGGAGCGCTTCTGCCCGGCCACTCACCGTCTGGGAAGTGAGTAGGGCCTCTGCCTGCCCACCCCATCTGGGAAGTGAGGAGTGCCTCTGCCCGCCACCCATCGTCTGGGAAGTGAAGAGCGCCTCGGCCCGGCCACCCATCGTCTGGGAAGTGAGGAGGGCCTCTGCACGGCCACCCATCGTCCGGGAGGTGAGGAGCCCATCTGCTGGCCACCCACCAACTGGGAGGTGAGGAGCGCCTCTGCCTGGGAAGTGAGGAGTGCCTATGCCTCGCCACCCCATATATGGGAGAGAAGAGGGCCACTGCCACGCCACCCAATGTCTGGGAAGTGAGGAGCGCTTCTGCCCGGCCACCCATTGTCCTGGAGGTGAGGAGCGCCTCTGCCCGACCACACCATCTGGGAATTGAGGAGCGCCTCGGCCGGCCACCCCATCTGGGAAGTGAGGAGCGCCTCTGCCCGGCCACCCAGGGAGGTGATGAGCGCCTCTGCCTGACGACCCATCATCTGGGAAGTGAGGAGCACCTCTATCCGGCACCCATCGTCTGGGAAGTGAGGAGGGCCTCTGCCTGAAAACCCATCATCTGGGAAGTGAGGAGCGCCTCTGCCTGGCCACCCAATCTGGGAAGTGAGTAGCGCCACTGCCCGCCACCCACAGTCTGGGAAGTGAGGAGCGCCTCTGCCCGGCCACCCATTGTCCGGGAGGTGAGGAGCGCTTCTGCCCGGCCACCCTTCTGGGAAGTGAGGAGCGCCTCTGCCCGCCACCCACCTTCTGTGAAGTGAGGAGCGCCTCTGCCCGACCACCCATCGTCTGGGAAGTGAGGAGGGCCTCTGCCCGGACACCCACCGTTTGGGAAGTGAGGAGGGCCTCTGCCTGACCACCCTATATATGGGAGTGAAGAGGGCCTCTGCCCGGCCACCCAGTCTGGGAAGTGAGGAGCGCCTCTGCCCGGCCAGCCATCGTCCGGGAGGTCAGGAGCGCCTCGGCCTGACGACCCATCATCTGGAAGTGAGGAGGCCTCTGCCCAGCCGCCCCGCCTGGGAAGTGAGGAAGGCCTCTGCCCGGCCACCCTATATATGGGAGTGAAGAGGGCCTCTGCCCGGCCACAGGCATCCTCCGGGAGGTGATGAGCGCCTCTGCCTGACGACCCATCATCTGGGAAGTGAGGAGCACCTCTATCCGGCCACCCCATCTGGGAAGTGAGGAGCGCTCTGCCCGGCCACCCATTGTCCGGGAGGTGAGGAGAGACTCTGCCCGACCTCACCATCTGGGAATTGAGGAGCGCCTCGGCCGAGCCGCCAAGTGTGGGAAGTGAGGACTGCCTCTGCCCGCCACCCATCATCCGGGAGGTGAGGAGGGCCTCCTGCCCAGCCACCCAACGCCTGGGAAGTGAGGAGCGCCTCTGCCCGGCTACACATGGTCCGGGAGGTGAGGAGCGCTTATGCCCGGCCAGGCATCCTCCGGGAGGTGATGAGCGCCTATGCCTGACGACCCATCATCTGAGAAATGAGGAGCACCTCTATCCGGCCACCCATCATCCGGGAGGTGCGGAGCGCCTCCGCCTGGCCACTCCTTCTGGGAAATGAGGTGCGCCTCTGCCCGGCCACCCAACATCTGGGAAGTGAGGAGCGCCTCTGCCTGACCACCCATCGTCTGGGAAGTGAGGAGGGACTCTGCCCGGCCACCCAATGTCTGGGAAGTGAGGAGTGCCTCTGCCCGGCCACCCAACATCTGGGAAGTGAGGAGTGCCTCTGCCCGGCCACCCATCGTCCGGGAGGTGAGGAGCGCCTCTGCCTGAACTCCCATTGTCTGGGAAGTGAGGAGGGCCTCTGCCCGCCACCCATCGTCCGGGAGGTGAGGAGAGCCTCTGCCCGGCCACCCATCGCCTGGGAAGTGAGGAGGGCCTCTGCCCGGCCACCCATCATCTGGGAAGTGAGGAGCGCCTCTGCCCGGCCACCCATCGTCTGGGAAGTGAGGAGTGCCTCTGCCCGGCCACCCTATATATGGGAGTGAAGAGGGCCTCTGCCCGCCACCCATCGTCCGGGAGGTGAGGAGCGCCTCTGCCCGGCCACCCATTGTCCGGGAGGTGAGGAGAGCCTCTGCCCGGCCACACATCGTCTGGGAAGTGAGGAGTGCATCTGCCCGACCACCCAAACTCTGGGAAGTGAGGAGGGCCTCTGCCCGGCCACTATATATGGGAGTGAAGAGGGCCTCTGCCCTGCCACCCAACGTCTGGGAAGTGTGGAGCGCCTCTGCCTGACCACCCCATCTGGGAAGTGAGGAGCCTCTGCCCGGCCACCCAATGTCTGGGAAGTGAGGAGCCTGCCCGCCACCCATCGCCTGGGAGTGAGGAGAGCCTCTGCCCGGCCACCCATTGTCCGGGAGGTGAGGAGGGCCTCTGCCCGGCCACCCATCATCTGGGAAGTGAGGAGCGCTTCTGCCCGGCCACACATCGCCTGGGAAGTGAGGAGTGCCTCTGCCCGCCACCCATCATCTGGGAAGTGAGGAGTGCCTCTGCCCGCCACCCATCGCCTGGGAAGTGAGGAGCGCTTCTGCCTGGCTACACATGGTCCGGGAGGTGAGGAGCGCCTCTGCCCGGCCACCCATCGTCCGGGAGGTGAGGAGCGCCTCTGCCAGGCCACCCCTTCTGGGAAGTGAGGTGCGCTTCTGCCCGGCCACACTATATATGGGAGTGAAGAGGGCCTCTGCCCGGCCACCCAACATCTGGGAAGTGAGGGAGCGCCTCTGCCCGGCCACCCACCTTCTGGGAAGTGAGGAGCCTCTGCCCGCCACCCATCGCCTGGGAAGTGAGAAGTGCCTCTGCCCGCCCACCCATCATCCGGGAGGTGAGGAGATCCTCTGCCCGGTCACCCATCATCCGGGAGGTGAGGAGAGCCTCTGCCCGGCCACCCATCGTCTGGGAAGTGAGGAGCGCCTCTGCCCGGCCACCCATCATCCGGGAGGTGAGGAGCGCCTCTGCCTGGCGACCCATCATCTGGGAAGTGAGGAGCGCCTGTGCCCCGCCACCCATCGTCCGGGAGGTGAGGAGCGCCTCTGCCTGGCCACCCATCGTCTGGGAAGTGAGGAGCCTCTGCCCGGCCACCCATCGTCCGGGAGGTGAGGAGGGCCTCTGCCCGGCCACCCATCGTCTGGGAAGTGAGGAGTGCCTCTGCCCGGCCACCCATCGTCCGGGAGGTGAGGAGAGCTCTGCCCGCCACCCATCGTCCGGGAGGTGAGGAGCGCTCTGCCCGCCACTCATCGCCTGGGAAGTGAGGAGCCTCTGCCCGCCACCCATCGCCTGGGAAGTGAGGAGCCTCTGCCCGGCCACCCATCGTCTGGGAAGTGAGGAGCCTCTGCCCGCCACCCATCGCCTGGGAAGTGAGGAGGGCCTCTGCACGGCCACCCACGTCTGGGAAGTGAGGAGTGCCTCTGCCCGCCACCCATCGTCCGGGAGGTGAGGAGACCTCTGCCCGCCACCCAACGCCTGGGAAGTGAGGAGCCTCTGCCCGCCGCCTGCCTGGGAAGTGAGGAGCCTCTGCCCGGCCACCCCATCGTCCGGGAGGTGAGGAGAGCCTCTGCCCGGCCACCCATCGTCCGGGAGGTGAGGAGAGCCGCTGCCCGGCCACCCATCATCTGGGAAGTGAGGAGGGCCTCTGCCCGCCGCCTGCCTGGGAAGTGAGGAGCACCTCTGCCCGGCCACCCACAGTCTGGGAAGTGAGGTGAGCCTCTGCCCGGCCACCCATCGTCCGGGATGTGAGGAGCGCCTCTACCCGCCACCCATCGCCTGGGAAGTGAGGAGCCTGCCCGCCACCCCATCTGGGAAGTGAGGAGCGCCTCTGCCCGCCACCCATCGTCTGGGAAGTGAGGAGCGCCTGCCCGCCACCCATCGCCTGGGAAGTGAGGGCCTCTGCCCGGCCACCCATCTTCTGGTACGTGAGGAGCGCCACTGCCCGCCACCCATCGCCTGGGAAGTGAGGACTGCCTCTGCCCGCCACCCAACATCTGGGAAGTGAGGAGCGCCTCTGCCCGCCACCCATCGTCTGGGAAGTGAGGAGCGCCTCTGCCCGCCACCCCATCTGGAAGTGAGGGAGCCTCTGCCCGGCCACCCACCGTCTGGGAAGTGAGAGCGCTCTGCCTGACCACCCATCATCTGGGAAGTGAGGAGCACCTCTGCCCGCCACCCACCGCCTGGGAAGTGAGGGAGCGCTTCTGCCCGCCACCATCATCCGGGAGGTCAGGAGCCACTCTGCCCGCCACCCAAAGTCTGGGAAGTGAGGAGTGCCTGCCCGCCACCCCATCTGTGAATTGAGGAGCGCCTCTGCCAGGCCACCCCATCTGTGAATTGAGGAGCGCCTATGCCCGCCACCCATCGCCTGGGAAGTGAGGAGGCTCTTCCGCCAAATTCTATATATATGGGAGTGAAGAGGGCTTCTGCCCGGCCACACAACGTCTGGGGAAGTCTGGGGCGCCTGCCCGCAACCCCTCGCCTGGGAAGTGAGGAGCGCCTGCCCGGCCACCCACCGTCTGGGAAGTGAGGAGGCCTCTGCCTGGCCACCCATCATCCGGGAGGTGAGGAGCGCCGCTGCTCGCCCGGCCACCCAGCGTCCAGGAGGTGAGGAGCCTGCCTGGCCACCCCATTTGGGAAGTGAGCAGCACTGGCCCGCCACCCCATCTGTGAATTGAGGAGTGCCTCTGCCCGCCACCCATCGTCCGGGAGGTGAGGAGGCGCCTCTGCCCGACCTCCCATCATCTGGGAAGTGAGGAGGACCTCTGCACGGCCACCCATTGTCTGGGAAGTGAGGAGCGCCTCTGCCCGGCCACCCATCATCTGGGAAGTGAGGAGAGCCTCTGCCCGCCACCCATCGTCCGGGAGGTGAGGAGGCGCCTCTGCCCGACCACCCATCGTCTGGGAAGTGAGGAGAGCCTCTGCCCGGCCACCCATCATCCGGGAGGTGAGGAACGCTTCTGCCCGGCCACCCATCTTCTTCTCCGGGAGGTGAGGAGAGCCTCTGCCCGCCACCCATCGTCTGGGAAGTGAGGAGCTTCTGCCCGGCCACCCAACGTCTGGGAAGTGAGAGCTGCTCGACCACCCATCGCCTGGGAAGTGAGGAGCGCCTGCCCGACACCCCATCTGGGAATTGAGGAGCAACACTGCCCAGCCGCCCATTTGGGAAGTGAGGGACTACCTTCGCCCGCCACCCTATATATGTGACTGAAGAGGGCTCTGCCCGCCACCCATCGTCTGGGAAGTGAGGAGCGCCTGCCCGGCCACCCATCATCTGGGAAGTGAGAGCTCTGCCCGGCCACCCACCGTCTGGGAAGTGAGGAGTGCTCTCTGCCCGCCACTGAACGCCTGGGAAGTGAGGTGCGCCTCTGCCTCGCCACCCACTGTCTGGGAAGTGAGGAGCGCTTCTGCCCGCCGCCTGCCTGGGAAGTGAGGAGTGCCTCTGCCCGGCCACCCACCGTCTGGGAAGTGAGGAGTGCCTCTGCCCGGCCACCCCTCTGGGAAGTGAGGAGCGCCTCTGCCCGGCCACCCCATCTTTGAAGTGAGGACCCTCTGCCCGGCCACCACCCCATCTGGGAAGTGAGGCGCCTCTGCCCGCCACCCATCGTCTGGGAAGTGAGGAGTGCCTCTGCCCGGCCACCCATCATCCGGGAGGTGAGGAGCGCCTCTGCCTGACCACCCATCATCTGGGAAGTGAGGAGCGCCTCTGCACGGCCACCCATCATCCGGGAGGTGAGGAGAGCCTCTGCCGCGCCACCCATCATCAGGGAGGTGAGGAGGCGCCTCTGCCCGACCACCCATCGCCTGGGAAGTGAGGAGAGCCTCTGCCCGCCACCCAATCTGGGAAGTGAGGAGCCTCTGCCCGCCACCCAATCGTCTGGGAAGTGAGTAGGGCCTCTGCCCGCCCACCCATCATCCGGGAGGTGAGGAGCGCCTCTGCCCGGCCACCCATCATCCGGGAGGTGAGGAGCGCCTCTGCCCGGCCACCCATTGTCCGGGAGGTGAGGAGCGCCTCTGCCCGGCCACCCATCATCCGGGAGGTGAGGAGAGCCTCTGCCCGACCTCCCATCTTCTGGGAAGTGAGGAGAGCCTCTGCCCGCCACCCACTCGCCTGGGAAAGTGAGGAGCGCCTCGGCCCGACCACCCATGCATTATATGCCACCACCCCATCTGGGAATTGAGGAGTGCCTCTGCCTGGCCACCCAACATCTGGGAAGTGAGTGGCGCCTCTGCCCCCACCCCATCTGGGAATTGAGGAGCGCCTCTGCCCAGCCACCCCATCTGGGAAGTGAGTGGTGCCTCTGCCTGACCACCCATCGTCTGGGAAGTGAGGGCGCCTCTGCCCGCCACCCATTGTCCGGGAGGTGAGGAGGGCCTCTGCCCGGCCACCCATCGTCTGGGAAGTGAGGAGGCGCCTCTGCCTGACCACCCAGGCCACCCCATCTGGGAAGTGAGGAGCGCCTCTGCCCGGCCACCCACAGTCTGGGAAGTGAGGTGCGCTCTGCCCGGCCACCCATCGTCCGGGAGGTGAGGAGCGCCTCTGCCTCGGCCACCCACTGTCTGGGAAGTGAGGCACATGAATCTTTTGAATTTTCTAGTAGCTATTTTAATAAAGACTCTAGGGCATGCTGGGGCTCAGGAATGTAGTTCTAACTAATAGGGAGGCCGAGGTGGGAGGATTGCTTGAGCCAAGGAGTTTGGAGAGACCAGGCTGTGGCAAAATAGCGACACCCCTATCTCCACACACACACACAAAAAAAAAAATTAAAAATTAGCCAGGCCTGGTGGGTGTTGCCTCAGTCCCAGCTACTCCAAGAAGGCTGAAGCTGGAGGATCACGTGAGCCTGGGAGGTCAAGGCTGCAGGCCATGATCACACCACTGCACTCCAGCCTGGCTGACAGAGTA
>JAKGGE010001316.1:0-35000 GCA_023748175.1 Hoolock leuconedys
TTTTGAATTTTCTAGTAGCTACATTTTAATAAAGACTCTAGGCATGCTAGCCTGTGAATGTAGTTCTAACTATTAGGGAGGCTGAGGTGGGAGGATTGCTTGAGCCCAGGAGTTTGAGACCAGCCTGGCAACATAGCGATACCCTATCTCCACACACACAAAAAAATTTAAAAAATTAGCCAGGCCTGGTGGTGCATGTCTTCAGTCCCAGCTACTCAGAAGGCTGAAGCTGGAGGATCACTTGAGCCTGGGAGGTCAAGGCTGCAGTAAGCCATGATCACACCACTGCACTCCAGCCTGGCTGACAGAGTAAAACCCTATCTCAAAAAACTGATCTCTGGAGAAGGCATTTTCTTTTTCTGCAATGTAGCCAAACAGCTAAGTATGTCTTGAAGTCATCCTTTAAATTTTAACAGGGCAAGAATGTTTTCTAAGACCCCAATCTCCAGAGTTGCGATGGGGCAAATCCTGAAGCATACATGGAAATCCCTCACAGCTAAAGCATCCCTCACTCCTATCCAGTGCTTCTTACCCCTGGTGTATGAGAATCACCTGCGGGGAGGAAAACTTTCAAAATCCCTTAAACCCAAGTTGTAACTGATCAATTAAATCAGAATCATTGGAGTTGGATCTGAGAAACAATATGGTTTAAAGTTCTCCGGTGATTACAGTGTGTAGGCAAGCCACAAAACCATGGCTTTAACCAGCAGCTTTTATTAGAAATGAGTTCTCAAATGAATGTAAATACGTTCGCTGCTGAGTTGTGACCTTTCAATCTTACCTGGATTTTTTTTTACTAACTATACTTTGCAGACCCAGCCTCTGCTTTCCATGCCTGATTCACCCAATTCCGTGTGTGCTCAGTGCATCCTGTGCACGATCACTGTGCCGTGTGCCCTGGCCTGGGTGAGCATCATTCATAGTGGAGAACCCTGCTGAAAACAAAGCTGCATTCCAAAAAGTTAAAACCATGCTACTTACTGTGTTGAGATAAAAATTAAAAGACCTGGGGGGAGTCACCCAAAAGTTAAAACATAAATGAATAATTAGGAACATTAATATACACCTGATGATATCCTGAGTGAACATATCCCACTTTAAAACAAAACAAAACATTACTATTACTCTAAAATCTTAATTTAGAATTATTATGCAAATATGAATTATTTAAATTTTTATTGATGTATAACATGCATACAGAAATATAGGCACAAAACACTTATCAATCATTAATGTGCATATAAGTTACCTCAACGTAGTATTCAAAATCCAGATTGTTATTTAATAGTTCTGAGTTTTGACCAAGAATACTTTCTTCTTTTTTTTTTTTTTTTTTTTTTTTTTTTTTTTTTTTTTTTTTTTTTTTTTTTTTTTTTTTTTTTTTTTTTTTTTTTTTTTTTTTTTTTTTTTTTTTTTTTTTGTTTTTTTTTTTTTTTTTTTTTTTTTTTTTTTTTTTTTTTTTTTTTTTTTTTTTTTTTTTTTTTTTTTTTTTTTTTTAAGTTGGAGTTTCACTCTTGTTGCCCAGGCTGGGGTGCTGGAGTGCATTGGCACGATCTCAGCTGACCAGAACCTCCATCTCCCAGACTCAAGTGATTCTCCTGCCTCAGCCTCTCTGAGTGCTGGGATTACAAGCGTGAGCCACCACGCCCAGCCTATTTTTTAGGCTTTTTGGATAAAATGTATATTCATTGCAAGGTAAACCTGAACTGTACCTTTTTGACAAATGAATACACTCATATAAACTTTTCCCCTTTTAAGAATAGAATTACAACATTTATCAATCATTAATGTGCATATAAGTTACCTCAACGTAGTATTCAAAATCCAGATTGTTATTTAATAGTTCTGAGTTTTGACCAAGAATACTTTCTTCTTTTTTTTTTTTTAAGTTGGAGTTTCACTCTTGTTACCCAGGCTGGAGTGCAATGGCACGATCTCAGCTGACCAGAACCTCCATCTCCCAGACTCAAGTGATTCTCCTGCCTCAGTCTCCTGAGTAGCTGGGATTACAGGCAAGTGCCACCATGTCCGGCTAAGTTTTGGTATTTTTAGTAGAGATGGGGTTTCACCACGTTGGCCAGGCTGGTCTCGAACTCCTGACCTCAGGCGATCCACCCGCCTCGGCCTCCCAAAGTGCTGGGATTATTGGCATGAGCCGCCGCACCTGGCCTGATAATTCATATTTCTAACAAAGTACAAATCCATAGGGTACATGACAACTGCAATATCTAGAGTAAATACAATTTGATGAATAAAATTAAGGGAAATTGACCTAAGGTGAAAAAAAAACAATCAAAGCATGAGTGCTATGTGCTATCTGTAGGAACATTTGGTTAAGAATAACAAACTAAGCAATTTTATTATTTTAATAACCAAAATTGGCAAAATTTCTATTTTTTTCATAGAAATGCTCTTCCAAGAAAATATTTTCATATAATGAGAGCAAAAATGGCAAATATTTGTAAGTAAATGTCTTATGAAATTAAGTAGCATATATCTTTTCAAGCTCATGGCCTTCAGATAGTTACCCCAAACTCAATCATTTACATAGCAAGTGCAGATAATTTTCATAGCTTCCTATTAAATTTATATTTTAATGCCCTAACAAATTGTGACTGTTTTTAAATAAAGTTCACTAACTATAATTTTGTATATCACATATGATAAATTCCCCTTCAAGTCACCTTAAATTTAGTTAATTTTATTAGGCAGTTTCTGTCTACCACCCAATATTACTTGGGGATTCTCCCTCCATTTGCCCAGGCATCATAGCTGGGGAAACAGGGATTCACAAGACCCAGGCTGTTCCCTGCATATTTTTCCTCCTCAGACATCAGTTCATCAGTCAACCAAGTCACGTGAGAGTGGAGGCCATGTATTCCCTGTAATTCCTGGGCACTCTCCTTAGAGGAGGAAAAGGCCGGGAGGTGCTGTTAGAGGATGCGCTCTGAGAGGCCGGGCTCCCTAAGGTGTGAGAGCTCTAACCAGCAGGTGTAGACTTCTCAGGAGGGAGGAATGAGGCAGGCATTCTGAACCTGGAGCTTCATCACCTTTTGTTTCATCTCAAGACAATTCTGAGGGGCTGTTTTGGAATGTGTCTGGAAGGTGAACGTTGAAGAAGAGTGCGGGCTTTGATGTGACTGAGATGAGGTCTTTTATGGGGAGGCAGGAATTCAATGCCCAGAATCTGGGCTGGTGTCTTTGAGGGCAGTAGGTTGCCTCTTTGTATGCAAGTCCATTGTTACTAGGGAGGAGGCTGCAGATTCTAAATGGCTTCCAGACCCCTCTCTGATTCTCTTTGGGAGATGGGGTCTGAAAAAGACAAAGTCAATATTTTTGGGAAATTCTAGAAAGTTTGGTTGGAAACCTGGAAACGCCTCTTGCCTAGTGCCTAAATACTCAATTTGCAGCTCTAGCTACATAGATGCTTGGTAGGCATAGAGCTGGCTTTGCATTTATATAAGCACAACCTATGTCAGAGTTGAAGAAGTAGTCAGGACAAAGTGTCTTGTTCTCAGGCTGGGGAACATCTTAAAAGCAAACTTCTAGCTTGATGACTCTTGGCAATAAGTGTTGGGTCCTGGCCAAAGTGCTTGAATGCAGCATGAGGCCAATCCATAAATCCACCTTCTAATGGAGAAATGTTTATATTTTTTCAGTTTGATGGGATCAGGATGAAATTACCATGTTATTGGTTTGTTTACTTTTTATTATTTAATATAAAATCTAAGACAAAATACATTAAATGCTTATTGACATATGTATTTATTCTTCACCAGGCTCATAATATCTGACTAATTTTAAACTTTCTTCTATTTTGTAGGTTTCAACTTCTCTTATTTTATTGTAAGATATTAGATCTAATACAGGCATTGTCACTTTTACACATGATTTTATTTCATATATTTCCTATTGACATTTTACATTTAAATTATGGACTATTTCATCATACAAATAGCTTCATTTCTATTTAAAAAATAAAAGTCTTTGGGTTTTTTGTTTTGTAATTTCCATATTACATAGTAATGAGATAAACATTAATGTTTTCAGGGTATTTTCAAGTTTAGATAATTATTCATTGTATCCATGTGAAGTTTGTTTTTATTGCATGTGTGGGTTGGAAACTGTTTTCACTTTTGCCTTATCTTTACTCTTACCTCCCCAGAACTCATAGCTCTTGTAGTTGGGAGATTGCAGTTTATCATTCCAATAAATGAGGCAAATTCAATGATAACATACTACAAATGAGTTTGAAAGCAGGACGTGTCCTCAAAACATACAGAACATGGGCCTACGTATGTGCAACAATAATAATTTATAAGTTACAATTTTGATGGAAAATAAAAGTACAGAAAATTTGTTAAAGTAAATTAAAATGGAGATCAGGTCTCAATAATCTCTGAGCAGACAAAATCAGTTAGGTCTCATAAATGATCTCAACCTTGCTTGATTTGCAAATAGAAGAACTTAAATTATTTATTGTACCTGCCTATTTACAAAACACAAAGGAAGCTCAACCAAACAGGAGTAGCCAACAACCTTATATAAATAGGAACTGTCCAACAAGGTAAACAAACAAACAAAAAATAAATAAAAAACAATTTTGTGCTACCACCAATCAAATGATTTCTTTGTTTCTACATTTTTCCAATAAATACTTGCTTCTTACACTGTCAATGAAACACTAAATGTCTTTCAGTCTGATATTCTATAATTTATGAGTTGCTCTTACTCAAATAAACACTTTACAATTTCATTGTGTCTCAAATTACTTTTTAGCAGAATAAAATAAACTAGGAATAAATATTACAAAAAGGTGTACAGAATGAGAAAAACCATAGAAAGTTTATGAAATATATGAATGTAGACATAAGAAATAGAAAATTTGTATCATATTCTTAGGCAGAAAAACTCAATATTATCAACATACATTGTCCTTAAGGTAATTTATAAATTCAATTTTGTTCCAATACAGATGCCATTAAATATTGGAAGTAGACATGTTGCTATAAAATATTATATAGATGACATCACAAATAAGAATAGCCAAGAAAACTCTAAAAAAAAAAAAAAAAAAAAAAAAAAAAAAAAAAAAAAAAAAAAAAAAAAAAAAAAAAAAAAAAAAAAAAAAAAAAAAAAAAAAAAAAAAAAAAAAAAAAAAAAAAAAAAAAAAAAAAAAAAAAAAAAAAAAAAAAAAAAAAAAAAAAAAAAAAAAAAAAAAAAAAAAAAAAAAAAAAAAAAAAAAAAAAAAAAAAAAAAAAAAAAAAAAAAAAAAAAAAAAAAAAAAAAAAAAAAAAAAAAAAAAAAAAAAAAAAAAAAAAAAAAAAAAAAAAAAAAAAAAAAAAAAAAAAAAAAAAAAAAAAAAAAAAAAAAAAAAAAAAAAAAAAAAAAAAAAAAAAAAAAAAAAAAAAAAAAAAAAAAAAAAAAAAAAAAAAAAAAAAAAAAAAAAAAAAAAAAAAAAAAAAAAAAAAAAAAAAAAAAAAAAAAAAAAAAAAAAAAAAAAAAAAAAAAAAAAAAAAAAAAAAAAAAAAAAAAAAAAAAAAAAAAAAAAAAAAAAAAAAAAAAAAAAAAAAAAAAAAAAAAATAAAAAAAAAAAAAAAAAAAAAAAAAAAAAAAAAAAAAAAAACGTGCCAGAGCCACACATGTTCCACATGATCAGAGGCTTTCCCAGGTGAGAATGTCTCTGCAGCCCTATCACAGACTTAACCATGAAAATCTGACTCAGAAGGTGACGGATGGACATCTACCCTAGTGTTCTAATCTAGTGGATCCTCTACTAATAATCCCTTCCAGGGATCTGGGATCTTTCCTGGATTCGTCTGCCACACACAGCTAGACTCAAAAATTTGGACAGAAGCTTTGACCCTCACTGGGCCTCCTCTCCTGTCCTACCAGCTTCTCTAGAATTACACTTCTCTAATTGCTTCTGAGAGAACCCAGCTACGGTTTTCTCTCTGTGTCAACATAATTGATCTCATAAAGTGGGAAGAGAAATAGGCAACAGTCCAGCTATGCTAGAAGCTGTGTCTAGGATTCCTTACCTGATTTATGTCACTGATTTACCTGAATATTGACAAACACAGATTCATTTTAGGTGGTAGAAAAACAGAAGGAGAAATCCCAGTTCATAAAGGAAGAATAAAATGCAATCAATGCTGCCTAGAGCCCCCAAACATTTCATCCTTATCTTGGAGGCAATCAGGAAGAGATAATCCCCTTTTAGAGAAAACCATACCTAATCAACAAAGTATCTAATCAACGTGTGTGGAAAAAAAGGTAAAATCACAGAGTTGGCAAGTTTTAGCAGATATGGTGATAAGTGCCATGAAGTCAGAGTTCAAGTGGTCTCAAAAGCCTAAAAGGTGGCACAGATTAGCTTCAAGGGACACATGGTATGGCTGGAGTCAGCTGACTATTATGCAGAGGATGTCAACAGTGGTGACTGATATCCCAAGAAGTGGGCCAAAAGTCCACTTCTGGTTATTCTGCTAGGTATGGTCTAGGAATTCTTCAACCATGAGACAAATAGGTCAACTTTCACCAGCAACCCGAAGTCTGGCTTGCAGTATTAGACTCTGCATTAGACACAGATTTGGGCTCAATCTTCAGCTTAATTGTGGTCAGTCTCTCTAGAAAACAAACCCTTACCATGTACTTCCTGATGAGTGACCCCGTTAGATCAGCATCTGAGATTGTTTCGGGTTTGCAGCCCAAAAGACATTCAGACAGTCTACGGTTTCCATTGTAGATAACCAAACAGATAGAATATGGGCAATTACTCCAAACCCTAAGTTCTGACCATTGAGAGGAGCAACCACTCATTTCAGGTTCTGTATGGCTGGCACAGGTTAAACAGCCACAGCAGCCCAGTGGACATCATGAGGTGTCAGCTTCCCTGACTCATCTGTGAACCAGGATCAGTCACATAGGGAATACTCAGTAAATTTGGGGGCCCCACAGACAGGAGCTTTGCTTCAGAGGATGGAACAGGGCACAAAGTTTCTACCAGCTGGGGATGCCCTACCCTCTATGGGTCAAACTTAGTGTCACAGGAGTTCTGTAGCAAGTTCTTAGCTGACTTTCAAATCATTGTAACCAGTAGTAGTGTCAAGATGGCTCTAAGTCCAAAAGCCCAAAGAACACCTCTAGGTGGAGGCTCATCCTTTACTGGAGGCTCCAAATGTCAAAATCAAGATTTTCTTGGCCTCAGGATGAATTGATCAATGCAAATCTCCCCAAATATTTTCACTAAACCTTAATTGAGTAGGCTGGGATGCAACTCAGAGGGTACACAAGCCAGGCTGGCCTAGAATTGCGGTTATGGGAAAGAAAGACACATTTCACCCAGGAATGATTAGCACGAAATCTCAAATTTGGGAACTAGATTCCTAGAGCCCCCAAACATTTCATCCTTATCTTGGAGGCAATCAGGAAGAGATAATCCCCTTTTAGAGAAAACCATACCTAATCAACAAAGTATCTAATCAACGTGTGTGGAAAAAAAGGTAAAATCACAGAGTTGGCAAGTTTTAGCAGATATGGTGATAAGTGCCATGAAGTCAGAGTTCAAGTGGTCTCAAAAGCCTAAAAGGTGGCATAGATTAGCTTCAAGGGACACATGGTATGGCTGGAGTCAGCTGACTATTATGCAGAGGATGTCAACAGTGGTGACTGATATCCCAAGAAGTGGGCCAAAAGTCCACTTCTGGTTATTCTGCTAGGTATGGTCTAGGAATTCTTCAACCATGAGACAAATAGGTCAACTTTCACCAGCAACCCCAAGTCTGGCTTGCAGTATTAGACTCTGCATTAGACACAGATTTGGGCTCAATCTGCAGCTTGATTGTGGTCAGTCTCTCTAGAAAACAAACCCTTACCATGTACTTCCAGATGAGTGACCCCGTTAGATCAGCATCTGAGATTGTTTCGGGTTTGCAGCCCAAAAGACATTCAGACAGTCTATACGTTTCCATTGTAGAAAACCAAACAGATAGAATATGGGCAATTACTCCAAACCCTAAGTTCTGACCATTGAGAGGAGCAACCACTCATTTCAGGTTCTGTATGGCTGGCACAGGTTAAACAGCCACAGCAGCCCAGTGGACATCATGAGGTGTCAGCTTCCCTGACTCATCTGTGAACCAGGATCAGTCACATAGGGAATACTCAGTAAATTGGGGGCCCCACAGACAGGAGCTTTGCTTCAGAGGATGGAACAGGGCACAAAGTTTCTACCAGCTGGGGATGCCCTACCCTCTATGGGTCAAACTTAGTTTCACAGGAGTTCTGTAGCAAGTTCTTAGCTGACTTTCAAATCATTGTAACCAGTAGTAGTGTCAAGATGGCTCTAAGTCCAAAAGCCCAAAGAACACCTCTAGGTGGAGGCTCATCCTTTACTGGAGGCTCCAAATGTCAAAATCAAGATTTTCTTGGCCTCAGGATGAATTGATCAATGCAAATCTCCCCAAATATTTTCACTAAACCTTAATTGGAAAGTAAGACTTAGATTTTTCAACCCTCACAAGAAATACATCTCTGATTTTTTTTTTTTTTTTTTTTTTTTTTTTTTTTTTTTTTTTTTTTTTTTTTTTTTTTTTTTTTTTTTTTTTTTTTTTTTTTTTTTTTTTTTTTTTTTTTTTTTTTTTTTTTTTTTTTTTTTTTTTTTTTTTTTTTTTTTTTTTTTTTTTTTTTTTTTTTTTTTTTTTTTTTTTTTTTTTTTTTTTTTTTTTTTTTTTTTTTTTTTTTTTTTTTTTTTTTTTTTTTTTTTTTTTTTTTTTTTTTTTTTTTTTTTTTTTTTTTTTTTTTTTTTTTTTTTTTTTTTTTTTTTTTTTTTTTTTTTTTTTTTTTTTTTTTTTTTTTTTTTTTTTTTTTTTTTTTTTTTTTTTTTTTTTTTTTTTTTTTTTTTTTTTTTTTTTTTTTTTTTTTTTTTTTTTTTTTTTTTTTTTTTTTTTTTTTTTTTTTTTTTTTTTTTTTTTTTTTTTTTTTTTTTTTTTTTTTTTTTTTTTTTTTTTTTTTTTTTTTTTTTTTTTTTTTTTTTTTTTTTTTTTTTTTTTTTTTTTTTTTTTTTTTTTTTTTTTTTTTTTTTTTTTTTTTTTTTTTCTGAGTAATGAATAGAATAATGAGATAGATAATAAATTAGGAAATAGAGGACTTGACTAACTACAATAAACCAAATTGATCTAACAGATATATAAAATATACTCCATCCAACAAGAGAGTACACACTCTTCTCAAATGCACATGGGGAATTCTCCAGGATGGTCTGTATAATAGATCTCAAATCAATAACAGAGGAAATACTAGAAAACTTACAAACTTGTGTAAATTAAACAACATACTCTTAAACAACCAATAAGTAAAAGTACAATTACTTTTGTGTAGACATAAAACAATTTCATTTTAAGTTTATGTGTAATCTCAAGGGACTCTAAATTGCAAAAATAATTTTGAAAAAAATACCAAAGTTAGGAAAACAGCAAAAAGTGCTAAGATGAAAAGTTTGCAGCTAAAAAACATTTTAAAACAAAGATCTCAGATCAATAATAACTTTATTACCTAGTAAACTTAAAAATAAGATGAAATTAGATGCAAAACAAAGAGAAAGAAGAAAACAATAAAGATTTTAGCAGAGATAAATGAAATAGAGATTATACAAACAACAGAATTACAAAAAGCCAAAAGTTGATTCTGAGTTCTTCAAAAAAATTAACAATTGGCAAACCTTCAGCTACACTAAAAAAATAGCATATTCACATACTAAAATGATAAATGAAAATGGGACATTATTACTAATTCTAAAGGAATAGAATGTTTTAAAAAGCATACTATGAACTATGATAGGATAATAAATTGGAAAACCTAGATAAAATGGGCAGATTCCTAGGTATACAGGACTTGATTACAAAAAAATACAAAATCTGAATATATCTACAACTACTAAGGAAATGGAATCAGTAATTAAAAACCTCTTGATGAAGAAAAGCCCCCCCCCATTTTTTTTGGCTTCACTAGTGAATTAGATCAAGCATTTATAGAACAAAAATCCTTTCCAAACTCTACCAAAAAACTGAAGAGAACAGTTCCAAACTTATTCCATGATGCCATCATTACCTAATATCAAAGCCAGACAAAGAGACTACAAAAACCCACAGAGTATTTTCCGTTATGAACACGAATGCAAAACTACCCAGCAAAATCCTAGCTAACCACATTCAGCAGCATACTAGCAAGATTACACCCCGTGACCAAGGGGAATTTATTATTGGAATGCAAGGAAGTTTTAGCATATGGCTGGTTTCAGTGCAGTCGTGTTAAAAACTAATTAATCACAGCCAATTACAGATTTCTTTGTTCCTTTTCCAGTCCCACTGGTCACTTAGCTAGTCTTTCTTAACAAAATTTTTAGCATATAGAAACTAATCAATGCATATACCACATTAACAAAATTTTTTTTGAAAACATTATCTCATTACCACAGAAAAAGTATTTTACAAAATTCAAAATATTTTATAATAAAAACAAAATAAATTAGGAATAACAGGAAACCACCTTTGTAAAATTCACATATAAAAACCCACAGCAAACAACATGTTCTAGAGGAAAAGACCAAAAGACTTTCCTCTAACCTCAGGAGCCAGGGAAGAATGTCTGCTCTTGCCACTTTTATTCAACATAGTATTAGAAGCTCCAGTCAGAGAAATTCAAAAAGAGAAAGAAATAAACTGCAGCAAAATGTGTACAAAAAATATATTCTTATATGTAGAAAATCTTAAAGATTCCACACAAAAAATATTACAACTAATAAATTCAGCATAGTAGCATACAAAATCAACATAGAAAAATAAACTGTATTTTATGTAGTAATATAAATAATCTGCAAAGAAAACTATGAAAACAATTCAATTTACAATAGCATCAAAAAGAATAAAGTACTTAGGAAGCAACACATTACTCACATCACCAAAAGGTGTTTGAATTACCATCAATGAATAAATAGATAAAATATGATTTATACATACAGGGGAATATTACAATGGAATACTGAATAACTACTAAAATTCCAATAAGTAAAATTACAATTACTTTTGTGTAGACATAAAACAATTTCATTTTTAAGTTTATGTGTAATCTCAAGGGACTCTAAATTGCAAAAATAATTTTGAAAAAAAATACCAAAGTTAGGAAAGTCACACTTAATGATTTCAAAATTAACTACAAAATTCCAAAATATCAAGCTACAAATAGACTAATGGAGTAATATAGAAAGCCAATATAAATAAACCCTTATATATATGGTCAAATGATTTTTATGAGAAAAGAATTTTTTTTTTTTTTTGAGACAGAGTCTCGCTCTGTCACTCAGACTGGAGTGCAGTGGGGCAATCTCGCCTCACTGCAAGCTCCATCTCCCAGGTTCATGCCATTCTTCTGCCTCAGCCTCCCAAAGTGCTGGGATTAAAGGCGTGAGCCACCACACCCAGCCAAGAACTGTCATCACAACAATTGGTGCTGGGGAAATTGGGTACCCACATGTAAAAGAATGAACCTGGGCCCTTCACTTATACCATAAGAAAAAATTAACTAACTGGATCAAATACCTAAATGTAAGAGCTAAAACTACAAAATTCTTAGAATAAAATATAAGGGAAACCTGTCATAACACTGGATTTGGCAGTTTTTTTTTTTTTTTTTTTTTTTTTTTTTTTTTTTTTTTTTTTTTTTTTTTTTGAGACAGAGTCTCGCTCTGTCACTCAGACTGGAGTGCAGTGGGGCAATCTCAGCCTCCCAAAGTCCTGGGATTACAGGCGTGAGCCACCACACCCAGCCAAGAACTGTCATCACAACAATTGGTGCTGGGGAAATTGGGTACCCACATGTAAAAGAATGAACCTGGGCCCTTCACTTATACCATAAGAAAAAATTAACTAACTGGATCAAATACCTAAATGTAAGAGCTAAAACTACAAAATTCCAAAATATCAAGCTACAAATAGACTAATGGAGTAATATAGAAAGCCAATATAAATAAACCCTTATATATATGGTCAAATGATTTTTATGAGAAAAGAATTTTTTTTTTTTTTTTTTTTTTTTTTTGAGACAGAGTCTCGCTCTGTCACTCAGACTGGAGTGCAGTGGGGCAATCTCGCCTCACTGCAAGCTCCATCTCCCAGGTTCATGCCATTCTTCTGCCTCAGCCTCCCAAAGTGCTGGGATTACAGGCGTGAGCCACCACACCCAGCCAAGAACTGTCATCACAATGGAATACTGAATAACTACTAAAATTCCAATAAGTAAAATTACAATTACTTTTGTGTAGACATAAAACAATTTCATTTTTAAGTTTATGTGTAATCTCAAGGGACTCTAAATTGCAAAAATAATTTTGAAAAAAAATACCAAAGTTAGGAAAGTCACACTTAATGATTTCAAAATTAACTACAAAATTCTTAGAATAAAATATAGGAAACCTGTCATAACACTGGATTTGGCAGTTTTTTTTAACAGGACACCCAAAACACAAGAAAGAAAAGAAAAATAGACGAATAGGACTCTGTCCAGAATATGCAAAGAACAATTCAGCAACAATAAAACAAACTAGTTGTTTAAAATATTGGCAAAAACTTAAGCAGACATTTCTCTAAAAATTATGTAAAGTGGCTAATAAGTGCATGAAAAGATGCTCAACAAAACTCATCATTAGTGAAATGCAAATCTAACCCCAAATGACATATCACTTAATACCCATCAGCATAGCTACTACCAAAAGAAAAAAAAACAAAACAGAAAATCGCAAGTGTTGGTGAGGAGTGGAGCAATTAGAACCCTTGTACACTGTTGGTGGAAATGTAAAATGCTGCAGCTGCTATAAAATAACAACATAGTAACTAAAAAATTTACACATAAATCACTATACGATCCAGCAATTTCACATCTGGGTATGCAGCAAAAGATATGAAAGCAAAGACAGAAAATAATACATGTACACCTAGGTTCATAGCAGCATTACTCACATCACCAAAAAGGTGTTTGAATTACTCGTGTTGTTTGAATTATCATCAATGAATAAATAGATAAAATGTGATTTATACATACAGTGGAATATTATTCAGCTATGTAAAATAAGGAAATTCTGACACATGGTATGTCATGCTTGAACCTTAAGGACATTGTGCAAAGTGACATAAGCCAGTCATAAAAGGACAAATACTGAATCATTCCATTTATGAGATACTTAGTTAAATTCTAGAAACCCAAGTATAAGAGTGGTTCCTAGGAGCTAGAGGGGGAGTAAAAAGGAGCTTATTTAATGGGTATAGAGTTTTGTTTCTGCAAGTTGAAAGAAGGTCCCTATGAATGGGAATGATAGATGCAAAACAATGTGAATATAGTTAATTTTTCTGAGCTGCA
Organism: Hoolock leuconedys; assembly: GCA_023748175.1. Classification (NCBI taxonomy): domain Eukaryota; kingdom Metazoa; phylum Chordata; class Mammalia; order Primates; family Hylobatidae; genus Hoolock; species Hoolock leuconedys. Next base: position 13,411 of record JAKGGE010001316.1, read on the forward strand.
CACTTAAAAATAATTTTAAAAATAATTTTAAAGGTACTTAGGACGTACCTTTATGTACACCTAGGTTCATAGCAGCATTACTCACATCACCAAAAAGGTGTTTGAATTACTAAGTGTTTTTGAATTACCATCAATGAATAAATAGATAAAATATGATTTATACATACAGTGGAATATTATTCAGCTATGTAAAATAAGGAAATTCTGACACATGGTATGTCATGCTTGAACCTTAAGGACATTGTGCAAAGTGACATAAGCCAGTCATAAAAGGACAAATACTGAATCATTCCACTTATGAGATACTTAGTTAAATTCTAGAAACCCAAGTATAAGAGTGGTTCCTAGGAGCTAGAGGGGGAGTAAAAAGGAGCTTATTTAATGGGTATAGAGTTTTGTTTCTGCAAGTTGAAGAAGGTCCTATGAATGGGGATGATAGTTGCAAAACAATGTGAATATAGTTAATTTTACTGAGCTGCACACTTAAAATAGCTAAAATGGTTAATTTTATGTATACTTCACCACAATGTAAAAATAATTTTAAAGGTACTTAGGACGTACCTTTATGTACACCTAGGTTCATAGCAGCATTACTCACATCACCAAAAAGGTGTTTGAATTACCATCAATGAATAAATAGATAAAATGTGATTTATACATACAGTGGAATATTATTCAGCTATGTAAAATAAGGAAATTCTGACACATGGTACGTCATGCTTGAACCTTAAGGACATTGTGCAAAGTGACATAAGCCAGTCATAAAAGGACAAATACTGAATCATTCCACTTATGAGATACTTAGAGTAGTTAAATTCTAGAAACCCAAGTATAAGAGTGGTTCCTAGGAGCTAGAGGGGGAGTAAGAAGGAGCTTATTTAATGGGTATAGAGTTTTGTTTCTGCAAGTTGAAAGAAGGTCCCTATGAATGGGGATGATAGTTGCAAAACAATGTGAATATAGTTAATTTTACTGAGCTGCACACTTAAAATAGCTAAAATGGTTAATTTTATGTATACTTCACCACAATGTAAAAAATAATTTTTAAATAAACAAACTATAGCTATCTGAAATATGAATTAATATCATAACTATAATTTTGCATAGAAGAAAGTAGATGTAAAAGTATACATATTATACAATTTCACTTCTACAAAATCTAAAAAGTGAACGCAACTGAGGTTCTCGCTTCCAGTAATAATTAAGTAAAACAGTTTGTTGACTACTTCACAGATAACTATAACAAAGCTCTTTGGTCACAGGGCTGCAGGACTGCAATCCCAGTATGCACCAGGCTCAGGGAAAGTGTGTGTCGCTGGAGGAAGAGGCAGGGCTGTACGCACCTCGGTGGGCTTGCTGGGAGATGTAGTCTCATAAACACTCTCAACTCTTTTTGGGTGCATCAGTGGGCTGCAAGACTACAATCCCAGCATGCACCCAGCTCAGGGACAGTGCGCATTTCTGGAGGAAGAGACTGGACCTTGGGCGCCTCCTTCTACTTGCTGGGAGATGTAGTTTCATAAACACTTCCAACCCTTTGGTCAAAGGGCTACAGGACTACAATCCCAGCATGCACCAGGCTCAGGGAAAGTGTGGTCGCTGGAGGAAGAGGCAGGGCTGTGCATCACCCTAGGCTTGCTGGGAGATATATGCTCATAAACAATTCCAACCCTTTCCTCAAAGAGCTGTAGGACTACAATCTTAGCATGCACTAGTCTCAGGGACAATGCGTGTCACCGGAGGAAGAGACCGGACCTGTGGGCGCCTCCTTCTAGGATTGCTGGAAGATGTAGTCTCATAAACACTCTCAACTCTTTGGTCAAAGTGCTACAGGACTACAATCCCAGCATGCGCCAGGCTCAGGGAAAGTGTGTGTCGCTGGAGGAGGGCAGAGTGGTGTGGACTTCCCGGAGTCCAAAGCACTGCTGGGTTCTGATGCTAGGCCCACTCTTTGCAAGGAGAGTGAGTACAGAGGTGCACCTGGAGGGCAGGTCTGGGCTGAGCATTGAGGAGGGTATTACCTTACGAATATATCTTACCTTTTCCCAAATAGGGCGGGTTGTCCTCACCTGATTGGCCCTATCCTTCTCAGGTTCCTCCTTCAGGTGCACCTAGGGTTCTTTCCAGAATATTACGTCTTCTGCAGCTCTGGGCGCTGCCTTCTTTCCTAAACTGCTGTGGAAACTTTCCTGATGTCTGAGACACCGTCCATTGTGCGTCAGCCCTCTTTTTCCTCTAGCCAGAGCACGCACTCAACCGTTTTTTAGAGAAACCTTCCACCTGACCTGCTTGTGAGCAGCTTCAGAGCTCTGCAAAGGGTGACAAGGGCTGTGGCTTCCTGGAAATGTCACTCTCAAAGGCGCCTTTTTCACGAATGTGAAAGTCTAGGCATCAGCAAGGTTAATTATTGGGTTGCACAAAATCTGCTAAGAGCAAAGGAGAAAAACCCCATTTCTGAGGCTTGAGTCTTGTGAGCCGTTTTCATCAACCCATTTTAGTGGCCAAGCTCCAAAATGCAACCTGAAGCTACTGACTATTTAGGCATTTTACATTTGAAATCACTGGTCTCATCTCAAGTCAGGCCTGGCTTGCCAGTGTCTCAGAGACACAAATGGGACCTGATACCTCAGGAACAGATAGTGTTCCAGCTTTATGGGAGCAACTTTTAAGATGTGGAGCTCTTGGGGTCATTTGAAACCCGCTATCTTCAGTAGGGACTTTTACTTCTAGAGAGCATTTGCATTTTGATTTATCTGTCTTCAAGCTGACCCTTTGTTCATTTTAATAGTAAAAAAACACATTCCTGGGTGGAGATTTAAGATGCTAATGCGACATGCAATGTATGCACAAACATGTACAGCTACTGCACATGTGCACCCAGAAGACCAGTCAGAACATGCTTATTGTAACACTTCTTTCCACCTTCTTATGAATAATCATGCAAAACTCCCATAAAGAGGGTTTCTCCAGCAATAATTAATGCTGTCTCACTTTTTTTTTTTTTTTTTTTGAGACGGAGTCTTGCTCTGTCACCCAGGCTGGAGTGCAGTGGCGCAATCTCGGCTCACTGCAAGCTCCGCCTCGTTCACGCCATTCTCCTGCCTCAGCCTCCCAAAGTGCTGGGATTACAGGCGCCCGCCACCACGCCCGGCTAATTTTTTTTTTGTATTTTTTTAGTAGAGACGGGGTTTCACCGCGGTCTCGATCTCCTGACCTCGTGATCCTCCGCCTCGGCCTCCCAAAGTGCTGGGATTACAAGCGTTGAGCTATCAAGGCCCGTCATTGTCTCACTTTTATGAGCAGGTTGCCCTGAAATCTCTTTCTCAGACTGTACCATCTATTCTGCACTTAATTTTCAAAATATTCTCCTTTTTTTTGCAATAAATTTTGCTGTACTTCTTTTGCTGTGTGTCTCTTGTTTAAATTCTTTTAAACTAAGAAGATAAGAACCAAGCAGCCATCAACATTTCTGGTGCCATGACCTGAGGAGAGGTTTGTCTGCTTCATTAATTTCAGTTTCCCTTTACTTGCAGTGAATACTATGGCAGCTCCAGACTACCTGGTTAACTAGCGCTGCTTGTTCCAGCGCTGTTTCAGTAAAGTTCTGGGGGAAACGTTTTTAAGTATTCTTTAGAGAGAGAATATATGTCCGCTCTCCTTTTGGCTGCTGCTTCTGTAGTATCGATAAATACACTAACCACATGGGTTGCCCTCAACATTTCATATTTGGGCTACCTTGCTTCTTAGTTTCACATCTTTCTGGGTTTCACATCTTTCTGGGTTCACATCTTCAGACTCAGCTTATTGTTTGCTGTCCCTTCAGCAATACTCTATCGCCACCTAGTGGCTACTGTAATGTATTTTCTGGTCAGGTTTTCTGTTTACAAAATTTTTGTTTTGTTTTGAGCCGCACATTAAGAGAACCCTGTCCCTTCAGGCTTTATGCACTTCCCAGCTCCTTGAAATTGTTCTTCAACAGGCTTTCTTTGCTGAACAAAAGATGCACAGTCATGTAGATGCCCAGTAATAGGGATTGCATCTGAGCATTCCAGGTGTTATAATTGGGCATCACAAATGACAAACCAGTGAATTAGTGCAACGCTTCCGGTGCTGGGACTACAGGCGCCCGCCACCACGCCCGGCTAATTTTTTTTTTTTTTTTTTTTTTTTTTTTTTTTTTTTTTTTTTTTTTTTTTTTTTTTTTTTTTTTTTTTTTTTTTTTTTTTTTTTTTTTTTTTTTTTTTTTTTTTTTTTTTTTTTTTTTTTTTTTTTTTTTTTTTTTTTTTTTTTTTTTTTTTTTTTTTTTTTTTTTTTTTTTTTTTTTTTTTTTTTTTTTTTTTTTTTTTTTTTTTTTTTTTTTTTTTTTTTTTTTTTTTTTTTTTTTTTTTTTTTTTTTTTTTTTTTTTTTTTTTTTTTTTTTTTTTTTTTTTTTTTTTTTTTTTTTTTTTTTTTTTTTTTTTTTTTTTTTTTTTTTTTTTTTTTTTTTTTTTTTTTTTTTTTTTTTTTTTTTTTTTTTTTTTTTTTTTTTTTTTTTTTTTTTTTTTTTTTTTTTTTTTTTTTTTTTTTTTTTTTTTTTTTTTTTTTTTTTTTTTTTTTTTTTTTTTTTTTTTTTTTTTGTAACACCATTTAGCCTGCCTACAGATTAGCTGAAAAAACATGGCTGGAGAATGAGACTGTGAACTTTAACTCCACCCTACAGCTAGATCTTTTCTGTAGAAATCAGGGAAAATGGTCTGAAGTATCCTATGTGCAAGCCTTTATGGCCTGACAACAAAACCCAGCTCTATGCAGCACCTGTGGGCTACAGCCTAGTAAGCCAGAAAGCCCCTCAGAAGCATTAGAAGATCATCTCTTATTAAGGGGAAGGGACCCCAGACCCCACAGCCCAACACCAGCTCCAGACAGGGGCCCTCAGAGGCCCACATCTCCTTTAGAATCCCCAGCATCCCCACACTATCATAGTCTTCTGTAGAATCTAAGCTTGTTTTACCTCCTCCTTATGCTCCTCTCCATCGGCCTTTGCCAGGTATAATAAAGACCAGCCCAGCTGCAGTTACTCACAGTGGGACTTCACACCATCCAGGGCCAGAAAAATTGCTCCCCTTACAGAAAGTCCCAAATGGAGAGAGGACCATCAGAGTGCTTGTTCTACTCTCAATAAATGATCTAATCCAATATAAGCAACAACTCTGATGGCCCTCAGAAAACTTCAGCGCATTTACTGAAGACTTCCAGGCTCTAACTTTGACCACCATTCACTGTACCATCCATAAATGGACCGAATGACTGCTGCCAACTTAGCTGCACGAAATTTTGCTTATTAGCAAAAAATAGAAAATACTTAAAACGTTTGTTGCTTTCACCATTTTAATGCAAAATACTTTTGCAGCATAAATGTCACCATAAGGTGGCGCCTTGGGAATCCAGTAGAAACTATCTCAGAAAACCTCAATGGGTCTGCAACAAGCAGCAGAGGCCTCAACACACTTCAACAACATCTGGACTCCATGGCCACTGCAGTCCGACAAAACCAAAGAGCCTGGGATCTTCTCCCAGCCGGGCAAAGAGGAGCATGTTTATATCTAAAAGAAGAAAGCTGTTTTTGAGATCAATCAGCCCGGTTTAGTCCAAGAAAATATTAATAATGTCATCACCCAGGCAGACAAAATTGAATCTCTAGGAACTTCCATGGGAACATGAAAGCAATGTCTATTACCTGCCTTACTCTCTTTAATAGTAACAGCCATTACTATACTTTCAGCTTTTACTTTTTTCCAATTTTGTTTAAAATGTTAACTGATTTCTTGCTCTCTTGCTTACGGCAACTCCATGTTTGCAGGATGGTTTTGCAAGGCTTTCAACCTTTGGCTGCCAACATCTTGGCCACTGGTTCCATGAATGACATGGTTTACACCCGGTTAGATCACACAGGAAGAAACTTTAGGGCCCAGGCTAGGCAGAAATAACACCCATTCAGCGGGAAACAGCTCCAGAAAAAATGATCTAGCCCCTCAACCTCCAATATGATTATGACCCTAAGATCTCTTAGGGGGAAATTGAGGCAGAATAGATAGTCAAGAAAATGACCATGATCTCAGGATACAGAAATGTGGGGAAAAGAAAGAGAGATCAGACTCTTACTGTGTCTATGTAGAAAGAAGTAGACATAAGAGATTCCATTTTGCTCTGTACTAAGAAAAATTCTTCTGCCTTGAGATGCTGTTAATCTGTAACCCTAGCCCCAACCCTGTGCTCACAGAGACTTGTGCTGTGTTGACTCAAGGTTTAATGGATTTAGGGCTATGCAGAATGTGCTTTGTTAAAAAAGTGCTCGAAGGCAGTATGCTTGTTAAAATTCATCACCACTCCCTAATCTCAAGTACCCAGGGACACAAAACACTGCGGAAGGCCACAGGGGCCTCTGCCTAGGAAAACCAGGTATTGTCCAAGGTTTCTCCCCATGTGATAGTCTGAGATATGGCCTCCTGGGAAGGGAAAGACCCGACCGTCCCCCAGCCCGACACCCGTAAATGGTCTGTGCTGAGGAGGATGAGTAAAAGAGGAAGACCTCTTTGCAGTTGAGATAAGAGGAAGGCATCTGTCTCCTGCTCGTCCCTGGGCAATGGAATGTCTCGGTGTAAAACCCAATTGTATGTTCTATTCACTGAGATAGGAGAAAACGGCCTTAGGGCTGGCGTTGAGACATGCTGGTGGCAATACTGTTCTTTAATGCACCGAGATGTTTGTATACGTGCACATCAAGGCACAGCACCTTTTCTAACCTTGTTTATGACACAGACACATTTGTTCACGTTTTCCTGCTGACCCTCTCGCCACTATTACCCTATTGTCCTGCCACATCCCCGTCTCCAAGATGGTAGAGATAATGATCAATAAATACTGAGGGAACTCAGAGACCAGTGCCGGTGTGGGTCTTCCGTATGCTGAGCGCCGGTCCCTGGGCCCACTTTTCTTTCTCTATACTTTGTCTCTGTGTCTCTTTCTTTTCTCAGTCTCTCATTCCACCTGACGAGAAACACCCACAGGTGTGGAAGGGCAGGCCACCCCTTCATAGAAACTGTGGTGACTGTACAGCCAACACAATAAGCTTCAGCATTCGCATTGTAATTGGGCTCATTCAAGCAAAGCTATCTTCATGAAGGACTTTCTGTTTTAGAGAGCATGTGCATTTTGATTTTACCTGTCCTCAAACTTAACTTTTGCTTATTTTAATAACAAAAATACACTCCTGGCTAGAGGTCTAAGATGCCAATGAGACATGCAAAATATGAATAAGCATGTACAGCTACTGCATATGTGCACCCAGAAGACCACTCAGAACAGGCTTACTAGCAGCTCCTCTTCCCCCTCCTCATTAATAATAATGTAAAACTCCCATAAGGGGGTTTCTCCAGCGACAATCCACGCCGTCTCACTCTTATGAGCAGCCCGCCCTGGAATATCTCTCTCACCGTGTGTCACCGTGTACTGTATTCTGCACTTAACTTTCAATTTTTTTTCTTTTCCAATAAATTATGCTGTACTTCTTTTCTGTGTGTCTCTTGTTTAAATTATTATAAACTAAGAAGACAAGGACCGAGGTATCACATCAGCTCTCAACACAGCAATAAATCAGCCTCCTTCCTGTGGGCGTAGTCAATGCACAAAAGGAGTCACATCACCTAAGTGCTGGACCCAGAGATATGTCACAATTTATGCACAAAGTTAAGGTAATAGAGGAGAGTCACATTGCCAAGGTATTAACATAGAAATATGTCACAAAAACTTTTTAGGCGGGCCCATGCTGGATCTTCTTATCTTCCAGATGTTAGGTCCAGGGATATGTCAGAATACCAAAAATACACAGGGCTTAGTCAAAAAAGTAGAGCCACATCACCTAGATGCTGGGTCTAGACATATGTCACATCTCTTTATGGGAAAAGCTCAGGTAAAAAAGCAGGTCACATCAAATAGTTGTTAGGCCCAGAAATATGTCACAATTTATGCACAAAGTTAAGGTAAGAGAGGAGAGTCACATTGCCAAGGTATTAACATAGAAATATGTCACAAAAACTTTTTAGGCGGGCCCATGCTGGATCTTCTTATCTTCCAGATGTTAGGTCCAGGGATATGTCAGAATACCAAAAATACACAGGGCTTAGTCAAAAAAGTAGAGCCACATCACCTAGATGCTGGGTCTAGACATATGTCACATCTCTTTTATGGGAAAAGCTCAGGTAAAACAGCAGATCACATCAAATAGTTGATAGGCCCAGAGATATGTCACAATTTATGCACAAAGTTAAGGTAAGAGAGGAGAGTCACATTGCCAAGGTATTAACATAGAAATATGTCACAAAAACTTTTTAGGCGGGCCCATGCTGGATCTTCTTATCTTCCAGATGTTAGGTCCAGGGATATGTCAGAATACCAAAAATACACAGGGCTTAGTCAAAAAAGTAGAGCCACATCACCTAGATGCTGGGTCTAGACATATGTCACATCTCTTTTATGGGAAAAGCTCAGGTAAAACAGCAGGTCACATCAAATAGTTGATAGGCCCAGAGATATGTCACAATTTATGCACAAAGTTAAGGTAATAGAGGAGAGTCACATTGCCAAGGTATTAACATAGAAATATGCCACATTGCCTCCTGCTCGAAGTGTCTAGGCCAAAGACTCACATCACCTTGGTGCTACGCCCGTGTTCATATAAAAACATTCAACCAGAGTTGAAATGGTGGCTCACTTCTAAACCCAGCTTATAGGCAAGGGAGGACTCTCCTATCCTGACCTAGTTAATTGTAATGATGTTGACTCTCATACCCGGGCTTAATGCCTCAGGCACGATCATGGGTCCCTACCAGCAGGAAGGCCTCAAAGTTGATTGCAACTCTCATTCATACTGTATAGCGCCATTGGGTAGTACATAGAGCATGCTAACTGGGCCGAGCACACAGGTGAGATTGTGGCACTCATATGCACACCCAGCCAGCAGTAAATATTGTCATCCTCTCACATGAACACAGGTCACTGTTGAGGTTCTGAATCTCACACCTGTAGTCAGTCAAAGGTGGGAAAAATTGACTTATATATGGATACTCATGTGTTGGTGACTCTCAGACCAAGATTCAGCACAACAGTGAGGCTGTGACTTCACTAAGGTGACACAGTCTGCAGAGGAATTGAGGCTCTCATGCACAAATCCAGTCTGGTGTTGAGATGGTTACTCATGGGCTTAGACCCAACATACAAGAGGTGTTGAATGTCATGCCTACAACTGCGACAGTTGTTTGATTGTTAATCTCCTTCCCGGACCATTCTGCAGGTTTCATGGTGAAATTTCCCAGTGCCTAGCACCTGAGTGACTTGACGCTCTTGCATGGACCCAGCCCACAGATGGGATATTAACATATTGCTGGATCCAGCACCTTGAGGTGTAACTCTATTCTCCTTCCTTGGCACTGCCCACAGTTAGCATTTTGACCTATCGCTAGACCTTGCACCCAGGTGATGTGAGTCTCCTCTTCTGCCTTGGCGCTGCCCACAGGAAGCTTGTTCTATATAGCTTGGCCTGGCACCCAGGTTATGTGACTCTCTGGCTTGTGCCCATATGGGACACTCTGGTATATAGCTGGGTCCACTACCCAGGTGATGTAACTCCTCTGCCTGGGCCCTGCCTACAAGGGGCATTGTGACAGATCTCTGTGCTCATTGGCCAGGTAATGTGATTCTCTTTTCCTGTCTGGTCCCTTTACACAGAAGGGATTGTGACATGTTGCTGGGCTTAGCACCAAGGTGATATGAATCTTCTGCCTGGATCAAGTTCACAGAAGGCCTTGTGACATACCTCTGGGTCCATTACCTATTTGATGGGACTCTCCTCTCTTACCTGAGCATTGCCCATAAGAGAGATTGTGACATACCTTTGGGCCATTACCTATTTGATGGGACTCTCCCCTCTTACCTGAGCATTGCCCATAAGAGATTGTGACATACCTCTGGGTCCATTACCTATTTGATGGGACTCTCCTCTCTTACCTGAGCATTGCCCATAAGAGATTGTGACATACCTCTGGGTCCATTACCTATTTGATGGGACTCTCCTCTCTTACCTGAGCATTGCCCATAAGAGATTGTGACATACCTCTGGGTCCATTACCTATTTGATGGGACTCTCCTCTCTTACCTGAGCATTGCCCATAAGAGATTGTGACATGTTGCTGGGCTTAGCACCAAGGTGATATGAATCTTCTGCCTGGTCCCGACCTACAGGAGTCATTGTCAAATACCTCTGGGCCCATCATCTAGACTATGTGACTCTCTGGCTTGTGCCCATATGGGACACTCTGGTATATTGCTGGGTCCACTACCCAGGTGATGTAACTCCTCTGCCTGGGCCCTGTATACATTGTGTATTGTAATATATGGCTGGGTTCAATGACTAGGTGATGCAATTCTTATGCATAGGCCTTACCCACAGCGACATTGTGACATTTCTTTAGCTCTGACTCTCCACTTCTGCCTTAGCCCTGCCTAAAACGGACGTGGTGACATATAACTGGACCTAGCAACCAGCTAATATGACTCTCCTCTTTTGCCTGCACCCAGCATATTTTGGGTATTGTGACATATCATTTATCTCAACACCTGCAGGATGAAAGGCTCCTGCCTGAGCCCAGCCATCAGTCAAAATTGTCATTCTCCCACACGAACACAGCCCATAATTGAGGTTCTGAATCTCACACCCAGAGGCAGTCAAAAGTTGGAAAGTTGGCTCTCATAAGTGGATGTTGTCCACAAGTGGGTTTGTGACTCCCTGATCAAGATCCAAAACACTTGTGAGGCTGTGACTCCACTAAGATAACTTAATATTCAAAAGGCATTAAGCCTGTCATGGAAAAATCCATTCCACCATTGAGATTGTGACTTATGTACATAGACGCAACATACAGGAGGCGTTGACTCTAACACCCAGAACCGGCACTTATGTGGGATTGTTAATCTCACCCAGGGACCTTCTTGAAGGTGTGATTCTGACATACACCTCTATGTGGGATTGTTAATCTCGCCCAGGGACCTTCCTGCAGGTGTGATTCTGACGTACACCTCTATGTGGGATTGTTAATCTCACCCAGGGACCTTCCTGCAGGTGTGATTCTGACATACACCTCTATGTGGGATTGTTAATCTCACCCAGGGACCTTCCTGCAGGTGTGATTCTGACATACACCTCTATGTGGGAGTGTTAATCTCACCCAGGGACCTTCCTGCAGGTGTGATTCTGACGTGCACCTCTATGTGGGATTGTTAATCTCACCCAGGGACCTTCCTGCAGGTGTGATTCTGACGTACACCTCTATGTGGGATTGTTAATCTCACCCAGGGACCTTCCTGCAGGTGTGATTCTGACGTACACCTCTATGTGGGATTGTTAATCTCACCCAGGGACCTTCTTGAAGGTGTGATTCTGACATACACCTCTATGTGGGATTGTTAATCTCACCCAGGGACCTTCCTGCAGGTGTGATTCTGACGTACACCTCTATGTGGGATTGTTAATCTCACCCAGGGACCTTCTTGAAGGTGTGATTCTGACATACACCTCTATGTGGGATTGTTAATCTCACCCAGGGACCTTCTTGAAGGTGTGATGCAGTGAAACATCACACTGTACTCCGTAAACATGTATAATTATCATATGTTAATTATATGATGTTTCACTGCATCATACTACAGGTACAGTGGATGCAGTGAAACATCACACTGTACTCCACAAACATGTATAATTATGTTAATTATATGATGTTTCACTGCATCACGTTGTACCATATACACTGTACAGTGATCGAACCAGAGTAATTAGCATATTTAACACTTTAAACATTTATTTCCTTGTGCTAATAGAGTTCAAAATCCTCGCTTCAAGCTATTATAGAATAAACTGTACATTATTATTAGCTATAGTCATCGTGCTGCGTAATAGAACGCCAGGATTTATTCTTCCTAACTGTAACTTTGTACGCAGTGACAAAGCTCTCCCCACTCCCTCATCCTTCTGCCATCACTAACCTCTGGTAACCACCATCCTACCATCTACTTCTATGAGATGGACTTCTTCAGATGTCACATGAGTGAGAGCACGTGGTCTTTTTCTTTCTGTGCCTGGCTTATTCCACTTAATATAATGTCGTCTAGGCTCATCCACGTTGACACAAATGACGGAACTTCATTCTGTTTTATGACTGAACATTATTCCTGTGTGTGTGTGCATGCGTGTGTGTGTGTGCATGTGTGTGTGTGTATGACATTTTCTTTATTCATTCTGTAGATGGGCACTTATACACTGTTGGTAGGAATGTAAATTAGTACAATCATTTCTCATTTCTATAGGGAGAACAGTATGGAGGTTTTTCAATAAATTATAAATAGAACTACCATATGATCCAGCAATCTCATTGCTGGGTTTATATCAAGAGGAAACAAAATAAGCATGTCAAAATGATAACTGCACTCTCATGTTTATTAAGCAGTATTCACAATAACCCAAACCACTATTTCTTCTAAGTATTTCTTAATTTACCTTTTTTCATATATTACACCCTAAACTTTTAAAGGATTCATGTCTGGTTTCCAATTTCTGAAAATTACGAGTCACTGATTCTTTGACTCTTGCCTTCCTATTTAGAGAGTCTGGTAAAACAATTAAAAGCTTTTTATTTCTTCTCAATCTAATCTTCACATATATATTTATATTTTCTATTAATTTGCCTTCTATAATATATATGACTACATTAATTGTGATCAGAATTTCACTTTACTAATCCTCTTTTTTGCTCAGCCTATTTTAATATGTTATTTGTATGTTGTACATTAAATTGTTTTACACTTTCAATACTTTACTTTTCATTTGCCTCTTTTCCAAAGATAGCTTGACAAGCTCATAGTTTCTTTCCACATTATTTTGCTTTCTTGTTTTTCCATTATATTGACTTAAACATTTAAATATAAATTCAATATCTGAGATTTATGTGCCATATAATTTCTTCTGATGCTTCACCCCAGTAGCTCATCTCCTTGTGTATAATAGAATTTACAATTTAATCCTCACATATGGGAGACACCACATTCCAATGCCTGCAGGCAGTTTCTCTTTGTTTATTCCATTTGCCTTGTCAGAAGGGAACAACCTACATGGACCTGACATTCTTGTGATCAGACGCATCTGAGTGGTGCCCTGGCCTCTTAGGTTGATTACTTCTCTGGATCATTAACTTTATTTACTTCCAGTCCTGGGAAGTTTTCTTAATTTCCTTTCAACTATATTAGGTATTCTGTGAATTTTTGTAACTCCTTGGTGATTTTAATCGTCTGCATTAAGTGTTTAAAGTATATTATTTTTCTGAAAAGCAGAAATATCAATAATTGCATATATGAATGAAATATTTTACATAGGTTTTCTATGGCATCTATCACCATGAGAAATTCCAAGTTTTTTCCTTTGAAACACCCCTCTCATCAATAGACCATATTGTAATCATTTGTAGAATGTGATTACTTTTATACCATTAGAAAATTAATTATACATTATGTGCATATTTTTGAAATACTCCACTGCAATAAATAGTGTATGGCCAGAAGTATTGTTTTCTCTAACATAAAACTAATATGAGTAAAATTCTTCACCTGAATTCAGACCTTTTCACTTCAATGGCCATTCTGTCTGATAAGCACTTCCCTGATCCATAAAGGACATCATTTGTATTTTTTGTTTAATTCATAATTTATTGAAATGAGTAATTTAACGTTATAATGTTTTATGGCAATTTAGGACATTTTCAATAAATATATTGAGCTTGAGGCCCTGGCTAAGTATTCCTTTCGTACTCGAAATCAGATTTTTCTGGCAAAACTTCATTGCCTGCAATGGTATTTATAAAAAGTATGAATGCCAGCACATGGACTATTTCAATACTGTACTCATTTGTTCATGTATAAACATTTCATTAGCTATGAAACAAACCAAATACAAATGCTGATGTATAATATATATCAACAAATTCAGATTCTTCACTAAAGAAAACAATAAAAGTTGAATTTTCTGTGACATGTCACCTGTTCATTAGTTCTTTAATATGATTTAGGCTATTCCAAATATAAGAAAATGTATGCATCACTATTCATGTTGTCTCAACATTTTTTATCTAGGTCCTAGAGGGTATAAAAAAGAATGCATATTGTCAGATTTATTTTTATAGACTTTAGATGTTTCTTTTGCTGTATTTTCTGTGTATACTAGTATGAATATATGGAGACAAGGACAAATGTACATTTATGTGGTTATATGAATTTTGCTCATATGGCTAATTGCTTATATGGATGTTGTAAATGACAAGATAAAATAGTAAAGTTTGATAAACTTATCTGTGCCCTGTGAACTTTAGTTCACTTACTGTATAACTTAACTCAGTCATTAATAATTGGTTTAAAAAGTGTTTTTTAAAAGCTGCAAACCACACTTTATTACACATTTCTGAATCAGGAAGGGGTAAACTGTGACACAGTTTCCTTGTTCCACTGACTTTTTTGGGGAGAAACGTTCTGCAATAAAATAAGAGTTTCCAAACTCTATTTATAAAAAAGCTTGAGTTTTCTTCTGTGATTAACCTTCACTCCTCAGTCCCTTTTACCCAAGGAATGGTTCCTAGGTCATCTTTTGGAAGTTTAGTTTCTGGAAAGTTTTCAGCAAACCTCTCCTGTGCTTTGTCCCAGTTGTTGTTGTTGTTATTGTTGTGGAGAAGGTGAGTCTCTTTAATAGAGGATGGTTTGTCTGTCTCCAATCCTGCATGTGTTTGCCAAAGCTGAAGTTGTATTGGAGATTTTATTCTCCCACCATCCTTCCCCAGGCCTTCTCCTGTTTTCAACACATCTTTTTCAACATCTTCTGACCTTTGTCGCTATCAGTAATTTCAGAATGAACAGATGCAGGAGCATCATCTCTTTGGAAATTTCCCTTCACTTTCAGTCTGCTCCCTATGTTTTCCAGCTCTATCTTTATATTTCTGATTCTCCAGTATCTTATCATCTTTGTAGTATGTATTCTGTAAACCATATTTTACTTATATATTTTTAAAATCTTTTTCTTCTTTCTAACTCGTTTCCTTCTTAGTCAATGATGGACCAACAAATGATTCATCTTTCTTATCAAGGAAAAGGTGAGCTCTAACCTGCCCTGGTTCACATCCAACACAGCTATTACTGCCAGGGTGAATGTAATAAGATAACACAGTGTCTCCAAATTTCACTTTATCTCCATGCTCAGGTTCATAAGGGTCACATTTAGTTTTCAGCTGAACAATCCATTTTCCATTAACAGTTGTTCCATTTTGACGGCCTGATCCAAAAGGACATAACTTTGTAAGTCATGGTCAAAATAAATTTCTGCATGAAATTTACACCAACTTCAGGGATTCGAAGAGTATTCTCCATATCATTTTCCCTTCCAATTGCAGCAGGTTTTACAGCAGTAATGATGAAGAGTGATCCTGTATGTAACACAGGTGATCTAATGACAGTTACTCTCATATATGAGGGCCATATTTTTTCCTCATCTTCCTCCTCAGCATCTTTTGCAGTTGCATTGCCTTTACTGGTAACGCCTTCATCATAACTACCCTCGGTCTGAGAGTCTGTAATTTCACCTTCTTCTGGTTCACTATCAGTCTCTGTGATTTTCTCATCCTTAAAGTTGAATTGAGATGTTTTCATTAAGAGGAGATTCCATAGTATTTCCACTAAGTGGAACAGTGAATTTTGGGGGATTATTTTTGTGATGAATGCCTATTTTGGCTTCTTTTTTTTTTTTTTTTTTTTTTTTTTTTTTTTTTTTTTTTTTTTTTTTTTTTTTTTTTTTTTTTTTTTTTTTTTTTTTTTTTTTTTTTTTTTTTTTTTTTTTTTTTTTTTTTTTTTTTTTTTTTTTTTTTTTTTTTTTTTTTTTTTTTTTTTTTTTTTTTTTTTTTTTTTTTTTTTTTTTTTTTTTTTTTTTTTTTTTTTTTTTTTTTTTTTTTTTTTTTTTTTTTTTTTTTTTTTTTTTTTTTTTTTTTTTTTTTTTTTTTTTTTTTTTTTTTTTTTTTTTTTTTTTTTTTTTTTTTTTTTTTTTTTTTTTTTTTTTTTTTTTTTTTTTTTTTTTTTTTTTTTTTTTTTTTTTTTTTTTTTTTTTTTTTTTTTTTTTTTTTTTTTTTTTTTTTTTTTTTTTTTTTTTTTTTTTTTTTTTTTTTTTTTTTTTTTTTTTTTTTTTTTTTTTTTTTTTTTTTTTTTTTTTTTTTTTTTTTTTTTTTTTTTTTTTTTTTTTTTTTTTTTTTTTTTTTTTTTTTTTTTTTTTTTTTTTTTTTTTTTTTTTTTTTTTTTTTTTTTTTTTTTTTTTGTAGAATTATCTCCATTTCTCCCACAGCGGAGTACGTTACTAGAGTTCTTCCAGCTGCGTGCGGAGCTCCTGGCGGTAGCTCGTGTTGCTCTGAACAGCCGTTCTGTGCGAGGCCATAGCTTCTCCCGTTCCCGCACCTGCCGCCTGCAGCTCAGAGTTCGCTTTCCAGCTTCTCCGCCCTCTTTCTCCCCTGGGCCAGCTCGGGCTCGGGGAGGGGGAGGAGCGGCCACAGCGAAGGCGCTGGCGGCGGGTACCGGCCCGAGGCCGTGAGTTCAGGCGCCAGACGGCTGCGGCCTCGGAGGGCCTGCGCCAGGCGAGGCCGAAGCGGGGAGCAGCGAAGACTACAAACACGGGGGCGCACTGGCGGGCGGCAACAGGCGGCCTCCGGTATGGACGCCCCAAGGCAGCGCAAAGACCCTAAACGGGGCTGCAGCAGGAGCAGGGGACGGCGGTAGGCCCGCGGATCTGCAGCCTGGAATCCTGGGAACGATTGTACCTTCCCCAGCCACTGGGGCCGCGGGAGCAGCGTGGAAGTCCAGGGGCCAGAAGCGCTGCGGCCGTCCCTGAGTTGAGCTGGAAACAGTGGCCAAGTGTGTTTTAAATCGAGTTTCCGTGTGGCTAGATATGACCTGCTGGTTACTCTTATTTTTTTTCTCCATTCGTTGAGCTATGCTTGACAAATTGAAAAGTGTATATTTTTAGGGTGTATAATAGTGTTTTGAGATGTCATTAGTCTTTAAATTATCTCAGTTCAGCTAGTTAGCATATCTGTCCCCTCACATAGTTAATACGTTTCTGTGTGTGTGTTGAGAGCACCTGAGATCTACTTTTGCAACAAATTTCAAGTACACGGTATTGTTAACTATAGTCACCATTCTGTACATTAGGTCCCAGCAGTTACTCACCTTGTAACTGAAGGTGCGCCCCTTCCATGGAAATCTCCCCACTTTCCCCACTTCCTAGCCCATGGGAACAACCGTTCTACTCTGTTTCCATGGCTTTTTATTTTTATTTTTATTTACTTTTTTAGATTTTACATACAAACGAGACATGCAGTAATTGTCCTTCTGTATTCGGCTTATTTCACTTAGCATAATATCTGCAACATTTATCAATATTGTTGTAGATGAAAGAGTTTCATTTTTATTAAAGCTGAAGCTATGTATCTCTCAGTTTATTTATCTGTATCAGAGGAGTGCAGACACCCTTGATGATCCTGATTTTATGTCCTTTGGCTATATACTCCGAATTGGGATTAGTGGTAGTTCTAGTTTAAAAATTTTAAGGAACATCCATATCGTTTTTCGTAATAGCTGCACCCAATTGACATCCTCATCAACAGTGTACAAGTATTCTCTCTTTCTACACCCTAACACTTTTATCTTTTGACTTTTTGATAATAGGCATCCAAACACCACAAGTTGACACCTCATTGTGATTTTGATTTTAATTACTTTGATAATTAGTGACGTTGTGTACTTATTTATTTATTTATTTTTTAACAGTTTTCTCAAACATCATTTTATTCATTGTGCAATTTTACATCCTAGGAAATTCTATAATTTAAGAAAGTAAGTGCAAATTGTAGAATATTTAAACTGCTTCATTTTTTAAAATTCGTGTAGCTTTTATATTTTATTTTTATATACCTGCTGGCCATTTGTACATCTGTGGAAAAATTGCTATTTATATATTTTGCCCAATTATTAATCAAGAAATTGCTTTTAATTCTGCTGTGGGTTCTTTTTTGTATTGATTAGTATGACATATATTTTGGATAGTAACATATTATCCTACATATGGTTTACAAATATTTTCTCCCATTTCCTATAATGCCTTTATATTTTGTTGTTTCCTTTATTGTGCAGAAAATTTTTACTTTGACATAGTTCCACTTGTTCATTTTTGCATTTGTTGACTGTGTTCTTGGTGTCATATCCAAAACATCATTGCCATGACCAGTGTCGAGGAGGTTTTTTTTTTTTTTTTTTTTTTTTTTTTTTTTTTTTTTTTTTTTTTTTTTTTTTTTTTTTTTTTTTTTTTTTTTTTTTTTTTTTTTTTTTTTTTTTTTTTTTTTTTTTTTTTTTTTTTTTTTTTTTTTTTTTTTTTTTTTTTTTTTTTTTTTTTTTTTTTTTTTTTTTTTTTTTTTTTTTTTTTTTTTTTTTTTTTTTTTTTTTTTTTTTTTTTTTTTTTTTTTTTTTTTTTTTTTTTTTTTTTTTTTTTTTTTTTTTTTTTTTTTTTTTTTTTTTTTTTTTTTTTTTTTTTTTTTTTTTTTTTTTTTTTTTTTTTTTTTTTTTTTTTTTTTTTTTTTTTTTTTTTTTTTTTTTTTTTTTTTTTTTTTTTTTTTTTTTTTTTTTTTTTTTTTTTTTTTTTTTTTTTTTTTTTTTTTTTTTTTTTTTTTTTTTTTTTTTTTTTTTTTTTTTTTTTTTTTTTTTTTTTTTTTTTTTTTTTTTTTTTTTTTTTTTTTTTTTTTTTTTTTTTTTTTTTTTTTTTTTTTTTTTTTTTTTTTTTTTTTTTTTTTTTTTTTTTTTTTTTTTTTTTTTTTTTTTTTTTTTTTTTTTTTTTTTTTTCTTTTTATTTTTTTTTTTTTTTTTTTTTTTTTTTTTTTTTTTTTTTTTTTTTTTTTTTTTTTTTACAGGCGCACAGGGACGCTTCCTGCCTGCAGGAATTTTGCTGAAACTGCGGGCCCCAGGGAAGAGCGCGGGCTGGGTGAGGGGGTGGAGAGGACCCAGCAGATCCCAAGGTCAGTGTGGAGAAGGGGACATTTCCCGGTTCCTTCGCCTCTGCCCAGCGTTCCCAGGCAGGCTCCCCAGGGCAGGGCAGGGAGGCAGGCTCCCGCGGCTCGAGAACTGGCGGGGCTTACCACCCGCTTCGCAGAGCCGGGGTGACAGGGGAAGCCTGAGAGGGCTGCGGATCTCGCTGGCCCTGTGGGTGGGCGGGGCATGGAGGGGCCGTAGCTCACGTGGGCCAGCGTCAGCCTGCAGGTGGCCCTGGAGGAATCTGCAAGCACCAGCCCGTGCAACTGGCTCTCCTGAGACCAGTGACAGCGCCCTGGACACGCCCTTCCCAGCTGGAATATTTGTGAGGCTGGAATTTAAGTTCCGGCAGAGAAGCGGCCGGAGGAAGGACTGGAAGAAACCCAAGTGCAAAGTCCAGCCCAAAGGGAGGAAGCAGAAATGGCTGACCTGCGTCACACTGGGCTGTGAGGATAAGGTTCTGGCCAGGATGGTTCGCCGCCTGAGACGCGACGCGGGAGCCTTGAGAAAGCACCAGGACACCTTTGCAGCCGGGAGTGAGCTGGCTGGTGAGGGACTCCCATGTGCTGTGTTTCCTCCGCACAGTTCGCCTTCTCCAAGGCGCGGGCTCCCAGCGGAGCCTGCACTGAATCGTATGGTGCCTGGATTCTGGCGGGGTTAAATTAGGGAAGGACCCACCTCCCAGGAGACCCCACTGTATCCCCAGATAATAAAACTATTCTCTCCCCAAAAATAAATAAATAATTTTGTCTGGTCTTTGAAAATATAACTCTGTACTCAGCCAAATGCTGCCCATTTATCTATATGCCTAACTAGTCAAAATTTTTTTTTTTTTTCGACCAGAATAATCTTTTATTCAGATAAAAGTATCCCAATTTTAGGCTATGCGTGTGATATAATAATAACAGACAGAGAGGTACAGAAATACCCAAGCTGGCCCAAGCTCAGAGCTTGTGGTATACAGAAGAGAATTATTGTATCCTTTATTTGCTGGCTTCAGTACATTCTTAGGAGATAGAGGGAGGGGAAAAAAAATCAAAACCAGAAGGGTCTGGTGCTGATGGACAAGATCAACTGGTTCAAACTTTGATTCAACTGTTAAGGTATTCAGGGCTGGAACTAGGATGAGAGGAGCAAGGCACTCACCTGAGGTGCAAAGTTTAAAGGGTGCCAAAATCTCGGTAATCAAGATAAATAATATTTTAATGCAATATTTTAGAAAAATATTGATGCAAAAAAAATCCACAATGGACAAAATATCAAAACTTTAAATAAAGACAGGATCTGACCCTGCATTTTCATGATTCAGGGAGTGTCTTACTTGCTTCGTCCTAGTCCAGGACCAACTTGTTCATCCCCAGATGATGTGCCAAAAGCCACATCTTTAGAGGTGTCTCCTCTGGTGCTCTCCAGTGCTATGTTCTGCTGACCTCGTTGGCAACAGCTCTCTGTCTGTTATGAATGGTAAGACATCAGATGGCACCTTTAAGATACCACAAAGTAAAAGCAACTCTTTGGGCCAAGGCCAGCTCTTCCAACCTCCTTCCAAACAGTCACGTCTCAAGGGCAAGTTTCTGTGATGTATAGGGCATCAGGGAGAGGGTAGAATGGGGTAGAAAGGGGAGATAATGGGAGAGGGAAAAAAGAACAAGTGACCTCATGAGTTGGCACTAATGTAACTAGAGTGCAATTTTTCAAGAGTCTATCTTTTTTAAGAAAACCTTGAGCCCCAACTCTCATTTGAAGGCACCTGCTCACTCACCTACAAAATCAAATCCACCTCACCTCTATTCTTCTTTTCACATTGTCTACGGGGAGTTCTGGAAATCAAAGTGGCCCTGCTGCTTCCTCCATGCAGCCTGTAGTGAATCATGAGTAGGATACTTCAAACTGGAGCCTCTCCACTATGAGTAGCTGCTCATCCCAAACCTGATTTTGTGACAATGAAAACCATCTGCAGGTGCCCCCTGCTGGTAGTACTATCCTAGAGACCTGCCCTCACTGATGTATTTTGTTTGGTCAATGGTCCAGAAAGTCACAGTCACAGTCACCAACACTATGCCCTATGCCCTTACACCTAAACAGGTTCACTTATTTATGCTACCTGCCAGGCGCCTGCAGGTGTGTGGCATTTACATTTTCCTTCTATGGCTTCCTAGTTCCTCATGGTGGGAACCTGGGGCCTGACTTCTTGCCTCTAAAACTATTAATATGTCTGCCTCACAGGGCCACGCACTTCTCTAGTCTTGAGTCACCCATGTCATTTTTTTAACCTACCCTCAGGTAGGACACTGGAGCCACAGATGTGAACCTCAGCCTTTAAGGCACGCACGAAGACAGCTGAAGTCCCCAGGGCCAGTCACTGCCATCAATGTCTTCCAGGGGTGTTTGAAGGGATAACTGAGCAAGCA
>JAKGGE010001316.1:40000-71237 GCA_023748175.1 Hoolock leuconedys
AGGTCCACTTTATGTAGAGCTGAGTTCAATTCCAGGATATCCTTGTTAACTTTCTGTCTCGTTGATCTGTCTAATGCTGACAGTGGGGTGTTAAAATCTCCCATTATTATTGTGTGGGAGTTTAAGTCCCTTTGTAGGTCACTGAGGACCTGCTTTATGAATCTGGGTGCTCCTGTGTTGGGTGCATATATATTTAGGATAGTTAGCTCTTCTTGTTGAATTGATCCCTTTACCATTATGTAATGGCCTTCTTTGTCTCTTTTGATCTTTGTTGGTTTAAAGTCTATTTTATCAGAGACTAGGATTGCAACCCTGCCTTTTTGTTTTCCAGTTGCTTGATAGATCTTCCTCCATCCCTTTATTTTGAGTCTATGTGTGTCTCTGCACATGAGATGGGTTTCCTGAATACAGCACACTGATGGGTCCTGACTCCTTATCCAGTTTGCCAGTCTGTGTCTTTTGATTGGAGCATTTAGCCCATTTAGATTTAACGTTAATATTGTTATGTGTGAATCTGATCCTGTCATTATGATGTTAGTTGGTTATTTTGCTCGTTAGTTGCTGCAGTTTCTTCCTAGCCTCGATGGTCTTTACAATTTGGCATGTTTTTGCAGTGGCTGGTACCGGTTGTTCCTTTCCATGTTTAGTGCTTCCTTCAGGAGCTCTTTTAGAGCAGGCCTGGTGGTGACAAAATCACTCAGCGTTTGCTTGTCTGTAAAGTATTTTATTTCTCCTTCACTTATGAAGCTTAGTTTGGCGGGATAGGAAATTCTGGGTTGAAAATTCTTTTCTTTAAGAATGTTGAATATCGGCCCCCACTCTCTTCTGGCTTGTAGAGTTTCTGCCGAGAGATCAGCTATTAGTCTGATGGGCTTCCCTTTGTGGGTAACCGACCTTTCTCTCTGGCTGCCCTTAACATTTTTCCTTCATTTCAACTTTGGTGAATCTGACAATTATGTGTCTTGGAGTTGCCTTCTCGAGGAGTATCTTTGTGGCATTCTCTGTATTTCCTGAATCTGAATGCTGACCTGCCTTGCTAGATTGGGGAAGTTCTCCTGGATAATATCTTGCAGAGTGTTTTCCAACTTGGTTCCATTCTCCCCATCATTTTCAGGTACACCAATCAGACGTAGGTTTGGTCTTTTCACATAGTCCCAAATTTCTTGGAGGCTTTGTTCATTTCTTCTTATTCTTTTTTCTCTAAACTTCCCTTCTTTCTTCATTTCATTCATTTCATCTTCCATCAGCGATACCCTTTCTTCCAGTTGATCACATCTGCTTCTGAGGCTTCTGCAATCTTCGCGTAGTTCTCGAAACTTGGCTTTCAGCTCCATCAGCTCCTTTAAGCCCTTCTCTCCATTGGTTATTCTAGTTATCCATTCTTCTAATTTTTTTTCAAAGTTTTTAACTTCTTTGCTATTGTTTTGAATTTCCTCTCGTAGCTCAGAGTAGTTTGATCATCTGAAAGCTTCTTCTCTCAACTCATCAAAGTCATCCTCCATCCAGCTTTGTTCCGCTGCTGGTGAGGAACTGCGTTCCTTTGGAGGAGGAGAGGTGCTCTGCTTTTTAGAGTTTCCAGTTTTTTTGCTCTGTTTTTTCCCCATCTTTGTGGTTTTATCTACTTTTTGTCTTTGATGATGGTGATGTACAGATGGGTTTTTGGTGTGGATGTCCTTTCTGTTTGTTAGTTTTCCTTCTACCACATAGGACCCTCAGGTGCAGGTCTGTTGGAGATTACTAGAGGTCCACTCCAGACCCTGTTTGGCTGGGTGTCAGCAGTGGTGGCTGCAGAACAGCAGATTTTCGTGAGACCACAAATTCAGCTGTCTGATAGTTCCTCTGGAAGTTTTGTCTCAGAGGAGTACCCAGCCAAATGAGATGTCAGTCTGTCCCTACTGTGGTGGTGCCTCCCAGTTAGGCTGCTCAGGGGTGAGGGACCCACTTTAGGAGGCAGTCTGTCCATTCTCAGATCTCCAGCTGCGTGCTGGGAGAACCACTACTCTCTTCAAAGCTGTCAGTCAGACAGGGACATTTAAGTCTGTGGAGTTTCCTGATGAGTTTTTGTTTGTCTGTGCCCTGCCCCCAGAGGTGGAGCCTACAGAGGCAGGCAGGCCTCCTTGAGCTGTGGTGGGCTCCACCCATTTCGAGCTTCCTGGCTGCTTTTTTTCCCTATGCAATCCTGGGCAATGGCGGGCGCCCCTCCCCCAGCCTCGCTGCCTGCCGCCTTACAGCTTGATCTCAGACTGCTGTGCTAGCAATCAGCGAGACTCCATGGGCATAGGGCCCTCTGAGCCAGGTGCGGGACACAATCTCCTAGTGTGCCGCTTTCCAGATTCATTGGAAAAGCACGGTATTAAGGTGGGACTGACCCGATATTCCAGGTGATGTCTGTTACCCCTTTCTTTGACTAGGAAAGGGAACTCCCTGACCCCTTGCACTTCACGAGTGAGGCAGTGCCTCACCCTGCTTCGGCTCATGCACAGTGCGCTTCACCAACTGTCCTGCACCCACTGTTTGGCACTCCCTAGTGAGAGGATGGAAACCCGGTTACCTCAAGCAAATGCAGAAATCACCCATCTTCTGTGTGCAGCTTGGGCTGGGGAGGCTGGGGGCGGGGCTGTTCCTATTCGGCCATCTTGGCTCCACCCCCCGATATTTCGTTTTTCACCATAGGCCTCAATGCTCTCAAAATGTCCGCTTGCAGATTCTACAATAACAGTGTTTCAAAACAGCACAGTCAAAAGAAAGTTTCAACTCTGTTAGATGAATGCACGGATCTGAAAATTTTCACAGAATGCTTCTGTGTAGTTTTTATTTGAAGATAATGCCTTTTTCACCATAGGCCTCAAAGCGCTCCAAATGTCCACTTGCAGATTCTACGAAAGGAGAGTTTAAAAACTCCTCAATCAAAAGAAAGTTTCTTCTGTGTGAGATGAATGCACAAAAAAGAAACAAGTTTAACAGAATGCTTCTGTGTAGTTTTTATGGGAAGATGTTTCATTTTTCACCATAGGCCTCAAAGCTCTCCAAATGTCCCCTTGCAGATACTACAAAAAGAGCTTTTCAAAAATCCTAAGTCAAAAGAAAGTTTCAACTCTGTTAGATGAATGCACATATCAGAAGGAAGTTTCACAGAATTATTCTGTGTAGTTTTTATTTGAAGATATTTTGTTTCTCACCATAGGCTTTAAAGCGCTCAAAATGTCCACATGCAGATTCTACAAAAAGACTCTTTCAAAACTGCTCAATCAAAAATGGGTTCATCTCTGTAAGACGAATGCACAGAACAGAAAGAAGTTTCACAGAAACATTCTGTGTAGTTTTTATTGGAAGATATTTCGTTTTTCACCATAGGCCTCAAAGCTCTGAAATTCTCCACATGCAGATTCTCCAAAAAGATTGCTTCAAAACTGCAGAATCAAAAGAAAGTTTCAACTCTGTTAGATGAATGTAGAGAGCAGAAAGAAGTTACACAGAATGCTTCTGTGTAGTTTTTATTTGAAGATAATTCCTTTTTCACCATAGGCCTCAAAGCGCTCCAAATGTCCACTTGCTGATTTTACAAAAATAAAGTTTCAAAACTGCTTAGTCAAAAGAAAGGTTCAACTCTGTTAGATAAATGCACAGACCAGAAAGAAGCTTCACAGAATGCTTCTGTGTAGTTATTATTTGGAGATATTTCTTTCTCACTTTAGACCTTAAAACACTCGAAATGTCCACTTGCAAATTCTACAAAAAGAGTGTTTCAAAACTGCTCAATCCAAAGATACTTTCATCTCTGTAAGATGAACGCACAGAACAGAAAGAAGTTTCACAGAATCCTTCTTTGTAGTTTTCAAGGGAAGATATTTCGTTTTTCACCATAGGCCTCAATGTTCTCCAAATAGACACTTGCAGATTCTACAAAAAGAATGTTTCAAAACTGCTCAGTCCAAAGAAAGGTTCAGCTCTGTTAGTTGAATGCGCAGTTCAGTAAGAAGTTTCACAGAATACTTCTGCGTAGTTTTTATTTGAAGATATTTCCCTTTTCACCATAGGCCTGAAAGTGCTCCAAATGTCCACTTGCAGATTCAATGAAAGAGTGTTTCAAAACTGTTCAATCAAAAGAAAACTTCAACACTGTTAGATAAATGCACAGAGCAGAAACACGTTTCACACAATGCTTCTGTGTAGTTTTATTTGAAGATATTTCGTTTCTCAACATAGGCCTCAAAGCGCTCCAAGTGTCCAATTGCAGATTCTACAAGAGTGTTTCAAAACTGCTCAATCAAAAGAAATGTTTTTCTCTCTGAGATGAATGCACAGAACAGAAAAACATTAACAGAATGCTTCTGTGTAGTTTTTATGGGAAGATATTTCATTCCTCACCATAGGCCTCAAATCTCTCCAAATGCCCATGTGCAGATTCTACAAAAAGAGTGTTTCAATACTTCTCAATAAAAAGATATGTTCATCTCTGTAAGATGAATACACAGAACATAAAGAAGTTTCACAGAAACCTTCTATGTAGTTTTTATGGGAAGATATTTCATTTTTCACCTTAGGCCTCAAAGCTCTCAAAATGTCCACTTGCAGATTCTGCAAAAAGAGTGTTTCAAAACTGCTCTATCAAAAGAAAGGTTCAACACTGTTAGATAAATGCACAGATCAGAAAGAAGTTTCATAGAATATTTCTGTGTAGTTTTTATTTGAAGATATTTCGTTTCTCACCAGAGGCCTCAAAGTACTCCAAATGTCCACTTGCAGATTCTACAAAAAGAGGGTTTCAAAACTGCACAATCAAAAGATAGGTTCATCTCTGTTAAATGAATGCACAGAACAGAAAGAAATTTCACAGAATCCTTTTGTGTAGTTTTCTTGGCAAGGTATTTCATTTTTCACCATAGGAATCAATGCTCTCAAAATGTCCACTTGCAGGTTCTACAAAAAGAGTGTTTCAAAACTGCTCAATCAAAAGAAAGCGTCAACACTGTTACATAAATGCACAGATCAGAAAGAAGATTCACAGAATGCTTCTGTGTAGTTTTTATTAGAAGATATTTCGTTTCTCTCCATAGGCTTCAAAACGCTCCAAATGTCCACTTTTAAATTCTAGAAAAAGAGTGTTTCAAAACTGCTCAATCAAAAGATAGGTTCATCTCTGTAAGGTGAATGCACAGAACAGAAAGAAGTTTCACAGGATCCTTCTGTGTAGTTTTCATGGGAAGCTATTGCGTTTTTCAACATATGCCTCAATTCTCTCCAAATATCCACTTGCAGATTCTACAAAAAGAGCAGTTCAAAACTGCTCAGTCAAAAGATAGGTTCAACTCTGCTAGATGAATGCACAGATCAGAAAGAAGTTTCACAGAATGCTTCTGTGCAGTTTTTATTTGAAGATATTTCCTTTTTCACCATAGTCCTCAAAGCTCTCCAAATGTCCATTTGAAGATTCTACAAAAAGAGTGTTTGAAAACTGATCTGTCAAAAGAAAGGTTCAACTCTGTTAGATGATTGCACAGAACTGAAAGGACTTTCACAGAATGCTTTTGTGTAGTTTTTATTTGAAGATATTTGTTTTCTCACCATAGGCCTCAAAGCGCTCCAAATGTCCACTGCAGATTCTACAAAAAGAGTGTTTCAAAGCTGTTCAATCTAAAGAAAGGTTCAACTCTGTTAGATGATTGCAGAGATCTGAAAGATGTTTCACAGAATGCTTCTGTGTAGTTTTTATTTGAAGATATTTCCTTTGTCACCTTAGGCCTCAATGCTCTCCAAATGTCCACTTGGAGATTCTGCAAAAAGAATGTTTCAAAACTGCTCAGTCAATAGAAAGTTTCAACTCTGTTAGATGAATGCACAGATCAGAAAGATGTTTCACAGAATCCTTCTGTGTAGTTTTTATGGTAAGATATTTCGTTTTTCACCATAGGCCTCAATGCTCTCTAAATGTCCACTTGCAGATTCTACAAAAGAGTGTTTCAAAACTTCACAGTCAAAAGAAAGGTTCAAACCTGTTAGATGAATGCACAAATCAGAAAGAAGTTTCACAGAATGCTTCTGTGTAGTTTTTTTATTTGAAGATATTTCCTTTTTCACCATGAGCCTCAATGCTCTCAAAATGTCCACTGGCAGATTCTACAAAAAGAGTGTGTCAAAAATGCTCAGTCAAAAGAAAGGTTCAACTCTGTTAGATGAATGCACAGATCATAATGAAGTTTCACAGAGTGCTTCTGTGTAGTTTTTATTTGAAGATAGTTCGTTTGTAACCATAGGTTTCAAAACGCTCCAAATGTCCACTTGCTGATTCTACAAAAAGAGTCTCTCAAAACTGCTCAATCAAAAGAAAGGTTCTTCTGTGTGAGATGAACGCACAGAAGAGTAAGAAGTTTCACAGAATGATTTTGTGTAGTTTTTATGGGAAGATATTTCTTTTTTCACCATAGGCCTCAATGCTCTCAAAATGTCCACTTGCAGATTCTACTAAAAGAGTGTTTCAAAACTGCTCAGTCAAAAGAAAGGTTCAACTCTGTTAGATGAATGCACAAATCAGAAAGAAGTTTCACAGAATGCTTCTGTGTAGTTTTTATTTGAACATATTTCCTTTTTCATCATAGGCCACAAAGCGCTCAAAATGTCCACTTGCAAATACTGCAAAAAGAGTGTTTTAAAACTGCTCAATCAAAAAAAGTTCTTCTCTGTGAGATTAATGCACAGAACTGAGAGATGTTTAACAGAATGCTTCTGGGTAGTTTTTATGGGAAGATATTTCGTTTTTTACCATAAGCCTCAAAGCGCTCTTAATGTCCACTTGCAGATACTGCAGAAAGAGTGTTTCACGAAGATGGCCGAATAGGAACAGCTCGGTCTCCAAGCTACAGCCAGGGGCACTGCAGAGGCTGGGCTGATTTCTGCATTTCTGCTTGAGGTACCCTGTTTCATCTCACTAGGGAGTGCCAAACAGTGGGTGCAGGACAGTCAGTGAAGCTGACTGTGCGCTGAGTCAAGCAGGGCGAGGCACCGCTCCCGGGGAAGCAAGGGTCAGGAGTTCCCTTCCCAGTCGTAGAAAGGTACAGATCGCACCTGGAAAGTCGGGGCAGTCCCGTCCCACACTGGCGCGCTTTCTCCCAACGGGCCTGGAAACGCACACTAGGAGATTGTATCCGCACCTGGCTCGGAGGGTCCAGTTCACGGAGTCTGCTGAGTGCTAGCACAGCAGTCTGAGATCCAGCTGCAAGGCGGCAGCCAGGCTGGGGAGGGGCTACCGGGTTATTGCCCAGGCTTGCTTGGGTAAACAAAGCAGCCAGGAAGCTCTAAGTGGGTGGAGAGCCCACCAAAGCTCAAGGAGGCCTGTCTGCCTCTGTAGGCTCCACCTCTGGGGGCAGGGCACAGACAAACAAAAGTCAGCAGGAATCGCCAGAGACTTAAACGTCCCTGTCTGACTGACAGCTTTGAAGAGAGTAGTGGTTCTCCCAGCACGCAGCTGGAGATCTGAGAACGGACAGACTGCCTCCCAAAGTGGGTCCCTCACCCCCTTAGCAGCCTAACTGGGAGGCACCGCCCCAGTAGGAAAGACTGACACCTCAGGCCGGGTACTCCTCTGAGACAAAACTTCCAGAGGAACTAACAGACAGCTGAATTCCCAGGTCTCACGAAAATCCACTGTTCTGCAGTCAATCGCTTGCCGACACCCAGCCAAACAGGGTCCGGAGTGGACCCTAGTAAAATCTAACAGACCTGCAGCTGAGTGTCCTGTGTGGTAGAAGGAAAACTAACAAACAAAAGGACATCACACCAAAAACCATCTGTACATCACCATCATCAAAGCCCAAAGTAGATAAAACCGCAAAGATGGGGAAAAACAGAGCAGAAAAACTGGAAACTCTAAAAGCAGAGCACCTCTCCTCCTCCAAAGGAACGTAGTTCCTCACCAGCAATGGAACAAAGCTGGATGGAGGATGACTCTGATGAGTTGAGAGAAAGAAAGGCTTCAGGCAGTCTAAACTATACGGAGCTACGGGGAGAATTCAAAACAATAACAAAAGTTAAAACTTTGAAAAAAATTAGAAGAATGGATAACTAGAATAACCAATGGAGATAAAGGGCTTCAAAGGGAATGGCGGGTGAAAGTAGTTCGAGAACTTCATTAGAAGATTACAGAAGCCTCAATGTGAATCGTCCAACTGGAAGAAAGGGGTATGCGCTGATGGAAGATGAAATGAATGAGAAATGAAGGGATCTAGAAAGAATAAAATGAACTCAAAGCCTCAAAGAAATTTGGGACTACGATGAAGCGACCAAACCCTCGTCTGATTGAATTGTACACCTGAAAATAGCGGGAGAATGGAACCAAGTTGGAAAACACTCTGCAAGATATTATCCAGGAGAACTTCCCCAATCTAGCAAGGCAGGCCAACATTCAGATTCAGGAAATACAGAGAACGCCACAAAGATACTCCTCGAGAGCAGCTCAAGACACATAGTGTGGATTCACTAAAGTTGGAAATGAAGGAGGGAAAAAATGTTAAGGGCAGCCAGAGAGAAAGGTCGGGTTACCCTGAAGCCCATCAGACTAATAGCTGATCTCGGCAGAAACTCTAGAAGCCAGAAAGAGAGTGGGGGCCGATATTCAGCATTCATAAAGAAAAGAATTTTCAACCCAGAATTTCCTATCCATAAACTAAGCTTCATAAGTGAAGGGAGAAATAAAATACTTTACAGACAAAATAGCTGAGTGATTTTGTCACCACCAGGCCTGCCCTAAAAGAGCTCCTGAAGGAAGCACTAAACAAGGAAAGGAACAGCAATTTTCAGCCACTGCAAAAACATGCCAAATTGTAAAGACCATCGAGGCTAGGAAGAAACTGCATCAACTAATGAGCAAAATAAGCAACTAACATCATAATGACAGGATCAGATTCACACATAACAATATTAACATTAAATGTAAATGGGCTAAATGCTCCAATTAAAAGACACAGACTGGCAAACTGGATAAGGAGTCAGGACCTGTCAGTGTGCTGTATTCAGGAAACCCATCTCACGTGCAGAGATACACACAGACTCAAAATAAAGGGATGGAGGAAGATCTATCAAGCAAATGGAAAACAAAAAAAGGCAGGGGTTGCAATCCTAGTCTCTGACAAAATAGACTTTAAACCAACAAAGATCAAAAGAGACAAAGAAGGCCATTACATAATGGTAAAGGGATCAATTCAACAAGAAGAGCTAACTATCCTAAATATATATGCACCCAACACAGGAGCACCCAGATTCATAAAGCAATTCCTGAGTGACCTACAAAGGGACTTAAACTCCCACACAATAATAATGGGAGATTTTAACCCCCCACTGTCAACATTAGACAGATCATGCATTGATAGAAGTTAACAAGGATATCCAGGAATTGAACTCAGCTCTGCACAAAGTGGACCTAATAGACATCTACAGAACTCTCTACCCCAAATCAACAGAATATACATTTTTCAGCACCACACCACACCTATTCCAAAATTGACCACATAGTTGGAAGTAAAACTCTCCTCAGCAAATGTAAAAGAACAGAAATTATAACAAACTGTCTCTCAGACCACAGTGCAATCAAACTAGAACTCAGGATTAAGAAACTCACTCCAAAACCGCTCAACTACATGGAAACTGAACAACCTGCTCCTGAATGACTATTGGGTACATAATGAAATGAAGGCAGAAATAAAGATGTTCTTTTAGCCAACGAGAACAAAGACACAACATACCAGAATTTGGGACATATCTGCTATGTAGAGGGAAATTTATAGCACTAAATGCCCACAAGAGAAAGCAGGAAAAGATCCAGACACCCGAATTATCACAATTAAAAGAACTAGAAAAGCAAGAGCAAACACATTCAAAAAGCTAAAGCAGAAGGCTAGAAATAACTAAAATCAGAGCAGAACTGAAGGAAATGGAGACACAAAAACCCTTCAAAATCCAGGAGCTGGTTTTGAGAAGATCAACAAAATTGATAGACCGCTAGCAAGACTAATAAAGAAGAAAAGAGAGAAGAATCAAATAGATGCAGAAAATGAAGGATACCACCACCCATCCCACAGAAATACAATCTACCATCAGAGAATACTACAAACACCTCTACGCAAATAAACTAGAAAATCTAGAAGAAATGGATAAATTCCTCGACAAATACACCTCCCAAGACTAAATCAGGAAGAAGTCGAATCTCTGAATAGACCAATAACAGGTTCTGAAATTGTGGCAATAATCAATAGCTTACCAACCAAAAGAGTCTAGGACCTGATGGATTCACAGCTGAATTCTACAACAGGTACAAGAAGGAACTGGTACCATTCCTTCTGGAAACTATTCCACCGATATGTGAAAAAAAAAGAGGGAATCCTCCTTAACACATTTTATGAAGCCAGCATCATCCTGATACCAAAGCCAGGCAGAGACACAACCAAAAGAGAATTTTAGACCAATATCCTTGATGAACATTGATGCAAAAATCCTCAATAAAAATACTGGCAAACCAGATCCAGCAGCACATCAAAAAGCTTATACACCACGATCAAGTGGGGCTTGTCCCGGATGTAAGGCTGGTTCAACATGCATAAATCAATAAATGTAATCAGCATATAAACAGAACCAAGACAAAAACCACATGATTATCTCAATAGATGCAGAAAAGGCTTTTGACAATATTCAACAACCTTTCATGCTAAAACTCTCAATAAATTTGGTATTGATGGGACATATCTCAAAATAATAAGAGCTATCTATGACAAACCCACAGCCAATATCATACTGAATGGGCAAAACTGGAAGCATTCCCTCTGAAAACTGGCACAAGACAGGGGATGCCCTCTCTCACCGCTCCTATTCAACATAGTGCTGGAAGTTCTGGCCAGAGCAATCAGGCAGGAGAAGGAAATAAAGGGTATTCAATTAGAAAAGAGGAAGTCAAACTGTCCCTGTTTGCAGATGACATGATTGTATATCTAGAAAATCCCATTGTCTCAGCCCAAAATCTCCTTAAGCTGATTAGCAACTTCAGCAAAGTCTCAGGATACAAAATCAATGTACAAAATCGCAAGCATTATTGTACACCAATCCTGAACAAACAGAGAGCCAAATCATGAGTGAACTCCCATTCACAATTGCTTCAAAGAGAATAAAATACCTAGGAATCCAACTTACAAGGGATGTGAAGGACCTCTTCAAGGAGAACTACAAACCACTGCTCAATGAAATAAAAGAGGATACAAACAAATGGAAGAACATTCCATGCTCATGGGTTGGAAGAATCAATATCGTGAAATGGCCATACTGCCCAAAGTAATTTATAGATTCAATGCCATCCCCATCAAGCTACCAATGACTTTCTTCACAGAATTGGAAAAACTACTTTAAAGTTCATATGGAACCAAAGAGCCCGCATTGCCAAGTCAATCCTAAGCCAAAAGAACAAAGCTGGAGGCATCACGCTACCTGACTTCAAACTATACTACAAGGCTACAGTAACCAAAACAGCATGGTACTGGTACCACAAGAGAGATATAGATCAATGGAACAGAACAGAGCCCTCAGAAATGATGCCGCATATCTACAACTATCTGATCTTTGACAAACCTGACAAAAACAAGAAATGGGGAAAGGATTCTCTATTTAATAAATGGTGCTGGGAAAACTGGCTAGCCATATGTAGAAAGCTGAAACTGGATCCCTTCCTTACAGCTTATACAAAAATTAATTCAAGATGGATTAGAGACTTAAATGTTAGACCTAAAACCATTAAAATCCTGCAAGAAAACCTAGGCAATACCATCTCAGGCCATAGGGCGTAAGCAAGGACTTCATGTCTAAAACACCAAAAGCAATGGCAACAAAGCCAAAATTGACAAATGGGATCTAATTAAACTAAAGAGCTTCTGCACAGCAAAGAAAGAAACTACCATCAGAATGAACAGGCAACCTACAGAATGGGAGAAAATTTTTGCAACCTACTCATCTGACAAGGGCTAATATCCAGAATCTACAATGAACTCAAACAAATTTACAAGAAAAAAAAACAAACAACCCCATCAAAAGTGGGCAAAAGGACATGAACAGACACTTCTCAAAAGACATTTATGCAGCCAAAACACATGAAGAAATGCTCATCATCACTGGCCATCAGAGAAATGCAAATCAAAACCACAGTGAGATACCATCTCACACCAGTTAGAATGGCCATCATTAAAAAAAAGCAGGAAACAACAGGTGCTGGAGAGGATGTGGAGAAATAGGAACACTTTTACACTGTTGGTGGGACTGTAAACTAGTTCAACCATTGTGGAAGTTAGTGTGGCGATTCCTCAGGGATCTAGAACTAGAAACACCATTTGACCCAGCCATCCCATTACTGGGTATATACCCAAAGGACTATAAATCATGCTGCTATAAAGACACATGCACACGTATGTTTATTGCGGCACTATTCACAATAGCAAAGAGTTGGAACCAACCCAAATGTCCAACAACAATAGACTGGATTAAGAAAATGTGGCACATATACACCATGGAATTCTATGCAGCCATAAAAAATGATGATTTCATGTCCTTTGTAGGGACATGGATGAAACTGGAAAACATCATTCTCAGTAAACTATCGCAAGGACAAAAAACCAAACACCGCATGTTCTCACTCCTTGGGTGGGAATTGAACAATGAGAACTCATGGACACAGGAAGGGAACATCACATTCCGGGGACTGTTGTGGGGTGGGGAGGGGGGGGACAGCATTAGGAGATATACATAATGCTGAATGACAAGTTAATGGGTGCAGGAAATCAACATGGCACATGGATACATATGTAACAAACCTGCACATTGTGCACATGTACCCTAAAACCTAAAGTATAATAAAAAAAAAAAAATAATAATAATAATAATAATAATTTATTATAAAAAAAAGAGTGTTTCACAGCTGCTCAGTCAATAGAAAGGTTCAACTCTGTTAGATGAATGCACAGATAAGAAAGAAGTTTCACAGAATGCTTCTGAGTAGTTTTTATTTGAAGCTATTTCATTTTTCACCATAAGCATCAATGCACTCCAAATGTCCACTTGCAGATTCTACAAAAAGTGTGTTTCAAAACTGCTCAGTCAAAAGAAAGGTTCAACTCTGCTGGATGAATGCACAGATCAGAAAGAAGTTTCACAGAATACCTCTGTGTAGTTTTTATTTGAAGATATTTCCTTTTACACCATAGGCCTCAAAGGGCTCAAAATGTCCACATGCACATTCTAGAAAAAGAGTGTTTCAAAACAGCTCAGTCAAAAGAAAGTTTCTTCTCTGTGAGATGAATGCAGAGAACAGAAAGAAGTTTTACAGAATGCTTCTTTGTAGTTTTTATGGGAAGATATTTCTTTTTTCACCATAGGAATCAATGCTCTCCAAATGTCCACTTGCAGATCCTACAAAAAGAGTGTTTCAAAACTGCTCAGTCAAAAGAAAGTTCACCTCTGTTGGATGAATGCAGAGATCAGAAAGATGTTTCATAGAATGCGTCTGTGTAGTTTGTATTTGAAGATATTTCCTTTTTCACTGTAGACCTCAAACCTCTCCAAACGTCCACTTACAGATCCTACAAAAAGAGTGTTTCAAAACTGCTCAGTCAAAAAAAAGGTTCAACTCTGTTATATTATTGCAAGATGAGAAACAAGCTTCACAGAATGCTTCTGTGTAGTTTTTATTTGAAGATATTTCATTTCTCTCCATAGTCCTCAAAGTGCTCCAAATGTCCAATTGCAGATTCCACAAAAATGTGTTTCAAAACTGCTCAGTCAAAAGAAAGGTTCAACTCTGTTAGATGAATGCACAGATCAGAAAGAAGTTTCACAGAATGCTTCTGTGTAGTTTTGTGGGAAGATATATCCTTTTTTACCAAATGCCTCAAAGCACTCCAAATGTCCACTTGCAGATTCTTCAAACAGAGTGTCTCCAAACTGCTCAATCAAAATAAAGGTTCAACTCTGTGTGTTGAATGCACACATCAGAAAGAAGTTGTTCAGAATGCTTCTGTCTAATTCTAATGTGAAGATATTACATTACCCACATTGGATGAAATAATCTCAAATATCCACTTGCAGATTCTCCAAAAAGACTGTTTCAAATCTGCTCAACCAAAAGAAAGCATCAACTCTGTGAGGTGAATGCACACATCACAAAGAAATTTCTCAGAATGCTGCTGTGTAGTTTTTGTGGGAAGAT
Organism: Hoolock leuconedys; assembly: GCA_023748175.1. Lineage (NCBI taxonomy): Eukaryota > Metazoa > Chordata > Mammalia > Primates > Hylobatidae > Hoolock > Hoolock leuconedys. Next base: position 54,228 of record JAKGGE010001316.1, read on the forward strand.
ATATCCTTTTTTACCAAATGCCTCAAAGCACTCCAAATGTCCACTGGCGGTTACTTCAAAGAGAGTGTTAAAAAACTGCTCAATCTAAAGAAAGGTTCAACTCTGTGTGTTGAATGCAAACATCAGAAAGAAGTTGTTCAGAATGCTTCTGTGTTGTTTTTATTTGAAGATCTTTCATTAACCGCATTGGACAAAATAATCTAAAACATCCACTTGCAGATTCTACACAAAGACTGTTTCAAACCTGCTCAACCTAGAGAAAACTTCAACTCTGTGAGATGGACGCACACAACACAAAAAATTTCGCAGAATGCTTCTGTGTAGTTTTTGTGGGAAGATATATCCTTTTTCACCATCGACCTGAAAGCATACCAAATGTCCACTTGCAGATTCTTCAAACAGAGTGTTTCCAAACTGCTCAACCAAAAGAAATGTTCAACAATGTGTGTTGAATGCACATATCAGAAAGAAGTTGTTCAGAATGCTTCTGTCTAGTTTTTATGTGAAGATATTTCATTACCCACATTGGATGAAATAATCTCAAATATCCACTTGCAGAGTCTCCAAAAAGACTGATACCTGCTCAACCTAGCGAAAGCTTCAACTCTGTGAGATGAACGCACACATCAAAAAGAAATTTCGCAGAATGCTTCTGTGTAGTTTTTGTGGGAAGATATATCCTTTTTCACCATCGACCTGAAAGCATACCAAATGTCCACTTGCAGATTCTTCAAAGAGAGTGTTGCAAAATGGCTCAATCAAAACAAACATTCAACTCTGTGTGTTCAATGCACACATCAGAAAGAAGATATTCAGAGTACTTCTGTCTAGTTTATATGAGAAGATATTTCATTATCCGCATTGGATGAAATAATCTCAAATATCCACTTGCAGATTCTAGAAAAAGACTATTTCAAACCTGCTCAACCTAGAGAAAGTTTCAACACTGTGAGATGAATGCACACATCAAAAAGAAATTTCGCAGAATGCTTCTGTGTAGTTTTTGTGGGATGATATATCCTTTTTCAACTTAAACCACAATGCACTGCAAATATCCATTTGCAGATCCTTCAAACAGAGTGTTTCCAAACTGCTCAATCAAAAGAAAGGTTCAACTCTGTGTGTTGAATGCAAACATCTGAAAGAAGTTGTTCAGAGTGCTTCAGTCTAATTTTTATGTGAAGATATTTCATTACCCGCATTGGACGAAATAAACTCAAATATCCAGTTGCAGATTCTCCAAAAAGACTGTTTCAAATCTGCTCAACCAAAAGAAAGCATCAACTCTGTGAGGTGAATGCACACATCACAAAGAAATTTCTCAGAATGCTGCTGTGTAGTTTTTGTGGGAAGATAGATCCTTTTTCACCATAGGCCTCAAAGCACTCCAAATGTCCATTTGCAGATCCTTCAAACAGAGTGTTTCCAAACTGCTCAATGAAAAGAAAGGTTCCATTCCATTCCATTCCATTCCATTCCGTTCCACTCCATTCCATTCCATTCCATTCCATTCCATTCCATTCCACTCCATTCCACTCCATTCCACTCCATTCCATTCCATTCCATTCCATTCCATTCAATTCCACTGCACTCTACGCCATTCCATTCCATCCATTCCATTTCCATTCCATTCCATTCCATATCCACTCCACTCCACTCCACTCCACTCCATTCCATTCCATTCCATTCCATTCCATTCCATTCCATTCCATTCCACTCCTCCATTCCACTCCATTCCATTCCATTTCCATTCCATTCCATTCCATTTCCATTTCCATTTCCATTCCATTCCATTCCACTCCACTTCTCTCCATTCCATTCCGTCCCATTCCATTCCTCTCCATTCCACTACACTCCACTCAATTCAACTGCATTCCATTGCATTCCATTCCTTCCATTCCATTCCATTTTTCCATTTCCATTCCATTCCATTCCATTCCATTCCATTCCATTCCATTCCATTCCATTCCATTCCATTCCATTCCATTCCTTCCATTCCACTCCATTCCATTCCATTTCCATTCCATTCCACTCCATTCCATTCCATTCCATTCCATTTCCATTTCCATTTCCATTTCCATTTCCATTTCCATTCCATTCCATTCCATTTCCATTTCCATTTCCATTTCCATTTCCATTTCCATTCCATTCCATTCCATTCCATTGCACTCCACTCCATCGCTCCATTCCATTAAATTCCATTCCTTTCCATTCATTTCCATTCCATTCCATTCCATTCATTTCCATTCCATTCCATTCCACTCCACTCCACTCCATTCCATTTTATTCTATTCTATTCTAATTTATTCTACACATTTTGTACTCTACTTTCTATACTCTACTGGGAGTAATGTTTATTTTATCTTATTTATTTACTTATTCTAATTTACTTACTTATTCTATTTCCTTCGGTTTCTATTTAATTATTCTATTGACATTGTACTTACTCTCTTCTATACTTCTACTTATATTCTATTTCCTATTTTATTTATTTCTACTTATTCTACTTACTCTACTTTGTTCCATTTACTCTACTCTTCTCTACTCTATTCTAGTTTCTTATTTTGTTTCATTCTTTTCTACTTATTGTATTTTATTCTTTTTCTTTTCTTGAATGAGTTCCTACTTGTTACCTAGGGTTGAGGTAGGTATAATTTCTTGCCATATTTTATTTTACTTATTGACTATTGTATTTATTCTATTATTCTACTTCACTTACACTATTTACTCTATATTCCCACTTTTAATACACTCTAATTTCACTTAGTTTTATTTTTCCTATTAGATTTTACTCTATTCTACCTACTTCCTGTTCTTTACTTTATCGACATTACATTGCATTTCTTTTTCTATTCTATTTCTTTTCTATTGAGCTCTTTTCTTTTTCTTTTTCTGTTCTATTCTAATTCTACTCTATTCTACTAATTGTACAATTTACACTCCCTTTTCTCTATTCCTTCTACTCGCTTTACTTACTCCTTCTGATTTTACTCTAGACTATTCTATTCTATATAACCTATTTGCTTCTAGTTTTATTCTACTCTACCTATTCTACTCTCCAATTCAGTTCATTTACTCATATTCATTCTATTATATTCTATTCTACTTTAAAGGATTCTAATGTTACTTGTGGTTGGAGTGTAGAGATATAATTAGCTGTATTTACTCTTTTCTATTCTATTCTATTCTATTTCCACTCTAATTTACTCTAATTTTATTCTGTGCCCCATTCTATTGATAATTTTATTCTAATTCATCAATTTACTTTACTTAATTTACTTATATTCATATACTGTATTTCATTTACTTACTTACTACTCTGTTTCCTGATTGTATTTTGACTTATTCTATTCTATCTATTCTACTTAATTAATTCTAATTTTCTATTCTATTATATCTATTTCATTCTACGTTATTCTATGTTACTGTACCCCTTCGTATTTGTACCTTTACTCTATCACTCTATTCTAATTTATTCTATTCTATTACTATTTGTTTCTTTTCGCTTTTTTTCGATATTTCACGAATCTAGGTAGTATTAGTTGTATAATTAGGTTACATTTATTTTAATTATTCTATTCTATTCTATTTTTTCTATTCTATTTACTCTAATTAAATTTAATTCTATTCTATTATATCTATTTATTCCCATACTATTCTATGTTATTGTAAATTTCTACTATATCTTTCACTCTAATTTACTCTACTTTATTTACTTTTATTCTATCTACTTCTTATTCTACATAAATTTGTTTCCTTTTCTTTTTTTTTTGATATTTTTTTACTGAAATTTAGGTAGGGTTTGTAGTGGTGGTTAATTTTAGAGCTGTATTTCATTTGCTCATCTCTCTGTTTCCATCTATTCTTATTCTATCTATTTATTTATTCGATGCCGAGCTCTGTTCTATTAGACTTATTCTAATTTTACTCTCTTCTCTATCTGATTCTATCTTATTTATTTTACTTCATATTCTATTCTAATTTACTACTTTTACTCTATTATTATTTTATTTCATTTTATTCTATTCATTCTATTCTAGTTCACTTTTCTATCGACTTCCATCTATCGATTTCATCTATCGAGAACAGCCTTATATTATTTATTGAATTGTTCTTCTTCTACTTCATTAGATTTATTTCCTATTCTATTCTATTCTATTCTATTATTTTACTTCTTAATTCTACTGTATTCTATTATATATCTTATTCTATTCTACTTGTTTTAGAATTTACTTTACTTCCTACTTCTAATTTTAATGGCATTTGTTTCGTTTACTATTTATTTCATTTATTTGCTCTATTATTTATTCTATTCTATTCTATTCTATTCTATTTCTATTTATTCTATTCTATTTATTCTATTCTATTCTATTCTATTCTATTCTACACTATTTTGTTCTATTCTTTTTGATATAAGTTATTATTTTATTACCTAGGTTGATTCGTAGTGGTAGAATTAAGCCATATTTATTTTACTTGTTTTTCTTATTTACTCTATTCTATTCTATTTCCTTCTATTGTACTCTATTCTACTACTTCCTAGCGTCTACTGTAATTTTACTTTTCATTACTTTTTCTTATTCGATAATTCTACTCTATTTCCTACTTTACTCTACTTTACACTATTTATTCTATTTCCTGTTCTAATTTATTCACTTACTTACTTTACTCTACTCTACTTATTTAGTTTTATTTATTTATTTCATCTATTCTATTTATTCTATTCTATTTCCTATTTCTATTCTATTTTATTCTACTTATTTATTCTTTCTCTACTTACTCTAATCTATTTTGTTTTACTTCACTTTTCTTCTACTCTAGTCTATTAGCCCAATTTATTCTAATTTTAATTACTTGAATTTACTCTACTTACTTACTTCTTGTTTTACTTCTATTCTATTTCATTTTATTCTAATCTATTTTACTTTATTCTACTTTACTTCTACTCTACTCTATAATATTCTATATGATTTCCTTTGACTGTATTTCACTTCTACTCTTTTATCATTCTATGAAATTTATTATTTTCACTTTATTTACTTGATTTCCTTGTACTTCTACTATTTTATTTATTATATTTAATTCTATTAGGTGCCTATTATTTTTTTTATAGTAATTCTACTTTTACTTAAGTAATTTGTGGTTCGTTAAGTAATTCTAGTTTCATATTTTATTTACCATATCTCTATTTTATTTCCTTCTTTACTCTATCTAATCTCTAATTTAATTTCACGTTATATTTCCACTCTATTCTATTCTATTCCCATCTCCCTTTTTCTATTTCACTCTATTCTACGATATCTTTTACCTTCCTCTTCATTTCGTACTAGTTAATGTTCTATTCTAAATCCATCTATTCTGAATTTATTCTAATGTAATTCCACTCTTACTCATACTTCCTTCTCTACTCCCCCCCACTCTTACTTACTCTATTCTATTCCATTCTATACTATTAATTCCATTCCCATTCTATTCTAATAGGATTCTATTTTCACTCTAGGTTGTAGTAGTAGTAATACCCGCTTCATTTTCTTATTTTCACTATTTTATTCTATTGTAATTGTATTCTATGTTAATTTAATGACATTATAATTTACTCTAGTGTACCTATTCATCTCTATTCATTCTACTCTATTCTACACTCACTCTACTCTTACCTCTATACACTCTATTCATTAATGCTCTTTTTCTATCTATTCTATTATATCTCTATTCTCTTCTTCTCATTCTACCTAGTTCACTGTAATTTCTTTCTACTCTACCTACCTACTCTATTCTGTCTATTCTATACTATTCTACTCTATTCTATTCTAGCTCATGGCTTAGATTTTTTTTTTTTTCGCTAGTATTTGTGCTTTTTTTTCTTTTCGATAGAGTTTCTATTCTATTGTATTTTACCTATTCTATTCTCTTTTAAATTTATTTTATCTTCTACTTACTATACCCACGACTTCATCATTCTGTGTACTATATTATATTCTACTTCATATATTTCCATTCTTGTTTTTGATAAGTTGTTTTCTGTTTCTAGGTTGGAGTGTAGTGGTATACCTTACTACATCTTTATTTCTATTCTATTCTTATTTCCTATCTCTACTGTATTTACATTGCCTCTACTCTACTCTGCAGTATTTCCTATACTACTCTACTCTCTTCTCTACTCTACTCTATTAGAGCCCATTTTATTCTATTATATTCTATTCTACTCTTACTCAGTTTACTTCCACTCCATTCTATTCTTATTCCATCCTAATTCTATTTTAAATTCCACAATTACTCATTCTTATTCTATTTCCAATTCTAATTTATTCTAATTTTATTCTACTTTACTTCCATACTAATTTCTACTTATAATATTTTATACTATTCTATTTGATTTATTTCTACTTTACTAATTCTTACTTGATTTTATTTATTTCTATTATTCTATTCTATTTACTTCTATTTATTTCTATTCTATTCTATTCTATTCTACTTTACTCTATTCTATTTTATTTCCTTTTTTGGATAAGATATTATTATTTTGTTCCTTTTGTTAGAGGTAGGGTATTAAGACATTAGTTTAATTTATTTTACTCTTTTCTATTCTATTCTGTTTTATTCTATTCTATTTCCCACTTCATACTTACTGTATTATATTCTATTAGCCTTTTCTACTTCATTTTTTCACCCACTTATTCTACTTCATTTCACGCTTCTAGTCTATTCTACTCTTACGTAATTTTACATTACTTATTTTATTTCATTACATTCTATTTCCATTTATTTACCTACTTTTTCTACTCGCATTTATTCTATTTTATTTTATCTTGGGGGAAGAGCTTTCTATTCTATTGTATTACTACTTACTTTATTTTCGTTTATTTCACTCTACTTTTCTACTTAGTCTACTTTCTTCATTTCTTTGTCTAATTCTTCTATTTATTTATATTATTTCTACTCTCTGTTTTAGGAATTTGCATTTATTTAATTTATTCTATTCTACTCTATTGTACTTATCACTTTTTCATTTACTTATTTCTACTTACTTATTTCATTGTAATTTCATTTACATTTCATTTACTTACTTATTTTAATCTATTCTACTCTTACTTGCTATTGCCTTCATTTACTTCATTTACTTTATTCTATTCTATTCTATTGTAATTTCATTCTATTCTATTCTTGAGCTTTGACAGGGATTCACTTCTGTTACCTCTGGTTGGATTGTATACTCCTCAGCTTCACATTTTCTATTTACCATTTTATTACATTGTATTTATCTACTCTATTTGACTCTTACTCCCAGTCTTCATGGTATTGTAATAACTTTGCACTCTAATCTACTTCCCCTTGACTTCCACTTTGTTCTCTATTCTATCTCTTGTTTTATTCTACTTCATTTTAGTCTGATTCTTTCTCTTTCTTTACTTCATTTCACTACTTCTCTTACTCTAATTTATTCATTTGTCTTATTCTATTCTACCTCTATTTCCCACTGTACTCCTTTCTTCTTCTCTTACTCTTCTCTTACTCTTATTCTATTCTATTCTCTACTTTACATTTACGTTGTAATCTACTGTATTCTCTACTCTCATCTCTATCTCATATAGTATTCTAATTTCCTCTACTCTACTTTATTCTATTCTATTCTCTATATCTTGACAGGGAATCACTCTTGTCACCAGTTCAGTGGTAGTATCTAGCTTCACATACTATTCTATTCTATTAGATTCCACTTCTATTACCATTTACCTTATTCTATGCATTTACTCTATTCTAATTTACTTAATCTATTTCCATTTACCTTACCTTTGACGATTCGACTGAGCTCGACGATTCGACGACGACGACGAGTAATGATTCCTCGATTGGTCGAAATTTATTCGATTCGGACGAAGTTCCATCGACGAACGACGGACCCATCGGTTCTCGGATCGACGATTTATCGACGAAGTTCCACTTTGTTCTTTCGACGACTCGACGACGACTTTATTTTGATCGATTCGAGTTCTATTCGACTTATTCTAGTTTATTTCACTCTAGTTCTTCTAGATTTATTCTAATTTACTGTAATTTACTTAATTTACTTAGTTCTTTATTCTATCTACTTTATTTATTCTAGTTCACTTTGTTCTTTTTCACGACTTTTACTTATTTCTAATTTATCGAGATTTATTCGAGCCTATTCGACATTTCGACTTATTCTGTTTGTTTTACTTCTAGTTCTTTTCGGTTTTATTTCTATTTCTTACTTGGTATTTATTCTATATTCTACTCGTATCATAGAGTACTTCTACTCTATTCTTTTCTTCTCTTCTATTCTAGTTCATTTCTACTCTACTACTCTCTACTTACTCCACTTATTCTACTCTATTCTATTCTATTCTCTATTTTGACAGATTCATTCGCCGCTAGGTTGTAGTTCCAGTGGTGGTCTTTAGCTTGATGACATTAACTATTCTATTCTATTTTCCATTCTATTCTATTCTATTCTATTCTATTTGCCTCTATTCTATTTATTTTGTTCTATATACTTCCTCTCTCTACTGTAATTTCTACTTATTTCTATTCTTTGCTTCCATTCTACTCTACTCTGCTCTAGTAGCCTTTAAGTATTTCTCCCATTCTTATCCATTCTATTCTATTTCATTTATGTTATTAGAGTTCTACTCTACTGTACTTCACTTATTTTATTCTATTATATTCTATTCTATCTCTATTTTACCTAATTTTCAGATTTACTGTAATTTCTATTTAATGAGATTTATTCTATTAGATATAATTGTATTCTATTAATTATTTCTACTCTACTCCACTTATTCTATTTCAGATTTAATTTATTCTATTCTATTTCTAATTCCATTTAAGACTTCTACTCTTCTACTCTATTCTATATATCTCTTTTTCTATTCTACTTGAGTTTCCATTTCTACTTTAATTTAAGTTTGTTTCCATCACTTACTTTCATTTAACATTGTATTTCCCATTCTATTCTACACTATTTGGCTCTATTTTTTTAGTGTTTCTTAAGATTGTTACCTTGTGGTTGGATTGTAGGTAATACCTAGTTTACATTTTATTTTCTATTCTATTAATTTATTTATTCTATTCTTGCTCTATTGTGGTTTGCTATATTCATCACTTCACTCTTACTTTCTCTATCTTATTTCATTCTATTATTTTGCTTCCTATTTACTCTAATTTACTCTACTTCAAATTCTATAATTTATTCTATTTTTTTGTAGTTTAGTCGAGTTTCTACTTCTAGTTCTAGTTTACTTTATTCTACTTATTTATTTCTTTCTATTCTATTCGAGCTTCTATTCTAATTTATTCTATGCATTTGCATTTACTTTGCATTTCTACTTATAATATTTATTCTATTCTATATTTAATTTATTCTACTCTACTTTACTTCTATCTGCTCTGGTTCTATTGAGCGGCCTACTTTACTTCGAGCCCATTTCTACTTATTATGATTTATCATTCGAGTTTCATTTATTTTCATTTAATTTATTCTACTTCATTTACTTGATTTCTATTTACTTATTCTATTTTACCGGTTTTATTCTACTTTTTCTACGCGCATTTACTTACTCTCTATATATCAGGATTTATAATATTTCTATTCTATTTTGTTTCATACTCTCTATTTCCATTTCATTTACTTCTATATTTACTATATTTCTACTTTACTTATTCTATTCTATTCTATACTATTTTCTATTCTATTACATTCATTTATTTCTAGTCTATTCTTTCTACTTTACTTACTCTATTTCCCATTCTATTTACTTATTCTATTCTATTTTATTTTAGAAATTATCTTTATTTTGTTACCTAAGTACTCTAGTAGTGTCTTTAAGTCATATTTTAGGTATATCGCTCTAGTCCTATAATTATTTTATTAGACTTCTACTTCTACTCTGTATTTTAATCTCTATTGCCTTATTCTATTCCACTCTACTTCATTTACTTTAATTTACTCTTTACATTTGAGATATTCAGATACTTATTTCATTTATTCTATTAGATTTCATTGATTTATTTTAATTATCGATTCTATCTCGATTTGATTTCCATTTATTCTACTTAAATTTACTACTTAATTAATTTATTCTATCTCTTTTTCTTATATTTCAGATTTATTACTATTTACTTCCATTTATTCTACTGTATTTACTTATTCTATTCTAGCTCTATTCTACTATATTTCTACTTCTTTTATATTCTTATTCTATTAGGACTTACTATATTCTACTTATTCTACTCTACTTAACCTTCCATTTATCGACATTTACTTCATTTACTTCCATTTCATTTATAATTTATTCTATCGATTTATTTTGGTTCTATTGTATTCTATTCTACTTGCGTTTCCTGCTCACTGCTTTTTTTTTGATAGCATTGAGACCAGAAATACCTAGGTTGTATTGTAGTGACATACTTAGAAGCTTCATATTTATTTCATATTCTATTTATTTTATTCTATTCTATTCTATTCTATTAGTTTCTATTGTACTTATTCTAATCTACTCTACTCTTTCTCTATCTCTTCTATCCTATTTATTTTACTATATATTCCATTTCCACTCTACTCCTATTCTATTCTAATTCATTCTATTTTGCTTCTTCTTTCCTTCACTCTACTCTTACTCTATTTTTCTATTCTATTGTAATTCTTCTATTCTATTGTTTTATTTTCATAGTGTTCTACTGTTATCTAGTTTGAGAGAGTAGGGTAGAATTTTAAATTTTGCATTTCATTTATTCTAGTCTATTCTATTCTATTCTTACTCTAGATCGCATTGTATTCTACTCTAGCTTCACTTATTTCCCTACATTACCATTTATTTTATTCTATTCTTATTTTACTCTATTTCTATTTTTACTTACTCTACTCTTACTCTCAATACCTATTCTATTTTATTTTTTTTTTTATAGATCATTTCTAGAAATATTTTAGATAATGTAGTAATAATTAGTTTCATATTTTATTTACCTATTCTATTGTATTCTATTCTATTCTATTTTGCTCTATTCTACTCTACTCACTTCTAATTCTCTTATTATATCTTATTTCTATCTCTATTCTATTATTTCTATTCTTTACCTACTCTAGTTCTCTATTTTGCACCCTTTAGAGCAATTTCCTATTTCTATCTATTCTATTCTACTTCTATAAGCATTTCATTTTATTTTGATTTCATTCTCTAATCTAGTTCATTTTACCTATTCTATTCTACTCTATTCTTTTTCTATATTATTTTGATAAGATTCTTCTTGTTACTTGGTGGTTGGAGGGTGGTAATACCGTAGTTGATAGCTATTTACTTGTTTTATTCTATTTCTTTCTATTTATTCCACTCTAATTTACTTTTTCTATTTTACACTCTACTATACTCTATTCTATTTCCACTTTGTTCTAATTTCTACTTTGATAATACTCTACTCGTCACTTCTATTCTAAGGAAATTTACTTATTTCCATTGGTTTCACTTCCTTTCTTCTATTTGCATTTTGATTGAATTTATTCTATTCTATAAGTATTCTATTTTATTCTACCTATTAATTGAATTATTCTATTTCTTTTTCGGGTAGATTCTACCTGTTACCTAGGTTAGTGTAGGTTACCTTAGTTTCCATATTTATTTTCTACTATTCTATTCTATTCTACTCTATTTCCCACTCTATAATACTTCACTTTCTACTTTATTCTATTCTATACTATTCTATAGAATTCTATTTCATCTATAGGTTTTATTCTACTTACTTATTATACTATACTATTTATTCACTTATTTCCATTCTTATGGTATTTTGCATTTACTCTATCATTTCTGCTATCATTCTATTCTATTTGATTTACTCTATTCTCCTATTTTACTTTACTCTACTTCATCTATTTTATTCTATACTATTTATTCTATACTTTATTCTACATACTTACTTCATTCTATTCTATTCTTTTCTAGATAGGTTTCACTTTGTCACCTAGGTAGGAATGTATGGTATTACCTTGTTGATATTTCTTATTTACCTATTCTATTTATTCTATTCTATTCTATTCTATTCTATTCTATTCTATTCTATTCTATTCTATTCTATTCTATTCTATTCTATTCTATTTATTCTATTCTATTTATTCTATTCTATTCTATTCTATTCTATTCTATTCTATTCTATTCTATTCTATTCTATTCTATTCTATTCTATTTATTCTATTCTATTCTATTCTATTTATTCTATTCTATTCTATTCTATTCTATTCTATTCTATGCTCTATTCTATTCTATTCAATTCTATTCTATTCTATTCTATTCTATTATATTCTATTCTATTCTTATCCACTCCAGTCCACTCCTCCATTCGAGTTCACTCCACTCCATTCCATTCCGTTCATTTCCTTTTTTTATTTTTTATTTTTTATTTATTTTTATTATTATTCTTTATGTTTTAGGGTACATGTGCACAATGTGCAGGTTTGTTACATATGTATCCATGTGCTGTGTTGGCTTGCTGCACCCATTAACTCGTCATTTAGCATTAGATATATCTCCTAATGCTGTCCCTCTCCCCTCTCCCCAACCCACAACAATCCTCAGAGTTTGATGTTCCCCTTCCTGTGTCCATGTGTTCTCATTGTTCAATTCCCACCTATGAGTGAGAACATGCAGTGTTTACTGTTTTGTCGTTGTGATGGTTTACTCAGAATGATGTTTTCCAGTTTCATCCATGTCCCTACAAGAGACATGAACTCATCATTTTTTATGGCTGCATAGTATTCCATGGTGTATATGTGCCACATTTTCTTATTCCAGTCTATCGTTGTTGGACATTTGGGTTGGTTCCAACTTTGGTTATTGTGAATAGTGCTCAATAAAAAATAAACATACGTGTGCATGTGTCTTTATAGCAGCATGATTTATAGTCCCTTTGCATATACCAGTGTAATGGGATGGCTGGGTCAAATGGTATTTAGTTCTAGATCCCTGAGGAATCGCCACACTGGACTTCCACAATGGTTGAACTAGTTTACAGTCCCACCAACAGTGTAAAGTGTTCCTATTTCTCCACATCCTCTCCAGCACCTGTTGTTCTCTGATTTTTTCAATGATCGCCATTCTAAATGGTGTGAGATGGTATCTCATTGTGGTTTTGATTTGCTTTTTCCATTTATGATGATGATGAGCATTTTTCATGTGGTTTTTTTTTTTGGCTGCATAAATGTCTTCTCTTGAGAAGTGACTGTTCATGTCCTTTTCGCTCACTTTTTTGATGGGGTTGTTTGTTTTTCTTGTAAATTTGTTTGAATTCATTGTAGATTCTGGATATTAGCCCTTGTCAAATGAGTAGTTTGCAAAAATTTCCTTTCTCTCCCATCTGTAGGTTGCCTGTCCACTCTGGATGGTAGTTTCTTTGCTGTGCAGAAGCTCTTTAGTTTTAATTAGATCCCATTTACTGAATTCTTGGCTTTTGTCACATTGCTTTTGGTGTTTTAGACATGAAATTCTTGCCCATGCCTATGTCCTGAATTTGTATTGCTCTTAGGTTTTCTTATAGAGACTTAATGGTTTTAGGTGTAACATTTAAGTCTCCTAATCCACCCTGAATTCTACCTCGGTAAGTAAGGTGTAAGGAAGGGATCCAGTTTCAGCTTTCTACATATGGCTAGCCAGTTTTCCTAGCACCATTCATTAAATAGGGAATCTTTCATTGCTTGTTTTTTGTCAGGTTTGTCAAAGATCAGATAGTTGCAGATATGCGGCATCATTTCTGAGGGCTCTGTTCTGTTCCATTGATCTGTCTCTGTTGTGTTACCAGTACCATGCCTGCCACTGTAGCCTTGTAGTATAGTTGGAAGTCAGGGTAATGGATGCCTCCAGCTTTGTTCTTTTGGCTTAGGACTGGACTTTAAGGATGCGGGGTCTTTTTGGTTCCATATGAACTTTGAAGTAGTTTTTCCACCCCTGTGAAGAAAGTCAATGGTAGCTTGATGGGAATGGCATTGAATCTATAAATTACCTTGGGAAGTATGGCCATTTTCAATAATATTGGTTCTTCTAACCCATGAGCATGGAATGTTCTTCCATTTGTTTGTATCCCTCTTTATTTCATTGAGCAGTGAGCCAGTTCTCCTGAAGAGATCCTTCACATGCCTTGTAAGTTGGATTCCTAGGCATTTTTTTTCCTCTTTTGAAGCACCACAGGATTGGGAGTTCACTCATGATTTGGCTGTCTGTTTGTCTCAGTGATTGGTGTACAAGAATGCTTGTGATTTTTGTACATTGATTTTGTATCCTGAGACTTTGCTGAAGTTGCTAATCAGCTTAAGGAGATTTTGGGCTGATACAATGGGGTTTTCTAGATATACAGTCATGTCATCTGCAAACAGGGACAATTTGACTTCCTCTTTCCTCCTAAATGAATACCCCTTCATTTCCTTCTCCCAAGGCCTGATTGATTGCCCTGGCCAGAACTTCCACTATGTTGAATAGGGAGTGGTGAGAAAGGGCATCCCTCTCTTGTGCCAGTTTCAAAGGGAATACTCCAGTTTTTTTGCCCATTCAGTATGATGTTGGCTGTGGGTTTGCTCACAGATAGCTTTCCTCATTATTTTGAGATACATCCCATCAATACCCAATTTATTGAGAGTTTTAGCACAGCGTTGTTGAATTTTGTCAAAGGCGTTTTCTGCATCTATTGAGATATAATAACGTGGTCTTCTGTCCTGTTTATATGGTGGATTACATTTATTGATTTTATATGTTGAACTGTGCTGTGTATCCCAAGGATGAAGCCCACTTGACCATGGTGTATGCTAAGCTTTTGATAAGCTGCTGATCTGGTTTGCCAGTATTTCCATTGAGGATTTTTTTGCATCAATGTTCATCATGATACAGTCTAAATTCTTTTTACAGGTTCCCCTGCCAGGCTTTGGTATCACAGGATGCTGGCCTCATGTTAGGGAGGATTCCCTTTTTTCTATCAATTGGAATATTTTCAGAAGGAATGATACCAGTTCCTCCTTGTACCTCTGGTAGAATTCGGCTGTGAATCCATCAGGTCCTGGACTCTTTTTGTTGGTAAGCTATTGATTAGTGCCACAATTTCAGAACCTGTGATTGGTCTATTCAGAGATTCAACTTCTTCCTGGTTTAGTCTTGGGAGGGTCTGTTAGTCGAGGAATTTATCCATTTCTTCTAGATTTTCTAGTTTATTTCATGTAGAGGTGTTTGTAGTATTCTCTGATGGTAGATTATATTTCTGTGAGATCAGTGGTCATATCCCCTTTTTCATTTTTTATTGCCTCTATTTGATTCTTCTCTGTATTCTTCATTAGTCTTGTTTGCGGTCTATCAATTTTGTTGATCTTTTCAAAAAACGAGCTCCCTATTCAATAACTTTTGAAGGGTTTTTGTGTCTCTATTTCCCTTCTGTGGCTCCTGCTCTGATTTTAGTTATTTCTAGCCTCTCCTAGTTTTGAATGTGCTTCTGCTCTTTCTTCTCTAGTTATTTTAATTGTGATGTTAGGAGTGTCAATTTTAGATCTTCCTGCTTCTTCTCTTGTGGGGCGCTTATTCCTATAAATCTCCTCTACACACTGCTTTGAATGTGTCCCAGAGATTCTGGTATGTTGTGTCTTTGTTCTCATTGGTTTCAAAGAAGACCTTATTTTTTTTGCCTTCCTTCGTTATGTACCCAAGTAGTCATTCAGGAGCAGGTTGTTCAGTTTCCATGTAATTGAGTGGTTTTGAGTGAGTTTCTTAATCCTGAGTTCTAATTTGATTGCACTGTGTTCTGAGAGACAGTTTGTTATAAGTTCTGTTTTTTTCCATTGGCTGAGGAGTGCTTTACTTCCAAATATGTGGTCAGTTTTGGAATAGGCGTGGTGTGGTGCTGAAAACAATGTATATTCTGTTGATTTGGGGTGGAGAGTTCTCTAGATGTCTATTAGGTCTGCTTTGTGCAGAGCTGCGTTCAATTCCTGGATATCTTTGTTAACGTTCTGTCTCTTTGATTTGCCTAATTTTGACAGTGGGGTGTTAAAGTCTACCATTATTATCGTGTGGGAGGCTAAGTCTCTTTGTAGGTCTCTAAGGACTTGCTTTAAGAATCTAGGTGCTCTTCTATTGGGTGCATATATATTTAAGATAGTTAGCTCTTCTTGTTCAATTGATCCCTTTACCATTATGTAATGGCCTTCTTTGTCTCTTTTGATCTTTGTTGTTTTAAAGTCTATTTTGTCAGAGACAAAATCACCATCACTATCCTCACCATCATCCTCAACATAACTATCACTATCATTATCACCACCTTCACCATCACCGTCCTCATCATCATCATCATCATCATCACAACCACAATTATGAAAAAATCTTGGAGCTGGAGCAAGGGACCAGGGTCCTGGGCGGAGCAGAAGCCCACTGTGGTCCCAGGAGAATCCTGGAAAGCCAGCCACCGTGCCCTCATGCCCAGGAGGTCTTTCCTGCAGGAGTGAAGCTGAAAACCAAAAGATCTCGAGTCTGCAGAGCAGTGGTGGCTCCGCCTGGGTCACCTTGATGCAGTAGCCACCTATCCAGCAGCTGACCTCTGAGAAGGAGGTGCTGCTGCAGGCAGTGCTTACTGCACACTGGCTGTGGATACGCTGCAGCAGCTTGGAAGCAGGAGCAAAAGCGGTGGCTGAATGGCCTGCCAAAGGGTGCAGGGGAGACCCACGGGACGGAGTTATGAGGACAGGGGCTGAGGGGGATGACCTGGCAACCTCTGTGCCTTCTCCCACTCTTCCCTGTGTGGGAGCACCTAGAAGCTTCCAGCCAGTGGAACCAACAGCTGGAGACCCAGTTGACATGAGAAACCTAGAGGTACAGGAGACCCTCAGAGGGAGAGCCCCAGCAGGAGGCAGGGGAACTGTTAGCATAGGATTGAAGGGTGGAAGAGGCCTTTTAGAACAACTGGTAGATTATACCAACGTTGTCTGCATAAGTTGACATCAATGCCAGGTGATCTCCTGGGAGCAGGGGGGGC
>JAKGGE010002770.1:0-37389 GCA_023748175.1 Hoolock leuconedys
ACCAGGGTCCTGGGCAGGTGACAGAGCCCCACAGTGCCACCCGCTACCCCATGTGTGGTTCCCCGGGAATGCGAGCCAGCCCCACGTGCCCTCATGCCCAGGGTCTTCCTGCAGGTGAAGCTGAAGAGCCAAAAGTCTCAGAGTCTGCAGCAGCAGTGAGACTAGTACCTGGGTCACCTGCAGCAGTACGTGGCCACCTATCAGCAGCTGACCTCTGAGAAGGAGGTGCTGCACAGGCAGTTGCTGCTGCACACCCAGCTCGTGGACCAGCTGCAGCAGCAGGAAGCTTGGGGCAAAGCGGTGGCTGAGATGGCCTGCCAAAAGTTGCAGGGGAGACCCACGGGACGGAGTTATGAGGACAGGGGCTGAGGGGGATGACCTGGCAACCTCTGTGCCTTCTCACTCTGCTTCCTGTCCCCTTAGGAGCACCTAGAAGCTTCCAGCCAGTGGAACCAACAGCTGGAGACCCAGTTGACATGAGAAACCTAGAGGTACAGGAGACCACTCAGAGGAAGAGGAGAGAGCCCCAGCAGGAATGGGGGACTGTTAGCAGCATAGGATTGAAGGGTTGGAAGAGACCTTTAGAACAGCTGGTAGTTATGCCAACCGGGTGTCTGCACTAAGTTCGGCATCAATATGGTGATCTCCTGGGAGCAGGGGCCACCAGGTTGCCTAAGGATGAATAGACAGATCAGAAGGGTGGTCAGGACTCACACCGACTGGTAGTCATCCAGCCCTCTGGAGCGACAGATGGCGACGGGGAGAGCCAGGGCACGGGGAGCTGCAGGGGCCATCGGGAGGGACCCTGGTGTCTGAGCCGTGTCCCTCATGAGGAGAGTCCTTCACTGTATATGAAAGCCAGGGGGCAGTGCCAAGCAGCGGCACCAGGATATGGAGGGATGTCATCAGGCTGGCCGGAACAAGGGAGGAAGTCAAAGTGGGGCGTGCTTTATCTCTGCAGCGGGGGTGGGGAGGCGTGGGTGCTGGCGCAGGCTCCAGGAGTGTGAGCACCCCTCCCTTCAGGTGAAGCTGCTGGAGCTGCAAGAGCTGGTGTTGCCTGTGGGCAGCCACAGAAGGTCGCTTGGGGTCCTCACTGCTGCCCAGAACCCTGCTGATGAGCTCCAGGGGCTGGCCCAGACAGGGGGCTGCCTGAGTGGGAGGAGCCCTCTCAGGCGGGGTGGGCAGGCAGAAGCAGGGGAGGTTTGCATTGTGCTCAGACCCCTGCCTCCTTCTCTCCAAAGATTTTTATGAGGTGAGCCTGGACGACAGCGTGGAGCCTGCACCAGGAGGAGGGAGGCGACCAGGAGGTTCTCCTAGAAACCTTCACAGCAGATCGTGCAGCTGCTTCCTGTAATGCAGGACACCCAGGAGCACCCAGTCTTGCCTAGCAAACCCTGCATGCCATTCTTTTACCGGGCAGCCAAGAACAGGGAGATAAACATCGTCATCATCTAAGAGCTGGTCAAGAACTTTAAAACAACAACAAAAAGTGATGGGGTTAATCTCCTACACAATTCTTTTACTCCATTTGAATGTTAGAGCCACTCACATTTATTTGTGTTTCTAATTTACCATTTACATTTATTTGTAAAAAGTTAAGGGAGAGTTGGTCTTTCCCTGATGTTCACTCTGGCATCCTTTAGCATTTTTGTTTTTAATTTGATAATTGTAGGTCATTAGCACGCATATCGAGTTTGCCCTTAGGTGGTGAGAATTCAAACACACGAAGACCCACTATTTGCACAAAACTATTCTTACTGGTTTGGAACAGGCTGCCATGCTTTTTTAATGTTATTGCAGCATGTATATTCATTACAGAATTCAGATAAAATTTGCTTATATTCTGCTATTACATTTGATCGAATCCTAACCACAGTGAGCTCTTCATTAGCTCAATATGTGGCTTGCCCTCAAGTGTGCACTGTTTATTACTTTGTAATATGCCACTGTGAGTACTGACCTTTAGAGTTGTTTAAAGGCTGAGAACTGGAAACAGCCTTTCTCCTATTTTCTGTGTATTGGGGATGGGAATAATAACATTTTGGGGAGCTTTTTAAATCTCACGGAACAGGAAAGTGGCCTGCTCTGGCAGGTGTGTGCAGGATAGAGTGTTTCATTTGTTCTGGTGCCAAGAATGAGCGCTGTACTATGGTAGTTCCCTTAGGATTTGTATGTGCTCTGGGCTCTTGAAGATATTGCATCATGAGCTGCAGCAGTTGTACCCTTTCTTGATGACCTAAAAAGGGATTATTTCTGAGGAGTGAAAGGCTCCCATCATTGACTGTGGATGTGGAAAACCTTTTCTAGCTTAGAGCTTTTATATCTACAATACATTTTAAAGTCAGAGTTCATGTTACCTGTTTTAATCACATGAGTATATGTCCCAGTACACAAAAGGGCACTGGTTAGCATTCTTCTTAATGTATTTAGTAAAGATTGTAAGAAATCCTTTAAGAGCTTAAATGTCCCTGGAAGAGGCATACAGGCTCTAGTCAAGAATGAATTCGAGTGAAGGAAAGCTGTGTGACACTTGGCTTTCCTCTATGTTCATGGAGCTTCTCTGAGGCTAGAAGATTGGTTTTTACCATCTAGACCTCTCTGGCTAATACCTATTCGTCAGCCACATTGGTTACTCTGACATAGGAATTTACTTCTTTTCTTTGAATGGAAAACACTTTAAAAATAATAACAACCATTATTATAAACCAATATATGTGAGAGTACTTAGTTGAAACAGAAAAGGAGTTTTAGTAGACAGTATTATACTACATATGAAAATCAAGGCGAAGTTTATGCAACTTAAAATGTTTACAAGCCGCAATGCAATCTAATGTTTGTGAATGTCAAAGTATTATGAGGAAAAGTGTCTATACAATCACAGAGTTATGTTTCCTCACAAAGTTCTTCACAAAGAGTGAAATATGTTTTTATACCTCTCGGTTTCAGTTA
Organism: Hoolock leuconedys; assembly: GCA_023748175.1. Lineage (NCBI taxonomy): Eukaryota > Metazoa > Chordata > Mammalia > Primates > Hylobatidae > Hoolock > Hoolock leuconedys. The sequence goes on from JAKGGE010002770.1 coordinate 2,950, forward strand.
GAGGCATATTTTGTGCCATATTTATGTTAATGTGCCTATACATGATGAATGAATTATTTCAGTCATACGTTGCCTAAATCATAACTTTAAGATGCTTGGGAAAGAATCAACAGCTAAAACCTCATGAAGTTCTAATGTCTGTGTTCCAATATACGTCACATTATTAGGATGCAGGGAGAGATGTATGTGCGCTCCCTGGTGTGGGCATTTCTAGTTACTAGACCATCTCCATTTTTAGCATTTGGCATCCTCGTGATGCTTTTATAAATATGACATTAATAGGAGAGCAATAATACAATTTTACAGATGGAATAACAGATGTGCCTGCATTCACTGAAAGAGTGCAAATATTAAGTCCTTGTGACTTCAACTGACTCTTCCAAATTGTATGAATTTATCAATGTATTAGATAAACTCAGCTTCAGAATTATAAAGAAAAAACGTTAGACCAACTAATGTGGCTAATTAACAGTAGTGCGATTTCTAGCCCGAGGGTTTAAAATGGACTTAAAGTCCTGTTCTGGCCTTTTATTTTCTGAACTTGCCACTTTTGCATTCTTTGAGCTCAGTTTAAAGATAGTTTAAGTCCAATTTAGACCCTCGAGCCACCATTAATGAGCCTGTATTGTCCAACAGTTTGCAATAATTATTTAAGACTAATACATTGTCCCTCTCAACAACTCAAAGGAACATTTTTATAGTTCAAATCACTCAACTTTTACCCTGATAAATATAAATGACTAGGAATGTTCTTCAGATAGCGTTTAGCATCTGTAACCAAACTGACAATAATGTGTTCATCAGGTACCTATGGATTAAATCACTCACTGGCATATTTAAGCTGAATGTCAGTCTGGAAAATAAATATACTATATTAACTGAAATACCACTCTTTGTGTAGGTATTTTGTCATATATTTAAGAAAAATTAAATAGAATGTAAATCGTATGACAATAACTTAAGTCTTTCTTCAAAGCTCATGTGGTCTTTTGCAATACCTCATTCAGCCAAGTATTTTTTCTCTTCCTCATTCAGTATAAGGCAGCTTTCAATTTGCTTAGAAGGCAGCATTAGAATGGTAGAGTTTACTCCGAAACATAGAATTTTAAAGTGTGGGTTCAACTGAATAAATTTGAATTTCTGTAGAAAGTAAAGAACTAAAAACCTATTTAAAGATTACAATATATAATCATTTTCAAAGTATTTGATTAAACCTGATAGGTTCTCCAGAAATGAAAAAAAGTCAGTTCTAAAACCAAAGCTGATATTTAGAAAAGGTGAAAATGTAAATCAGCCCTATCCATAATATAGTTTCTCTAAAACTTTATCTTAGTCATTTTAAAAGAATATAACTATTCAAAAATGTAACTGCTATCTTAAGTTTTAAAATAAGTTAAAACATTTTAAAATATGAATACTGTAGTTTAAAAGAAAGAAACTGGGGGAAGGAAAAGTAGAGAAAGAAATGCCAATTCCAATGCAAAGCTTTATTTGCCAAGTTTTCTTAGAATGACTTTTACCAATTTATGAATTCTTATAAACAGAATGTATAATGGAAATACTGAAACACTGTTGCCTAAAGTGGCATTATTGACTGCTACTGTGATGCTACTGTAATGTAATAAATTATTAAATTGTTGCAAAGTGCTGTTTTTGCCTTAAAATTTTGTGTGTCTTGAAAACTCTGGTGTTAAAGGTATTGAGACTGTGCAAATGCTGGGCACGCTTGGCATGAGATAATCGGTTTTTATTTTTATAAAATTGTAACTATGCAAGTGTGTTTATTTAAAGAACACAAACCAAAGTTATGGGATAAAAAAGGTTGTGGAAAAGTTGTGGCAAAAAAAGTTGTGGAAGAAAAGTAAAAGTTTTATGAAAAGCTTAAAGGGTGGCTCGCCTGTATCCCAGCTTTTGGGAGGCGAGGTGGGTGGATCCGAGGTCAGGAGTGAAACCATCCTGTCTAACATGGTGACCTTGCGTCTCCACCACTAAAAATACAAAAATTTAGCCGGGCATGGTGGCGGGCGCCTGTAGTCCCAGCTGCTTGGGAGGCTGAGGCAGGAGAATGGTGTGAACCCGGGAGGTGGAGCTTGCAGTGAGCCAAGATCACACCACTGCACTCCAGCCTGGGCAACTGGAGCAAGACTCCGTCTCAAAAAAAAAAAAAAAAAAGCTTAAAAAAAGTATTATGAAAAAGAAGTTATGGGATTAAAAAAATAAGTCATGGGATAAAAATAAAAATAAATAAAAGCAGGCCCCTTTCGGCATAAGCCTGGAGAAGTGGGGCTGGAGTCTCCATCCCCACCATGTTCCTACCACACTTTCCCAGTCACCCCTTTACAATTAGGGTAGCAAGACAAGACCCTTGTCTAATGGGGGGAGGAAAACAGACCCTTTGCCACCTTGACCAGGGCTGAGTCCTTCAATTTCTGGATGATGCTGATTGTTATTGAAGAGCCAGAGGCTGGTGGAGCTGGTTTGTTTGGAGGAGGCCTGGTGGCCTCCCTACTCCTAAAACAACTTTTCCCTCAGGGGCTCCCATCTTCTTATTCAGAGGCAGAAAGGTGGGACAGTGGGAGCTAACGCTAGAGCAGGCAGGGAGCAGTGCTGGGAACCTTCCCAGTCTGCCATAGTCTGTGTAACATTTTGTATATTCCAGGTAGCCCCCAGTATCGTACCTAGTGGAGGTTGGAGCTGGCATATGAGGAGGAGGTTCTAATCATTATTTGTGGCTGGGAAGCTTATTTATTGATAGCATAGGACAGAGGAAGGAGGCCGGGATGGGGTTGTGGCTCCCTGGTGATGTGACTCCCCTTTATTTTGCTTTTCATTTTGGAGCAAATGGATTTAGCCATAGCGCTCAGCCTGGTGGGTTCCCGTTTCCCTCACTGGGTTCTGGAGTTTGTGCCACTGAACGAGGAGCCCCAGAGTGTCTGAGCATGTCCAGCGGGACTGTTGGGGATCTTCCAGGCCTGTTACCTGTATGCTGCCTGGTGACACCTGGTGGATTTCACGGGGACTGCCGTGGTGCCTGTAGGGCACAGTCCAGCCCTGACAGCCAACATGTAGCGGTGGCCAGGAAGGCAGATACCAGCACCCAAGGGCACCGACTTCCATCCACCCCAGGCATTTTCTGTTCCATCCCCCTGCCTCCCTCGCCTGTCTGCACCCGGTGGCCTGTTCTGTCTGTCCCTCCAGTGCACCTGGTGGCCTGTTAGTGCTGGCTGCCCCGCAGGCTCCTCCAGGCTGAGTTCATGGCCCTGCCCCCTAGTGGCCAGAGCCGGCTTCACAGGATAAAAGCCAGCTAAGCTCCAGGGGCTTTCCAGGAAAAGTGTCCCTTGGAAAGGATGTGGCCTTTTCACTCCTCCCAACAGCACCCTAGAAATGGCTTGGCCTTTCCCCTTCCCTGAGCTCCACAGAGAACACAGCCAGCAGAGGACACATTCCCCGTCATCCAGAAATGGGTTTGATTCTCAGCCGAGGGACAGCAGGACTGGTAGAGACTGTCAGGCCACACGGCTGCCTGCACAGCACCCCCATGCTTGGTGGGGGGTGGGAGGGATGGCGGGGGCTGGCTGTCCACAGGCCGGGCATGACAGGGAGGCTCACTGGAGGTGGCACACTTTGGAGGGGCAGTGTCAGGGGAGACCTTCCTCTTGTTGGGCCACAAGACTCCACAAGGACAGCATGGTGACTGATTCCCAGTGCTAGAGGCGAGGCGGTCGGCCATGTGTAGGTGTGCATATATCTATATATACATGAGTATTTATAGATATTTGTAGAACAGGGCAGGGGCATACCGCAGGGGGCACAAGTTTTCAGCAACGGTCACACCTAGATGTGTCAGCTCACCACTACGACAGGCTAAGTCACAGATGAAGGGGGCTGGCTTTGGGCTGGGGAGCCACTGTCAAGTCCAGGACACCCGCCCAGGCAGGCTTGGAAAGGGAGGCCCCCGAGAAGAGGAGGATCTGTTTAGAGGTCAGAGTGGGGCCTGGGGCTCTCAGGACGGGACGGACTTGCCTGACTGGATCAGCTGGCAGTTGGAGAGAAAGCAGAGAGAAAACGGGAGAGAGAAAAGTGAGCAGAGAGCTGGTGAGGCAAGCACAGAGTGTGGGCGTGCTGCAGCAGCTGTGGGAGGGCCGGGGAGGGGAGGACGCAGGTGCAGGTGTGGCAAGGTTCCTGGAAAAGAGGGGCTGGAAAGAAAAGGGGAGGAAGATGGAGGGAGGAGCCGGAGCTTCACAGGTAGTGCCTGGAGGCTGCGGCGGCCCTCCCCAGCCCACACACACTGGCCTCTCCCACGGCACCCAGGCAGTGCACCCACAGTTCAAACCAATGCTCAGCCCCCTCGGGCTTCCCTCTTCTCTGGTCACCCTCCCTTCCAACCCACTGGCCCAGGGCCACCTCTCACCTTGGGGAGCCCCACCCAACAGCCACCAGGCCTGATAGAGAAGGAACACTGCTTGACCCAGGATGGTGAAGCTAAAAGGGATGGATGGCTGGAGTGAGGCCAGAGGCCCCTTGGGTGGTCAGAAAGCCCAGGACCCTCTGAAAGTACCCTGGGGGAGGCAGGAAGGGCATATGCCACTGGCCATAGACTTATAAGTCTAAGAGGGGAGCCTCAGCTGGTTGCGAGGGGCTGCAGGTGGCATAGGTGAGCCTGGACCCCTCCTGCTGGGAAAAGCAGAAGAGAGAGTCTGTGGCAGGGGAGGTGGGTGGGCTTGCTAGGCGGAGCTCAGCTGGGCCAGCAGGGACTGTGGTCCCCTTGGCTGAATAGCCCAGGTGACCCCTAGGAGCAACAGGCCAAGGTGCGTGAGCCCGCTGGCCAGCGGTAGTGCTTCAGCAAGGGCCAGGGACCCTGCCTTCAGTCACACACCAGCAGCTATGGTGGTACCTGGGAGGGAGGGAAGGGGGCTGTGTGTTCCTGCCTGGCCTGTGAGGTGTGTTGTGGGATGACCATGTGTATGGGACTCTCAAGATTTTATCCTAGATCACCACTGGATTGCCAACAGATAGAAGAGGTGGGACCCTGACTATCACTCCTGCTCTGCAGTGGATTTGGCTCTCGGCACTCCCAGGCTGGGAGCTGGATACCCTGCCCTGGCAGCATGACTCAGCCTGCACGACAGTTATGTTGTGCCCAGGATGACATTCCTAGGCCTCTGGCCGCCTCAGAGTCCAGCCCCACACACAACGCCCTCCAAGTTCCCAGCCCCTACACCATAAACCACGAGCTCTCTGCCCTCTGTGACGACTTCAGAGCGCACCATGTCTGCCTGCTTGGGCATGGAGCCTGTTCCAAGAGCCCACAGGCTCCGCCACGGAGGCTGGGGGGCTTTGGGGCCATGGGGGCCAGCCCTGGTACCTGCATCTGGCAAGGATGCTCTGCACCTGCAGCCAGGAGTTGCCCACGGGCCCCCGTGGGTGTGCTGATTGTGTTCATGACCGCTGTGCCTCCATCAGCATGTTCTTGTCCCCATGCAAGTACAGGTTGGCCAGCAGCTCCGAGAAGATGAACTCCTTGGTCTGAGAGTGGGCAAAGAGGGAAGGAAGTTGGGACCTGATGCCTGTGCCACCCTGGCCACCCTGCCAGGTCCTGCTGGGACTGTACGCTGGACTTGGAGCCCCGAGTATGGCTTTTCAGATGTGGCTTCTACACTGCTTAGACTCGAAGACCCGCCTCCCCATCACCTTTTCTCACTCAGATGGGGACACTGAGGTCCAGAAGAAAAGTCATCTGCCCAAGGTCACAGATCTGGGAGGGGACCCAGGACCTATCATGCCACCAGGATACCTGTCTACTCAGTTTTTAATTTTTGGAGATAGGATCTCTCTCTGTTGCCAGGCTGGAGTACAGTGGGCAAGCTCACTGCAGCCTCAACCTCCTGGCTCAAAGTGATCCTCCAAGGTTAGCCTGTTGAGTAGCTAGGACTACAGGCACGTGCCACCACCAGGCCCAGCTATTTTTAAAATTTTTTTGTAGAGACCAGGTCTCACTATGTTGCCCAGGCTGGTCTCAAACTCCTGGGCTCAAGCGATCCTTCTGCCTTGGCCTCCCAAAGTGCTGGGATTACAGGCATGGGCCACTGTGCCCAGTCCCACGTTATAGTTCTATGGGACAGCTCTGGTCTGGACTGTGCCCCTGTCCCTGGACCTGGTCCCATAGGGCTGGTTGTCCTCTCTGCCAGGCCAACACAGCCACCTGCATGCCCAGTGGCACAGGAGCCTCCTGCCCCCATGAGGCGGTGCATGCACACTGTCGATCATGAGGTGCATGATGGTCTTGGGCATGAGACCAACCATGAGGTCCCATGTCTTCTTGACAATGGCCACATAGGAGTCCACCAGGCTCTGGGTGGTCTCCATTTGCCGCTCCAGCTGTGGGACCATGGAGTGCATGAAGATGTCAGAGCCATTCTCCTCGGCCTTGCTGTCCTGCCATGGAGAACACAAAGGCATCAGGGTGGCCAGGCCATGCAGCCAGGCTTCAGGCATCCCCAGGATCTCAGTCCTTCCAAGGGTACTTGGAACATTGAGGCACAGGGAGAAACAACTGGCCAGAACACACACTCAGTTCCCCACATGATCTAGAGGGTTTCAGGTCTCTGCCTCTCAGGACCCCAGACTCTCCCGATTCAGCCTCGTCTTAGTTCTGACTCTAGTACCCAGAATTTGCCTCTATTTACCAATCGAGAAATTGGAAAAGAACATCTCCAGGTCCCTTGCTTGAAGACCTGGCCAGAGCTGGTGCCAGGCTACAGACACCTGGCAGGAGGCAAGAGAAGGGCACACTCACTTTCCCCTTGTCCTGGGAGGCCCACACACCAACATTGCCACCACCGCTGCCACCAGGGAGCACAGCCAAAGTAGATACACACAGGAAAAGGGGAAGGGTTGAGTGAACCTGGGACACTGCACCCCAACTTTAATGTGTTGATGAATTCAATTTGCTAATATTTTGTGGAGGATTTTTGCATCAATATTCATCAGTGATATTGTCCTGTAGTTCTCTGTTTTGGATGTACGTTTGGTTTCGGTATCAGGATAATACTAGCCTTGTAGAATGAGTTTGGAATAGTTGGGTAAGCCTCTAGTTTTGGAATAGTTTGGGGAAGGTTGGTATTAGTTCTTCTTTAAATGTTTGGTAGAATTCAGCAGTGAAGCACCAGGTCCAAGGCTTTTCTTTGCTGGGAGACTTTTTATTACCGCTTCGATCTCATTATTTCTTATTGGTCTGGTCGGGTTTTGGATTTCATCATGGTTCATTCTTGGGAGGCTGGACGTGTCTACAAATTTATCCATTTTTAGTAGGTTTTTCTATTTCTTTGCATATAGTTGCTTATAATAGACCATAGTGATCCTGTGAATTTTTGCGGTATCAGTTGTAATGTTTCCTTTTTCATCTTTGATTTTTCACTTGGGTCTTCTTTTGGTCTTAGTCTTACTTAGGCTAAAAGTTTGTCAACATTGTTTATCTCTTCCAAAAACCAACTTTTCTTTTCATTGATGCTTTTGATTGTTGTCTTCATTTCAATTCCATTTATTTCTGCTCTGATCTTTATTATTTCTTTTCTTCTACTAATTTTGGGTTTGCTTTGCTCTTGCTTTTCTATTTCTTTAAGACGCATTGTTAGGTTGTTTATTTGATGCTTTTCTACTTTTTTAAAAATAGGTGTTTACAGCCATAAAGTTCCCTCTTAGTACTGCTTTTGTCGTATCCCATAGGTTCTGGCATGTTGTGTTTCCATTATCATTTAAGAAATGTTTCAATTTCCTTCTTAATTTCTTCATTGACCCACTGGTCATTCCAGAGCATATTATTTGATCTCCATGTGTTTGTATAGTTTCCAACATTTCTCTTGTTACTAACTTCTAGTTTTATTCCATTGTGATCACAGAAGATGTTTGATATTATTTCATTTTTTTCTAATGTTTTAAGACATGTCGTGTGACCTAAGATATGGTCTATCCTTGAGAATGATCCATGTGCTGAGGAAAAAAATGTGTATTCTGTAGCCCAAGGGAGAAGACACCCACCCCCACTCTGCTGCAACACACAGTGCTCTGCTCAGGGATGGGGCAGTGGTGTGCTGTTGTTACACAAGGGGCTCTCTGTTGGGGAGGGAACAGAAGTCTGTTCTGTAGTGTTTGCCATTTTCCATGGTGCAAATCTTCCATGGCTGATTTCAAGCTGCCAACATCTTCTCAGCCTGGGCTTGTTTATACCCACCCTTGGGAAGGCTTTCCAGGTATTTGAAAGGATATGGGTGTTGTGATCTAAACTTTATCTTTATTAGGGGACACCCCAAGCCCAGTTATGCTAAGGTTCTTGCAGACTCAGAGGAACTGCCCTGATGGTCTCGGATAAGAACTGGAAGAATTCTCTGGGCTACCAGGCAGTAGAGACTCTTATTCTCTACCTGTAATTTCTCTCCAAAAAACAGTCTGTCTATCTGTCTGTCTCTCTCTCTCTCTCTCTTCCTCCCTCCCTGCCTCCCTTTCTCTCTCTCTCCTGGGCCACTTGGAGCTGGGGGTAGACTGTTACAACATCCCTATGGCCACCACCACTGGGACTGCACTGGGTCAGACCTAAAGCTTGAGTAAGCTCAAGGCCCACTGTCAACACTACCTGGCTATCACCCATGTTCACCTGAGGCCCTGGGGCTCTACAGTCAGCAGGTGGCAAAGCCAGCCAGGCTTGTCTTTCCCCTTCAGGGCAGTGGGCTCCCCTCTGGCCTAGGGCAGGTCCAGAAATGCTGTCTAAGAGCCAAGGCCTAAAATCAGTGACCACAAGAGCCCATTTGGTGCTCTACCCCACTGTGGCCAGGCAGGTACCTAAGCTGCAAAACAAAGTCCTTTACTCTGCCTTTCCCTTTCCACAGGCAGAGGAGCCCCCACCCTGTGGCCACCACCACAGGCCCACAGGGAGTGCTGCCAGGCTACTGTCGATGTTTACTTAGGGCCCAAGGGCTCTTAAGTCACTTGTGATGAATGCTTCCAGGCCTGGGGCTCACCCTTCAGGGCAGTGGGCTCCCCTCTGGCCTAGGGCAGGTCCAGAAATGCTGTCTAAGAGCCAAGGCCTAAAATCAGTGACCACAAGAGCCCATTTGGTGCTCTACCCCACTGTGGCCAGGCAGGTACCTAAGCTGCAAAACAAAGTCCCTTTTACTTTTCCTTCTGCTTTTCTCAAGCAGAAGAAATCTCTCACCACAGCCACCACAGCTGGGAATGTGCTGGGTCTCACCTGAAGCCAGCCACCTCGCAGGGGGAATAATTGGTAGAGACTACTATTCAGCCATCTTGCTCTGCCCCTCCTCCCTCACTTAACTTTACCTCCTAAGAGCCTGTTTCCAAATACAATCACATACAGGGTTAGGGCTCCAAGTATGAATTTTCAGGAGACACAATTCAGTCTATAGCATTTGGACTTGGGAAGAGGGAAGAAAAGAACATGCACAGGAAGGTCACAGTGTAAGCAACAGTATGGAGGTGGGAAAGTTCAGCTCATGGATAGGAAAAATTGATCCAAGTTGGCAGGGCCCACAGGGAGATGTGGTGGGGTGGTGAGAGGTGGCCACATCAAAAGAACCTTGAATCCCAGGCTAAGGTGGGAGGCATTTCCTGTTGTGTAGAAGGTGCCATGAGGTGGTGGGGAGGGCAACATGATGAAAAGACATTTGGGAGGATGGATCTGGCATCAGTGATGGGTGGGGGTAAGGAGTGAACAAAGCTGGAGGCCAGGAAACTGGACACACAGCCCAGAGTTCAGGCTTAGGCTGTTCAAAGGCAGTTTCCACACTGAGTTCCCATGTGGATCTAAGCATGCAGGGGGTAGATGATTTGGAAAAGCAAAACCATTCTCTTCCCATTACCACACAGTTTCCCAGCTGAGTTCATCACCAGAGTCCTACACATCAAACAGTCGACCTTCCCCAAACTCTGTCCCTAGAAGCTGTGACCCAGAGGGAGCCCTTGTCCAGCTGTAGCCCAGGGACACTGCAGCCTGAGCAGGACTGTACCTGTTCCCTCCCAGGAGCCTCATCTCTGTCTGGCCTGGCTTTGGCTTCCAGTGCCCTCAGCTTTGGCTTCAAAATCTGTTGGGTCAGATTCATGAGAGCTCTGGCCTTCTTTGGTTTATGGATTTTTAAATAGTTTTTTCAAGCAGGCAGTAGATCAACTCTGCTTGCTTACTTCTAAGAACTGGCTACAGCTCACAGAAATCTGTTATACTCATAGTTACAGCTTGATTACATGGAAAGGAAACAGATTAAAATCAGCCAGGGGAAGAAAGGCGTAGGGCTGAGTCCAGGAGGGCACCAGGCATGGAGTGTCCATTATCCCTTCCCCATGCAGCGGAGTGCATTACCCTCCCGGCTTTGCTATGTGCCAATACACATGGAGTATTCCCAGCCAATGAGGCTCCCTCAAGCCTCAGTGTTCAGGGTTTTTACTGGAACTTCATCACAGAGGCATGCTTGATTCTCCATGTGGCTGCTCTCAGTTTCCAGTCTCCAGTCCTTCCAGGAGTGACCTAAAGCTCAGACTCTAAATCACATAGTCGCTTTTCCTGGCCTGGCTAGTCCCCACCCTAAATCTCATTATTAGACCAGCCATCATGAGTCAAGATCCCCAGACAAAGATATTCCTATCAGGTATTACATGTTGACGGTTACCTCCCAGGAGTCTAGGACAAAGGCCAGACCTCTTTTTGGTCAAGGTTAATTTTTTTTTTAATATACAATATGCCATAATTCTGTTATTTTTTCTGTCTTGTCTTCAAAATAACCCTAATTGGTGGGTAAGGATGTTTATTATTATAAACAAGATCTCAAGAGTTAAGACGCTTGGGCAAGGTTGCACAGTCGATCCTGGACTCATGGTACAAGACTCTTTCCACTCTCTGAGAGCCCTGAGTCCTGAGAAGATGGAAACAAGGTGTGTATATGTGTGTGTGTGTGCACGTGTGTTTGTGTGTGTAAATGTATATCTAATGAGTATGTGTGGATATGTGTATGTCTCTGTGGGTATGTATACATGTGGATGTCTGTGTGTCTATATGCATGTTTGTGTGTGTGTGTGTGTGTGTGTACAGTGGTGCACAGCTGTAATGCCAGCTACTCAGGAGGCAGACAGGGGAAGATCACTTGAACCCAGGAGTTTGAGACAGAGAGAATATTTCAATGATCTTTTTCTTGCAGTTAGAAGGAAAAACCTGGGGCTGAGCATAAAGAGACAAAGCACAGTGTACAGAGGCAGAGAAATGTCTAATAAAAACAAGTGACCAAGAATTCATTAGTTCATCTATAAAGAAATAGAGCACTTTAGCAGCAGATTAAAACTGGAAGATAATTTCCTCTAGAGCCCTGATAATCTTTGTGAGAAAACTCTTGGCCACATATGTTAATTGCAAAACTCACAGGACCCTGTGCAACAGAACTGGGGAGTAAAACCATCTTTTTAAACTCACTATGTACAAGCAGCATTCAACTCTTTCTCAAACAAGATTTCACAAACCTACCTCCAGCTTCCAGATGGTGAGGGAAAGTGTGATGAGATTTTACGATAAATTGTGCCTGTCTCTGAGCCCATCTCCTCCTGTTGAAGAGGAGGAAAATGAGGTGAGCACATTATAGCCCTGCTGACAAAAGTCACAAGATAAGCAAATAATTCTTAGTTAAAACCAGAAAGTCCTATAATTTATTCATGAATGCCACACATTCTATATTCGATCTTCCATTTCAATTTACTTGTATTCTTTGAAGCAAATTTCTAAGATTCAGATTATTCACAAAATGCTCCCAAGTGAAGAAAATACTTTAACCACATGAAGTATCATGCTACCCAATATGGTGTGGTGGTGAAGGGTGCAGGCTCTAAAACCAGAAAACACAGGTTCAAGTCCTGGCCCTACCACCTTGGGAAAGTTACACGGTCTCTCTGTGCCTCCATTTCCCCATCTAAAATGCAGAGGTGACAATGATAGTGTCTATTTCACAGAGTTGTTTTGATGAAAATAATATATATAAAGCACTGTGAACACCAGTTAGTGTTATATAAGTGTTTGCTATAGTTATTTTAACATTTCAGATTATAAATATCTACCCTGTTATTCAGATGACAAGCGTCCCTAAGCTGATGACATGATGAAGAGCTTTTGGGTTTCTTAATTTCCATCAGTTTTCTGAGGGAAAAAATACCACATGAAGAAGAGCAACTGAAGCAGGTGTGAGAAGGAAACTTGGCTTAAGATTGGGGGGCTTGGGTTTATTAGGCTTTTGTCTTCTAAAAATGTCCTAAGCTCCATTGATAAGAAGATGCTTAATATCAATGTAGCTAAAAAGGACCAATAGACCCCACAAGACACTGAGTTAGAGACAAAAATAGAAGGGTAATAAATGAAATCTGGAAAACTACACAAGCAGGAAAATAAACAACTACCAGTACCCAAAACGTGGTTAAATCTCACAGGATTATGTTGAATGAAAGAAGCCAGCCACAAACGTGCACATACCGAATGATCCCACTTATATGAAGCTCAAGAACAGGCGAAACTAATCCATGGTGACAGAGGTCAGGATCCTGGTTAACTTTGAGGGGACAGCAACTGAGAAGGGGCAAGAGGGAGCCCTCTGTGTTGATGGGAACATTCTGTATCTTGAGCTGAGTGGTGGTTACATGAAAGTGCACATATGTAAATACTATGGAGTTGGCCAGGTGCAGTGGCTCACACCTGTAATCCCAGCAGTTTGGGAGGCTGAGGCAGGCAGATTACTTGAGGTCAGGAGTTCAAGAATAGCCTGGCCAACATGGTGAAACCCCATCTCTACTACAATACAAAAATTAGCCAGGCATGGTGGTAGGCGCCTGTAATGCCAGCTACTCAGGAGGCTGAGGCAGGAGAATTGCTTGAATGCAGGAGGTGGAGTTTTCACTGAGCCAAGATCGAGTCACTGCACTCCAGTCTGGGCAACAGAGAGAGACTCCATCTCAAAAACAAAAAATATATGGAGTTGTAACAAGTTATATGCACCTCACTGTATGTAAGATACTGTCTTAGTCCATTTGTGCTGCTATAACAAAATATATGAGACTGGGTAATAGGTAAAGAATAAAAATTTCCCACAGTTCTGGTGGCTGGGAAGTCCAAGATCAAGGTGCCAGCAGGTTTGTAGTCTAGTGAGGGCTGCTCTCTGCTTCCAAGATGGCACCTTGAACACTATGTCCTAACATGATGGAAAAGACAGAAAAACAAAAGAAGAAAACCAAGCTAGGTGGCTCCCTCAAGCCCTTTCATAAGGTCACTAATCCCATTCATGAGGGGGCTCCTCCCTTACGGCTTAGTCATCTCCTAAAGACTCCACCTCTTAATACTATCACATTGGGGTTTAAGTTCCAATATGAATTTTAAAGGAGACACGATCATTCCAACCATAGCAAATATGCTTTACTAAAAAGAAAAAAAGGAAAATCTTGTCTCTAAACATAATATTTTAAGAGTTTACATATTTACAGCTCAATTTTCTGCTTGCTCACGTACATATTTGTGATCATGAGTGTCATTATTAGCTGAGAAAAGTTTCAGTAAATTAAATTTTTTTCTCACATTATCTATTAATACCTTATTCAGATAAAACCAAATTTCTAACCCAGATTTTAGGTTGAGACAGAAACCCATAGTCATTTGTGGCAATGTGAGAATGACAGAGTGAGAGATATTAACTAGCAGGATCCAACTATAAAAATAAATGTAAGAGAACAATTCTCTACTAATCACTGCCCCAGACAAATCATTATTTGGATAGCAATGAATCAACTAAAAATGGAAGTGAGAACAGTTCGAGTCCTTTTTGCAGTGGATGGATGTTTATGAGACTATTAAGTGAAGAGGTTCAGAAACAAGGGGATAAATTGTACGCCAATTTGGAGTTGAATGGAGTAATCTTGGAAATATAAAAATCGTGCTTAATGGGACTTGTCTACTTGCAATTCAATAAACCAACATACGTAAATTCAAACAGACGATGGACATGAACACTCAGAACAAAATTACAGAAACAGGGCTGGGTGCGGTGGCTCACGCCTGTAATCCCAGCACTTTGGGAGGCTGAGGCGGTTGGAGATGTCAGGAGTTTCTGACGAGCCTGGCCAAAGTGGTGAAATCCCACCTCTGCTAAAAATACAAAAATTAGCCAGGCGTGGTGGCGGGCACCTGTAGTCCCAGCTACTCGGGAGGCTGAGGCAGGAGAATTGCTTGAACCCAGGAGGCAGAGGTTGCAGTGAGCTGAGATTGCACCACTGCACTCCAGCCTGGGCGGCAAGAGTGAGACTCCATCTTAAAAAAAAAAAAAAAGAAAGAAGAAAAAAAAAATTAGCCAGGCGTGGTGATGGGCACCTGTAGTACCAGCCACTTGGGAGGCTGAGGAAGGAGGATCACTCGAACCCGGAAGGCGGAGGTTGCAGTGAGCCGAGATTGCGCCACTGCACTGCAGTCTGGGCGACAGAGCGAGACTCCATCTCAAAAAATAAAATAAAAAAAAAATTACAGGAATAAATTTAGCAAAGAGGCACCAAAGTTAAGGGCCACTGTTCCACCTCTGACATCTTTAATTCTTGAGTCATGGGGATGGCAAGCCAGGAACACAGTCTTCTGACTGGAAGCTAAAACCAACCTTTGAGGTGGGTTCAGAGAGACTGTTCAGACTAAAAATGCGAAAGCAAATGTTGCATGGTCGAAAATATCCCAAAGGCAAGGGCATTTTCAAAGACAGCGGTGCTTCGAGAAAGAGAATGCTGTGTGTTTAAAAAGAAAAACAATTAAAAGAATGGAAACAAGGAAGAAAAATTGACCGGAGGGTAGAGTGACCATATGTTCTGGTTTGCGAGGTACAGCTAAGGTTATGTCTGCTGTCCTGGTGCAATTATTATAGTGCCCCCTTTCACTCTCCGAAGTGTCTGGATTTGGATGATAAAGCATATGATCACCCTACCAAAGAGAGGATATTAGCCAGAAGACCCATGTGTCTATATTAAACAGTGTGGAGTGATCCACAGCCACGGTCATGCCGCTGACCAGCTGAGCGGTGTGCACCACCTCTGCCGCGCCCTATTCCGCCCTGCCCGGGTTTCCAGTAAGGCTGGAGCTGAACCCTCAGCTCCCGCGCTGCTCTGGTGCCACCTGCAGGTTATGTGGGGGAACTTCTTCTCCCCACCCCGAACCTGGACAGCCTTGGACTTGGCAAAAAGACCTTCAGGTGCTGTTCCCCACATCTCTTGTCTTTCCGCTAACACTTTAGCAAAGTGAGGAAACAAGAGAGCTTAAGCTTACTAAGCTCCTACTGTGTACTGGGCACAGAGTGGGCACTTTTCTCTCCAGCCTCGCAATTGATGGGAAATAAGTGACTATACTACTAGGAGACAGGATCAGAGTGGGCTAGTGATGTGCTCACAGTCTCTCAGCTGAAACTGGAACCCAGGGGTCTTTGACTCTAAAGCTAGTGCTCTTTTTGGGTCTCCAGCTTGAGCAATAGTTGCAAAATGCAAAGAGCACCATGAAAATCTAATATTGATCCACATAAGACTGCATTGCAAACAGAAACATGGAGTGTCTTCGTGGGAGTGACGGCGAGGTGGGGAGATTATCTCAGTTCTATGTAACCTGGGAACTCTCCAAGGAAAATGAGTGAAGCATGACTGAGTGCAATTTGTCTGATAAAATCTGTCAGAATGTGGGGCCTTGTGGGTCCTGAGTGAAGGTAAGAACCCATAGTGCTGGACATTTGCTAAGGTGTTCTTTATAAAATTACTCAGGGCCTCAGTGCCTCCACCTTCTTCATGACCCCAGGCAGTTTCCCCATCTGTCTTCATCCTACTGCCTGGCATCCTATCCATCAAACTGTTTTTAGAGTTATGTCTTGATAAAATAAAAATCATGGTGGGAGTCATTTACACCCTAGTGAGAGTAATCTATGATTCCCTTATCTTCTCAGACCTTTTAGCTGAAGTTGGTTATGAGAGACGATGGAAGTGGGAAAAGGGTCGGGGTGAGCACTTGAAGCTTGCACTGTTTCTTGCCAACGCCCTGGCGCAGTGTGAATATGTCAATCTAAATGGAGAGCTCTATGCATGTTCCTCTCTATTCCCTTTGTCACCAATACCAACTCCCAAGGCAGAGCCCCGAGAGGGCTGGACTGAAGGACCTGGAGGTAATAGGAAACACTTGGCTTTGGGTTTTAGGTCAAGCTCTGCCAGTGACTCGCTGTGTAAGAGGAGACAAGTCAGTTCACCTCTCTGCACTTCAGTGACCTCATCGGTAAAAGGCTGGTTTGGATTAGATCATTAATTTTCTTAAATTTTGCAGTTGTTTTTTGTTTTAACAGTATATTCAATTCTTCCCCTATCTTTATTAAAGTATAATTGACAAATAAAAATTGTGTATATTGACAGTGTTCAATGTGATATATGCATACATTGTGAAATGATTGAAATGAGTTAATTAACATTTTAATCACCTCACATACTTTTTTTTGTGGTAAGAACATTTAAGATGTATTTACTTAGAATAGTGTTTACTAGAGGTGAGGAAGGGTAAGGGGGAGAAAGTAGCCAAAGGTTGGCTAACAGGTTAACAGACACAAGAGTACATGGCTGAGTGCAGTGGCTCACGCCTGTAATCCTAGCACTTTGGGAGGATCACTTGAGCCCAGGAGTTTGAGACCAGGCTGGACAACATAGGAGATCCAATCTCTACAAAAAAATTAGAAATTAGGCAGGCATGGTGGTGCACGCCTGTGGTCCCAGCTACTCTGGAGGCTGAGGTAGGAGGATCACTTGGGCCCAAGAGGTCAAGGCTGCAGTGAGTTGTGACTGCACCACTTCACTCCGGCCTAGGGGGCAGAGTGAGTCCATGTCTGGGGAAGAAAAACAAAACAAAACAAAAACAAAGAGTACAGCTAGATGGGAGGAATAGTTCTAGTGTCTTTAGCACTATAGGGTAATTATAATTCATGACAATTTATTATATATTTTTGAATAGCCAGAAGAGTGGATTTTGAATGCCTCCAGAACAAAGAAATGATAAATGTTTGAGGTGGTGGAGATGCTAATTATGATTTGATCATTACACATTGTATATATGTATAAAAATATTATACTGTATCCCATAAGTATACACAATTATGTGTTGATTAAAAATAATAAAAGCAGGCCAGGCATGGTGGTTCACGCCTGTAATCCTAGCACATTGGGAGGATCACTTGAGCCCAGGAGTTTGAGACCAGGCTGGACAACATAGGAGATCCAATCTCTACAAAAAATTAGAAATTAGGCAGGCATGGTGGCATGCCTTTTAGTCCCAGCTACTCAGGAGGCTGAGGCAGGAGAATCGCTTGAGCCTGGGAGGGAGAGGTTACAGTGAGCTGAGATTTTGCCACTGCACTCCAGCCTGGGCAACAGAGCAAGACTCTGTCTCAAATAATAATAATAATAATAATAATAATAATAATAAAAGCAAAAAATCTACTCTTAGCAATTTTCAAGTATACATTATTAACTATAGTCATCATGCTGTACAACAGATCTCCAGAACTCACATTATATTTAATGCTGATCAAAGTACTAGATACACGCAGGTAACAACAAAATGGTATCTGGAGCAAGAAATCCTCAGTAAAACAAGAAAAGAAGAAAAAAAGAACAAAATGGTAACGAAAGGCTTATATCAAAAAGCATTTCCTCTGCCCTTTCCTTTCTTGCCTTTGAGTCCTAATTCCCATAGGTCATCACTGTAAACTCATTTTGCGACTTCCCCTGGTATGTTATCATCATATTTCTAAAGAATGTTTATGTTGCTATTTCTTGATTTGTTTTCTCCAGTATCTGTCAGTTACTGGCATAGCTCCATATAGGGCTTACCTTCCTATGAGGTCTTAATTTCCCTGCCTCCATTTCACCAATTTGACTGGATCACAATCGCATGAAATCAAAAGCATTTACATTCTTGTAGCCATCTAAATATTGTCCCTAACCCAAGTCCCGCACTGAAATTGTTTCATTTCTTTCCTTTCGTCCCCTGGAGTTAATAATTGCTTCAGATTATTACCCCTCATTTGCTTTTTTTTTTTTAACAATTACCTACCTATTTTTTCAGATGCTCCAACCAATCTATCAAATGCCTAGTGATAATGATCCGAAAACTAAGATACACTGGATACTCTATCAGCCCCATTGTTTTCCTGGAGGCTTCCCTCTCTCCCTTGCCCTCCATCCTTCTGCTCCAAACTGGACTCGGCTCTCAGTCTGTGGCATGGCTGGCATCCTGGCATGTCTCTGCACCATTGTGTGAATTTCCTTGGTGCCTCTTCTGTGTGCATCTCCTGTTCCCTGATTTACTGTCTCATTGTGTTGCAGTACATCTTCCAGTGGCTTCCTGAGAAAGAGTGCATGGAAGCCAAGCTTTCTGACCCTCACACATTTTAGAATGTCATTGTTCTACCCTAACTCCTGATTACTAGTTTGGCTGGATGTAATGCTCTAATTTAAAGCGTAACTTCTCCTCACATTGGGAAATATTGCTCTATTATTTTCTAGTTCCCACTGTTGTTGGGAAGAAGTCCCATGGGGAGTCTTGGCTCTTTACTTATGACCTGTCTTTTCTCTCTGGAAGATTTTAGGATTTTCTCACTATCCTTAGTTTTCTGGAATTTCCCAATGATGTGCCTTGCTGTAGGTCTTTCTTCATTCACTGTGCTAGTCACTTGGTAGACTCTTTTGAACTGGAAAATTATGTGCTTCTGTTGCGGGAAGCCACCAGCTGGTTCATGTGAGCTGGGTAATCACATTCTTTTCTTCCAAGGACAGAGGTATCAAGGCCCTGGGAACCTTGTCAGTGGATGGGGGGAAAGGGGGCCTGAGCTGAATCCAACAAAGCTGCAGCACCCACTGAGCTCATGTCCCAGGGCTAGGCTGTGCCTGAGGACAGGAGACATGGGTGAGACCCACTTCCTGCCCAGTCCCATGGTGGAGCTCAGGACACGCATGGTCCAGGAGGCCCCCAGCCCCGGCTACATTTACATGCACCTACCTGCATGCAGCGATCAGTGAGCCACAGGACAACTTAGGGGAAGGGGCAGCTCCAGAGAGCAGGACAGGAGGGAGGTAAATAATCATGGGATGGGGAGCGGCCTTATGGGGAAGGGGCAAAGGCAGGGCCGTGTGTGTGTGGTGTATTGGGGAAATGGGGAGAACATTTTTTCTGCCCCCTTTTCTGACCACTGTACCCCTTTTTTCATGAATAGTTTTTCTTCCCATCATGGACTGAGAGTCTCTGTCTCCTCCAAATTCATATGTTGAAGCCCTAACCCTCTGCATGGCTGCATTTGGAGATGAGGCCTCTCAGGAAGTCATTAAGGTTGAATGAGGTCCTAAGGGTGGGGCCCTGATTCAGTAGGATTAGTGTCCTTATAAGACGAGACACCAGAGGGTGCACTCACTCTCTCTCCACACAAAGAAGAGGTCACGTGAGCACACAATATAGCAGCCACCTACAGGCCAAGAGAAGAGCCTCAGAATGAAACCTACCTTGCTGGCACTTTGGTCTTGTATTTCCCAGCCTCCAGAACTGTGAGAAATAAATGTTTGTGGTTTAAGCCACCCAGTCTGTGGTATTTTGGCATGGCACCCTGAACTGACTAATACATCTCCCCACCCTACTTCAACCACATGACACTAGAGGGCTTGGCAGTTTTAGAGTCCCAGCTACTCAGCCAACCCAGACCAGACCAAGCAGAAACTTTCTTCTGGAATTTTCTGAATAGGAACTAATGGAGGGGAGTGCCATCCTTTCTTGGAGGCAAAGCCAGGAAGATGGAAGCCGCATGCTGCCAACAGCCTGACTCTAACCTTGTGGGGAAAGTTGCTCTGAGAGCACAAAACTGATCTGCAGACTGAGATGGAGACAGAGACAAGGGGAGGAGCCTGCAAATCCTGACAGCGCTCGTGATTCTGGGTCCAGGTATTCCTGAGGCCCAACTGTTCCCTTTCCTGCCCATGGCTAACTTACTGACCAACGAACTTCCCTTCTTGGTTAAGCCAACTCAAGTGAATATTCTGTCACTCACATCCAAAGAGCCCTGACTGCAATGGCAGGGCATGGCAGGGCTGGGCTGGCTGGGGCAGAGGACGGTGTGGGTGGAATCAGCAGTGACAGGCACATAGGAAGTGTAGGTATCGAGTGGCCTCCATGAGGTCTTCCTCTAGCCCCGACTGTGAGCAAGGCTGGGCTCGTACGCTCAGTAGGTCAGAGTGAGGGATTTGGTCAGAGGTGCCATGCTCAGGGTCATCTTTCTATGAGCCAGACTCTTTGTTATCAAAAGTTTTGCCATCAGAGATAGTTTTAGGCACATCTTGGGTTCACTTGATCAATTGCTGTTCTCCTACTTTCAGGATCTTTACACTAGGCTGCCCCACGTGGGCGTTAGGAAGCCATAGGCATCCTGGCTAAAAACCCAGACCACAAAAAGGGCTTCCACCAGCCTGCCCAGGGCTCGAGAGGGCAGGACCAATGGGTGGTGGGGTGGGCCATGCCTGGGCAGTCATGACATGTACACCACTCTTGATCTGTCTTCTGGAACTTTTCACTCCTCCAGTTTGGGTCCCAGTGGGGCACACGTGGGAAAGACCATGAATGCCCATGTCTCCCACTAGTTTCCCCATCAGAAGTGGCCGTTGCAGCAAGCATCCTCCTCCACTGAAACTGGAAAGACTAAGGGCCACTTTCCTAATGGATGGGTCTTCTTGGTCCATCTCATACTCCCAACAGAGCTCCCTCCCTGGGATGGGAATGTGCCATGCCAGGAGAGCCCTCTTGACCCAGCCTCCAGCCAAAGCCGGTCCCCCTGCCAAGCAGGCCCTAGAGTTACACTGGAGGGTGACAGGCCTCACCTGGAAATTTCTTGCTGAAAATTGTCAGTTTCCCATACAAGTACAGCCTGGCAGTTTAATTCAAATTAAAACAAGAAAGAGACTGCTGCTTCAGTCTCGACTGCTTGAAAATTAGGTTGTGTAGAGCTTTCGTTTGCTGGAAATTGTGCAGTCAAGACATTGTGCAGATTGACCCAGTAGCTACAGCAAGTACACACATAGGGCGCCAAGCAAGGACAAGTGTGCACATGTGTGCACACACACACACAGCAGAAAATCTAGAAATAAACTATTTTAATGTCAGCTGTCATGGAAGTTTTGTGTCATTTCCCCAAAAAATACAAATCTTATTTTAGTCTTGTTTTTATTTAGAATTACTTAAGGAAAAGGAGACATGAGTGCAGTGGCTCATACCTGTAATCTCAGCACTTTGGGAGGCTGAGGCAGGAGGATCACTTGAGCCCGGGAGTTCAAGACCAGCCTGGGCAAAATGGTGAAACCTGATCTCTATAAAAAATATGAAAATGAGCCAGATGTGGTAGCATGTATCTCTGGTCCCAGCTACCCAGAAGACTGAGATGGGAGGATCCCTTGGGCCCGGGAGGCAGAGGTTGCAGTGAGCCGAGATCACATCACTGCACTCTACCCTGGGTGACAGAGTGAGATCCCATCTCACAAAGAAAGAAAGAGAAAGAAAGAAAAAGACAGAGAAAGAGAAGAGAAAAGAAATAAGAGAAAAGAAAAAGAAGAGAAGAGAAAAGAAGTAAGAGAAAAGAAACAAGAGAAGAGAAATAAGAGAAAAGAAATAAGAGAAAAGAAATAAGAGAAAAGAAATAAGAGAAAAGAAATAAGAGAAAAGAAATAAGAGAAAAGAAATAAGAGAAAAGAAATAAGAGAAAAGAAATAAGAGAAAAGAAATAAGAGAAAAGAAATAAGAGAAAAGAAATAAGAGAAAAGAAATAAGAGAAAAGAAATAAGAGAAAAGAAATAAGAGAAAAGAAATAAGAGAAAAGAAATAAGAGAAAAGAAATAAGAGAAAAGAAATAAGAGAAAAGAAAAAGAAGAGAAGAGAAAAGAAGTAAGAGAAAAGAAACAAGAGAAGAGAAAAGAGGGGAGGGGAGGGGAGAGAAGAGGAGGGGAGAGGAGCAATAGGATCCTGATATCTGGTATGGGGAAACTTAAATGGATACATCTGAGAACTTTGAACCACCAGTTTCCACTAACTGCTCTGGGCTAAAAGAAGTAGCCCCCTTTCCCTGCTAAGAGAAGGGCAGCTGCCCCTTGCCTGGAGACTGGGCAAAGAGCCTCCAACAAGGCCTTACAGCAGGATGAGGTGTGTCGTCATTGCTGCCCCACATTGACACCAGGCTATGGTCATTCCTCATCATGGCCCAAGGTCACAAGCACAATCTGCTCTGGGAGAATGATTTTTTTTTTTCCCAAAAATGTTGCAGGATCTGCCGAGTGAGTACTGGCAGAATCTGGGAGAGGAGGTGGAGGGGTGGACATAAGAGTGTTGGATCAGGGGGAGACTAAAGGCTGTATACACGAGAATACACTCACCTGGGAGCACTCTCAGGATTTAATGGCTTGGCAAGGACACCTGGGGCTCCAACACACTGCTGGAGTGGCTCCTTCAAATGCGGATGGAACAGTTGCTGCAGTGAATGAGGAGGAGATTATAGAACTGCATTCGCACAGCATCAAAGAAGCCGGAAAGTACAGGGAGGTAGGAATGTTGGAATGGTTCGTTATATGCCAGCAGATTCGGAATCCACCACTTGACTATGTGCCCTTGGAGGGCTCACAGGAACTCCCCTCTCTAGGCTAACAAGGAAGGCACTAGTGAGAAGGGCACCTGAATCTTTGAGAGACCCAGTGGCACTATCCTTGGTAGGCCAGGATCGACAAGAGGAGATGCTGCCATGAGACCAGGCTTCATGGTGTCAGTGGGAATGGTGGAAGGCGAAAACAGCGGATGCCAGGTGGTGGCACTTCACCGTCATCAACAAGGTGGATGTAATTAACTTAATTGGTAGGAAGGCTGGAGTGATAGCCAGGATGCCTTGACCTCCAGGGATCTGTTGTGTTAGCTAAAAACTGATGGTATTCCAGGGGAGAGTTATATAGGCAGTTGACTAGGTGGTTTTTTGTTTTGTTTTGTTTTGTTTTGTTTTTTGAGACAGGATCTTAATCTGTAGCCCAGTCTGGAGTGCAGTGGCACAATCATAGCTCTCTGCAGCCTCAACCTCCTGGGCTCAAGTGATCCTCTTTCCTCAGCTGCCTGAGTAGCTGGGACTACAGGTGCATGCCACCATGCCTGGCTAATTTTAAATTATTTATAGAGATAGGTCTCCCTATGTTGCCCAGGCTGGTCTTGAACTCCTGGGCTCAAGCAATCCTTGCATCTCAGCCTCCCAAAGTGCTGGGATTACAGGCATGAACCACCATGTCTGGCTATTCTTTTTTCTAATTTTCAGTGAAGATGAGGTCTTGCTATGTTGCCCAGGCTGGTCTCAAACTCCTGGCCTCAGGCAATCCTCCTGCCTCGGCCTCTCAAAGTGCTGGGATGATTACAGGCATGAGCTACCACACCAGGCCTCACTGACTTTTTTAAACTCATTTTAATCCCATATCTGCAGAGTTAACTTTTTCATCTCTAGTAATTCTTTTTGTTTTATTTTGACACAAGGTCTCACTATGTGCCCAGGCTGGAGTGCAGTGGCACAAAAACAGCTGGCTGCAACCTCAACCTCCTGGATTCAGGTGATCCTCTTTCCTCAGCTGCCTGAGTAGCTGGGACTACAGGTGCATGCCACCATGCCTGGCTAATTTTTAAATTATTTATAGAGATAGGTCTCCCTATGTTGCCCAGGCTGGTCTTGAACTCCTGGGCTCAAGCAATCCTTGCATCTCAGCCTCCCAAAGTGCTGGGATTACAGGTGTGAGCCACCGCACCCAGCCTGTGGGTTTTTTTTTTTTTTTTCCAATATATCTTCCATTTCTCTCTTCTCATAATGTTCAGATTTTTCTAGCCTTCTTGAACATATGGATCATATTTATAATATGCTTTTTAATGGCCTTATCTGCTAATTACATCATCTCTGTCATTTCTGGGCCTATTTCCATTGAGTTATTTCTCTCCTGGTTATAGGCCCTATTATGCCTGTTTTTTTTGGGTTTTTTTTTGAGGCAGCATCTTACTCTGTCACCCAGGCTGGAGTGCAGTGGTGTGATCTCACCTCACTGCAATCTCCATCTTCCGGGTTCAGGTGATTCTAATGTCTCAGCCTGCCAAGTAGCTGGGACTACAGTTGCATACCACCATGCCTGGCTAATTTTTGTATTTTTAGTAGAGACAGGATTTAGCCATATTGGCCAGGCTGGCCCTGAACTCCTGGCCTCATGCAATCTGCCCACCTCGGCCTCCCAAAGTGCTGGGATTACAGGCATGAGCCACTGTGCCTGGCCATTGCCTGGCAATGTTTTATTGACTGGTAGACATTGTGTTTTTGTGTTGTGATTGCTGGATTTTGTTTTCCTTTAAATAGTGTGGGACTCTGTTCCGGCACTAGTGAAGTTATTTGAAATAAGTTGGATCTACAAAGGTTTGCTTTCAATCTTTGTTAGGACAGTTTCAGAGAAGCCTTTACTCCAGTGCTCATTTAGCCCCACTATGAAGGCAATACTTTCTAAAGCTTCCCTTCCATTTCCTAAGTATTAGGAGGTGTTTTCATTCTGACTAGTGAGAATATGAATTCTCTCTAGCCTGTTGTGAGCTCCGGGGATTCTTCTGTCTGCTTTCTGGCAGTTCTTTCCCTGGGTACTTTCTTCTCACGTATGTCCATATCAGCCCTTTGCCAAAGGCTTGAGGGCATCTTCCATAGCTCTCCAGAGTTCATGCGCTCTCTTCTCCCGCCTCTTCCCTGGTACTCTACCTCACAAATTCTACCGGCCTTGAAGACCTTCCCAAGCTCCGATCTCTGTCTCCTCAATCCACCAAGACCACTGGACTTTGGATTCCCCTCCCTGCGTTGGAGCCTCTAATTGCTTCCGGGCAGTAAACCGAGGACACTGTAGGGTTCACTTTCTTTTAGGGATCATAGTTCTGCTCGACCTG
Organism: Hoolock leuconedys; assembly: GCA_023748175.1. NCBI lineage: Eukaryota > Metazoa > Chordata > Mammalia > Primates > Hylobatidae > Hoolock > Hoolock leuconedys. Next base: position 27,986 of record JAKGGE010002770.1, read on the forward strand.
TTCTCCAATGTCCGAAAACTATTGTTTTATATATGTCGTTCCATTTTTCTAGTTGTTCAAGGTGGGAGGCAAATCTGGTCCCTGTTATCAATCGTGGCCACATGGAGAGGTTGCAGGATGTTGTTTATATCTGTATTTTTTTTTTTTTTGAGACAGGCTCTCACTCTGTCACCCAGGCTGGAGTGCAGTGGTGTGATCTCACCTCACTGCAATCTCCATCTTCGGGTTCAGGTGATTCTAATGTCTCAGCCTGCCAAGTAGCTGGGACTACAGGTGCCTGCCACCACTCCTGGCTAATTTTTGTATTTTTTTTTTTTTTTTTTTTTTTTTTTTTTTTTTTTTTTTTTTTTTTTTTTTTTTTTTTTTTTCTTTGAACTTTCATATATTTTTTCCCATTTTTCTTAGAATTGTTGGTCTTTGTCTTCTCTACTTGTAGAATAGAATGAATATGATATTAATCATACTTCGAATTGTGGCCATGATAGAGTACCTGTATTGATGACAGTCTTCCAGCATAAACAACTACAAAGCTGGACAAAGTACATGAAGAAATTGTCTTCAGCCATTGGGCAATAGGCAGTTCCAGGTACAATCTGAGACAAGGGCATCATATGAAGTGACTGCTGTGTTTTTCTGGTGGGGAAAGTTTCCAAACCCTCAATGACAGCATGAGGAAGCAGAGTCCAGGCAAAGAGTATCAGTCTTGTTTGGTGGAGGAAACAGAGACTGCTGCTCAGGGCTGCTAAAATGTGTGTGGCAGAGTATCAGAAGGGATGGAGTTGCAGAGAAGAAGCCCCAGAAATCTTACAGAGGTTGCTGCAGGTCCTTGGCCAAATCCCAAATGATGAATGTGCGGACTGAGACTCTGCAAGGTCCAGCACAGAACAGCTGATGGGGAGCTGAAAGCTAAACAGTGATTTCAGTGGTCACAGAATGCTGGAGATACACCTGAATTCTGGCTCAGCCAGAGTCTCCACTCTTGGAATCTCAGGTCTTGATGAATATTCCAGACATTCACAGGAGGGCCTAGAAGGCCCTGCCTTGGGATTAAGGAAGATTCCCTGGGAATAAGGGCAAAACTAAAAAACAGCTCACCCTAATAAAACCTAAAATGTAGCCTTGACACTCATGATCAAGTTAACCCATTAGCAATTTAATTCCGTGCCAAAATAAAACTCAACACTGGAGTAGGATAACTAACCCACATCTCTACAATGAAGGTTCACAACGTCCAACAGCTCAAGAAATACTTACTAGATGTGTGAAAAAGTGAGAAAATATATCCTAAAGTTAAGAGAAAACCAGTCAATATGAACAGACCCACCGTGCATGGTGGCTCACGCCTGTAATCCCAGCACTTTGGGAGGTCAAGGCAAGTAGATCACTTGAGCTCAAGACTGCGAGACCAGCCTGGGCAACATGGCAAAACCCCATCTCTACTAAAAGTTCAAAAACGAGTCGGGTGTGGTGGTGTGCAGGGGTCCATAACCCCCAGGCTGTGGACTGTACCCGTCGGTAACCTGTTAGGAACCAGGCTGAGCAGCAGGAGGTGAGTGGTGGGCAGCGAGCATTACTGCCTGAGCTCTGCCCCCCGTCAGATCAGCAGACATTAGATTCTCATAGAAGCGTGAATCCTAATGTGAACTGCACATGCGAGGGATCTAGGTTTCACACTCTTTATGAGACTCTAATGCCTGATGATCTGAAGTGGAACAGTTTCATACCATAACCACTGTCCCTGATCCCGTCTGCGGAAAAATTGTCCTCCATGAAACCAGTCAGGACTGCTGGGGGCACGTGCCTGTGGTCCCAGCTACTTGGAAGGCTGAGATGAAAGGATGGCTTGAGCCTGGGAGGTGGAGGTTGCAGTGAGTTGAGATCATGCCACTGCACTCCAGCCTGGACAACAGGGTGAGAACTTATCTCAAAGAAACAACGACAAAAAAAGGGCCGGGCATGGTGGCTCACACTTGTACTCCCAGCACTTTGGGAGGCTGAGGCAGGCAGATCACCAGGAATTCAAGACCAGCCAGGTGAGGTGGAGGCTGGAGTGAGCCGAGATGGTGCCATTGCACTCCAGCCTGGGCTACAAGAGCAAAACTCTATCTCAAAAAAAAAAAAAAAAAAAAGAAAAAAGAGAGAAGACCCATAAATGGCTCACACATTGGAATTAGCAGGCAAGAGCTTTAAAGTAACTACATACATACATTAAAGAATTTACAGAAATATCAACACTTGTGAAGGATGGTGAAAAAAGAATTTAGAGAAATAAGTTTTAGTATAAGTATGTCCTAAATATGCATGGTACATACTTACTAAAAAAAATATTTTTTATCAGAAATCTAAATTCAACTGGGTGTCCTATATTTTATCTGGCATCTCTACCCCAAAGCCAAGCAGGAGAGAGTCCAGAGTCCTATCTTCCAGCAGGTGACCTCGCCTAGGACAGGGCCTGGCCAGGGGCAATTGTGCATTGGATAGGTTAGAGATGCCAGTCATTCAATGTGTCAAAGGTTTGCCAGATCCGCATAGAATCAATATTATTATTATTATTATTTTAATGTTAAGATTTTATTTACAAAGATTTTTGTTGTACAGAAAGTAAAAATGCTGTTACAATCTCGGTGTAACTGGTAGCTACAGATGGTTGACTCACCAATCACAGCTATCTATGCTACAGCAAGAGTCTCACACAAAAACCTAACAATGCTTGTAATTTTGTTGGAGTGAAGTCCCTAAGCTCGATGATAGATTGGTAGATTACCAAGAGGGACTACATGGAGGAAGACGGAATGTCACAGGAACTATTCTTTGGCTCTTTGGGTGGGTGGGTGTCCTGGGGTTTGTATCACAGCTACTTTTTTTTTTTTTTTTAAACAGCTACCAAATCCATGAGCAGTCCAACCAATACTGAACAGTTCTGTTTCTGCAGGTCATCTGGGATCTTAATCATCTTCTCCTTCATCATCTGCTTCTCTCTTCCTCTTTTTACCTTTCCCGCCTTCTTCCTCTTCATCCTGTCCTCATCTTCATCTTCTTCATCAAATCCAAATTCTTCTTCCTCCTCACTGACTTAGGTCTTCGTCATCTCCTTCTACATTTTCATCTTCATCATCTTCTTCATCAAATCCAAATTCTTCTTCCTCCTCACTGACTTAGTCTTAGTCATCTCCTTCTACATTTTCATCTTCATCATCTTCTTCATCAAATCCAAATTCTTCTTCCTCCTCACTGACTTAGGTCTTCGTCATCTCCTTCTACATTTTCATCTTCATCATCTTCTTCATCAAATCCAAATTCTTCTTCCTCCTCACTGACTTAGGTCTTCGTCATCTCCTTCTACATTTTCATCTTCATCATCTTCTTCATCAAATCCAAATTCTTCTTCCTCCTCACTGACTTAGGTCTTCGTCATCTCCTTCTACATTTTCATCTTCCTCATCTTCTTCTTCACCCTCCTACTCTTCATCCACACCATCCACCTCAGCATTTGAGTCAGGGGCTTCCTGGTCCTCTTGGTCATAGCCATCCATGTAGGCAAGCTGGGGCAGGAGCTTGAAGACACTCTCTCAGTAGTCATTCAGGTTAGTAACCCCACAGTTAAAGAGGTCCAGGCTTTTCAGACATTCTAACTTTTTCAAAGGTTCCAAGGTGCTGATATCTTTCAGTTTATTTCCACTTAAGTTTAGATGTGTGAGATTTGGAAGTTTTTCAGCTAACATGTCCAGACCTCCAAAGATTCTATTTTCACTGAGTTCAAGCTTTTTCAATTTAGGCAGCTTGGGAAGATTTGAAACTGAGATCAAGCCTACATTTTAAACTGAGGAACTCTAAGTTCACAAATTCAGCTGTTAAGCCCTCAATTTTTCCATCATTTGATTTGCAGTTGTCCAAGTTCCCGAACAGCTGCCGGGGTCCAGTTCATCAGCTCCAGGTGGATCCTCCTCTTCACGTCCATGTTCCCCTCTTCCCCCCTCTTCAAACTTAACTTTCCGCGGGGAGGGCGGAGCGGAGAGAGGCATCCCGGCCTGCGCAGCGAGGGCCGTCGGAAGGGTTTGCTCACGACGGAGGTCGGTGGCGCGGTCCTGGGTGGCGAGCAGAGCCCCTGGAGCCAAGTTACTCACGGGAGTGGAGAGGACATTATTTTAATACTTTTGTCTAAAGCAACTTGAAAAATTTTAACCTTTCATTTGGAAACATAGATTCAGAGGAAATTTCAAAGATGGTACAGAGAGGTTTCATGTACTCTTCACTCAGTTTCCTCCAAAGGTTCTATTTTGTATAAATGTAGGACAATATCTAACGATGTCACGTGTCTAGGTCTATACCATTTTCTCACATGTGTAGACTCCTTTAACCACCGCTACAATCAGGATATAGAACTGTTCCACTGAAGGGGTGGCCTGCCCCTCCACACCTGTGGGTATATCTCATCAGATGAGATGAGAGACTGATAAAAGAAATAAGACACAGAGACAAAGTGTAGAGAAAGAACAGTGGGCCCAAGAGACCGGCACTCAGCATACCGAGGACCTGCACCGGCACCGGTCTCTGAGTTCCCTCAGTATTTATTGATTACTATTTTCACTATCTCAGCAAGAGGAATGCAGTAGGAGAGCAGGGTGACAGTGGGGAGAAGGTCAGCAAGAAAACATGTGAGCAAAGGAGTCTGTGTCACAAATAAGTTCAAGGGAAGACACCATGCCTGGATGTGCACGTTGGCCAGATTTATGCTTCTCTCCACCCAAACATCTCAGTGGAGTAAAGAATAACAAAGCAGCATTACTGCAAACATGTCTCGCCTCCCATCACAGGGCGGTTTTTCTCCTATCTCAGAATTGAACAAATGTACAATCGGGTTTTATACCGAAACTTTCCGTTCCCGGGGCAGGCAGGAGACAGAGGCCTTCCTCTTTTACTAATCCTCCTCAGCGCCGATCCTTCATGGGTGTCGGGCTGGGGAACAGTCAGCTCTTTCCCATCCCACGAGGCCATATTTCAGACTAACACATGGGGAGAAACCTTGGACGATACCCGGCTTTCCAGGGCAGAGGTCCCTGAGGCTTTCCGCAGTGCATTGTGCCCCTGGTTTATCAAGACTAGAGAATGGCGATGTCTTTTACCAAGCATACTGCTTATAAACATTTTGTTAACAAGACACATCCTGCACAGCCCTAGATCCCTTAAACCTTGATTCCATACAACACATGTTTTTGTGAGCTCAAGGTTGGGGCAAAGTTACAGATTAACAGTATCTCAGGGCAAAGCAATTGTTCAGGGTACAGGTCAAAATGGAGTTTCTTATATCTTCCTTTTCTACATAGACACAATAACAGTCTGATCTCTCTTTCTTTTCCCTACATTCCACCACCACGAAAATCCCCCTCCTGCTATTCATCTGCACTCATTCCTGGCTCTTCCCCTCCACTATTCCTACTCCTGGCAACCACTAATCTGCTCTCTGTCTTTATAATCTCATCACTTCAAGAATATTATAAAATGCAAAAATTAGCTAGGCATGGTGGCACCAGCTTGTAGTTCCAGCTACGTGGGAGGCTGAGGCAGGAGAATCGCTTGAACCTGGGAGGTAGAGGCTACAGTGATCCTGCCACTGCAGCCCAGCCTGAGAAGCAGGGCAAGACTCTCTCAATGAATGAATGAATGAAGGCCTGGCATGGTGGCTCACATCTATGATCCCAGTGCTTTGGGAGGCCGAGGCAGGTGGAACCATTGAGGCCTGGAGTTTGAGACCAGTCTGGCCAACATGGCAAAACACTGTCTCCACTAAAAATACAAAAATTAGCTGGGAGTGCCTGTACTCCCAGCTGCTTGGGAGGCTGAAGCACGAGAATCGCTTGAACCCAGGAGGCGGAGGCTGCAGTGAGCCCAGATCGTGCCACTGCACTCCAGTCTGGGCCACAGAGTGAGACTTCATCTCAAAAACAAAATAAAACAAAACCAAACAAAGAAAAAAAGAACATTATATAAATGGAATCACACAATATGTGGCCTTTTGAGACTGGCTTTTTTTTTTCTACTCAGCAAATGCCCTTTGAGATCCATCCAAGTTGTGCATGTTCCTTTTTGTTTTTTTCTGTTTGAGATGGAGTCTCACTCTGTCACCCAGGTTGGAATGTAGTGGCGTGATCTCAGCTCACTGCAACCTCCACCTCCTGGGTTCAAGCAATTCTCCTACCCCAGTCTCCTGAGCAGCTGGGATTACAGGTGCCTGCCACCACATCCAGCTAATTTTTTTTTTTTTTTTTTTTGAGATGAAGTTTTACTCCTGTTACCCAGTACAATGGTGCGATCTCGGCTCACTGCATCCTCTGCCTCCTGAGTTCTAGCAATTCTCCTACCCCAGTCTCCTGAGCAGCTGGGATTACAGGTGCCTGCCACCACATCCAGCTAATTTTTTTTGTATTTTTAGTAGAGACGGGGTTACACCACGTTGGCCAGGTTGGTCTTGAACTCCTGACCTCAGGAGATTCACCTGCCTCGGCTTCCCAAAGCGCTGAGTTTACAGGCATGAGCCATCGTGCCTGGCCCCCTCTTATTGTTGAAGAGCATTTCATATAATAGATGTGGCAGTTTGCTTAACCTTTCACCTATTGGGGAGTATTTGGCTGTTGCCAGTTTGCAGCTATTACAAATAAATCCCATGAACAATCATGTATGAGTTTTTGTGCAGACATCAGTTTATTTTCTGGTACAAATGCCCAGAAGCAATTGCTAGGTCATATATTGAGGTGTATGTTTAATTAAAGAAGCTGCCAAACTATTTTCTAGAGTGTCTGTACCATTCTATATTCCCACCAGCGATGTATGAGAGTTAATTTTGTCTGCATTCTCGCCGATATTTGATATTACCACTATGTTTGATTTGAGCTGTTCTAATAGATATGTAGTGATATCTTACTGTGGTTTTAATTTGCATTTCCCCAGTGGTTAGTGTTGAAGATCTATTCATGTGCTTTAAGTCAATTCATTTTTAAAACCTAAATAAATGTATTTAAAAAGGAAACTTGCTTTGGGAGGCCCAGGCGAGTGAATTGCTTGAGCCCAGGAGTTCGAGACAAGCCTGTGCAACATGGTGAAACTCCATCTTTACAAAAAATAAAAAGTATCCAGCATGGAGGCATGTGCCTATGGTTTCAGCTACTCAAGAAGTGAGGCAGGAGGATTGCTTGAGCATAGGAGGTCAAGGCTGCAGTGAGCCATGATTGCACCATTATACTCCAGCCTGGGAGACTGCAAAATTCTGCCTTAAATAAATAAATTAATTAAAGGAAATTTGTGATTAGTGATTCTCAAAGTGTGGTGCCTGAGCCAGCAGCATCAGCATCACCATCACCTGAGAATGTTAGAAATGCAGATTCTCAGGCACCACCCCAGACCTCCTAAATCAGAACCTCTGAGGAGTGGTGTTTCAGCGACCCGTGGTTTAACAAGCCCTCCCGGGTGAGAATCGGTCTCACTTACTACAAATAGAAGGTAATGGTAAAAATAAATTTCATCTGCATATCGCCTAAAATCCTCTTGTGGGCCCCAGGTTGGCACAGCACACTTTTGGGCAGGAGCCCCACTCACAGAGGCTATGACAAGAATGCTCCTGCCCCTGAGGTTGTGCAGTGACAGCTCACACAGCTCCACATGGCGGTTCTGAGTTTGGGAAGCGCTGATGTAGTCCTGCTACAGCCCTTCCTGCCCTTCACTGGACTGAGAAAATCCAGGCTCTGAGGAGGGCGAGACTTGCCCAAGGTCACCCAGCAACATGGTCGGTCTCCTTTCCCAGGGCCCTCACAATGCCTGGCCTGTTTAAAGTCTGCCTCTATTCACTGCTGAGTGAAAAATCCAGCTCCAAAGAAGAAGGGGAAGGATACTATCTTGTGCAGCTTATGTTTATAGTTGCAGATACATGGGAAAAAAAGTCCGAAAATACTGTTGAAGCAGTTATTTGGGGAGAGAAGGAGTTTGCTGGTTTTTTGTGTTTTTAGATTTTTCTATATTTCATAATTTTTATCACAATAATCATGTTTAGTTACATAATCAAAATGTATTAAACATAATATTAAAAATCGACATGAAGCCTGATCCAGCCACGGCCTATCATTGGCAAAGTCAGGAAGCCTTCCAGATAGAGCAGCCCCGCACCTGCCCCAGGTCACACCCTGGGCCTGGACACATGCTAGGTCCTCTGTCTGGATACCTTCACCCCATTGTGGCCTTCACATCTGTACCCACCAGCACCTCCTGTGGGCAAAGCCCTTGCCTGCATCCAGCCCTGGGCACCCTCTATCCCAGAGGGTACCTCATGGTCTGAGAGTCCACCTGCCTGTCTCTAAAGAGAGGAAAGCTCCTTGGGACATGTGTTCCACTTGACCTATCACCCCTGGCCTGGTACAGAAAGGTGGACAGTGGGTATTTGGTGAATAAATGAATGATTGGAATGAATCCCCAGAATGGTGATTTCCTGAGGCCCTTCTCCAGCTGGCCCATGTGGAACCAGTTCCACTTTTCACAGGAAAGCCAGGTGGGAGGAGTGGGGCAGGTGTGTGTGAGGGGCCAGGTTCTCGATGGCTGCATGGACACAGAGCTGGTGGCAGGTCTGGGGGCAGCAGTGCTGCCGTGGGAGCCTGGAATCCCCCAGGGTATCCTGGTGCCCCCAGCTGCTGCGTGGCGTGAGAATTCCTGGCTGGTGGGGACGCACAGGGACTTGTTTGGATTGGCCACCTGGTCCAGCCCAAGGAGCTGCACCTCCAGCCCCTCGGGGAAAAACTCCCTTTTGATGTGTGACAACAGCTGCAGGCAAGGGGAGGGAGAGGTGTGCTGGGCCTCAACCTTGTGCTTCTCGTAGTGTTGCCATGCCCCTACCTTGGTCCAGGGCTGCAGAGGAGCGGATTTCGTGGAGACCACACCAGCTGTCTGATAATTCCTCTGGAAGTTTTGTCTCAGAGGAGTACCCGGCCGAGTGAAGTGTCAGTCTGTCCCTACTGGGGAATGCCTCCCAGTTAGGCTGCTCAGGGGTGAGGGACCCACTTTAGAGTGCAGCCCTGCCCATTCTCACAGATCTCCAGCTGTGTGCTGGGAGAACCACTACTCTCTTCAAAGCTGTCAGTCAGACAGGAATATTTAAGTCTGCAGAGGTTCCTGCTGACTGTTTGTTTGTCTGTGCCCTGCCCCCAGAGGTGGAGCCTACAGAGGCAGGCAGGCCTCCTTGAGCTGTGGTGGGCTCCACCCAGTTCGAGCTTCCTGGCTGCTGTTTACCTAAGCAAGTTTTGGCAATGGCGGGAGCGCCCCAGCCTGGCTGCCACCTTGCAGTTTGATCTCAGACTGCTGCGCTGGGGCAATCATGAGACTCTGGGCATAGGACCCTCTGAGCCAGGTGTGGGACACAATCTCCC
>JAKGGE010001908.1:0-32500 GCA_023748175.1 Hoolock leuconedys
GGAGCGGATTTCGTGGAGACCACACCAGCTGTCTGATAATTCCTCTGGAAGTTTTGTCTCAGAGGAGTACCCGGGCCGCAGTGAAGTGTCAGTCTGTCCCTACTGGGAATGCCTCCCAGTTAGGCTGCTCAGGGGTGAGGGACCCACTTTAGAGTGCGCCCTGCCCATTCTCACAGATCTCCAGCTGTGTGCTGGGAGAACCACTACTCTCTTCAAAGCTGTCAGTCAGACAGGAATATTTAAGTCTGCAGAGGTTCCTGCTGACTGTTTGTTTGTCTGTGCCCTGCCCCCAGAGGTGGAGCCTACAGAGGCAGGCAGGCCTCCTTGAGCTGTGGTGGGCTCCACCCAGTTCGAGCTTCCTGGCTGCTGTTTACCTAAGCAAGTTTTGGCAATGGCGGGAGCGCCCCAGCCTGGCTGCCACCTTGCAGTTTGATCTCAGACTGCTGCGCTGGGGCAATCATGAGACTCTGGGCATAGGACCCTCTGAGCCAGGTGTGGGACACAATCTCCCTAGGGGTGTGCCGCTTTCCCAGGCCCGCTTGAAAAGCCGCAGCATTAGGGTGGGACTGGACTGATTTCCAGGTGCCATCTGTTACCCCTTTCTTTGACTAGGAAAGGGAACTCCCTGACCCCTTAGGTGCTTCTGAAAGAGGCACCACACCCTTGCTTTGCCTCACAGACAGTGCTTCAATCGACTGTCCTGCACCCACTGTTAGGCACCTAGTGAGATGAAACTGGTACCTCAAACAGAAATGCAGAAATCCCCCATCTTCTGTGTGTTGCTCAGGCTGGCCAAAGATGTAGACTGGAGCTGTTCCTATTCGGCCATCTTGGCTCCACCTCTTCCCCCCCAGGATATTACGATCCCCAGTGGACACACGGCATGTTTACGTTATTGTGAGTAATACCTTCTCCGCCTCTGGAGACTACCAACTATATCATAGACGGGTGTGCACCCTCTGCACGATTTGCAGTATTAGCATCCTCTTCCCCCTGGATATTAACAACAGTATCACAGGAGTGTTTCTACCCACAGCGGCATTGGGTGTAGTATCATCCTCTCCCACGTTGAATTTAGGAACAATATCACTGGGGGGCGTGTACACTCCCTGTGATATTGAAAGTAATATCATCCTCTTTTCTCCTGGATCATGGGACCAATATTAATGGGAGGTGTACGCTTTCTGCAATATTGGGAGTAATGGCATCCTCTCCGCTTTGAATATTAAGGGCAATGTCACAGGGCGGGTGTACACTCTCTGCGATATTGGCAATAATATTATCCTCTCCCCAACCTGCATATTAGGAAAAAAATCACTCGGGAGGGTACACTTTCTTCGAGACTGAGAGTAATATCATCCTCTCCGCCTTTGAATATTAAGAGAAATATCACAGGGGGGATGTACAGCCCCTGAGGTATTGGGAGTAATATGGGGCTCTTTCCCTCCATGGATATTAGGAACAATATCTCAAGGTGGGTTTACACCTCCCACATATGGAGCCATCCCTCTCTTCTCTGATATGTATGGTCACAGGTGGTGTATGCTCTCTGTTATATTGACCGTGTTATCATCCTCCAGATATTGTGGGAACAACATCACAAGTTGGGCGCATATCTACTCATGATATTGGGAGTAATAACATTTCTCCTTCCATGTATCATTGTATGGCCATCCCCTGGGTGGATGTACACCCACTGCTGTGTTGGGAGTAATGTCATACTCTGCCCCCTGGATATTTGGAGCAATATCACAGAGTGGGTGTACACCATAGCCATATTGTAAAGCTGTTGTTGTCACAGTTTCCTCCCATATTAGAACACATCAATGGAAAATCATTTCAAGTAATTTGTCTCTGGTCTGGATAGAATGGTTATCACAGGCTGGAAGTACACTGTCTGTGATATTGGGAGTAATATCATCCTCTCCCAACGTGGATATTAGGAACAAACTCACAAGGGGGGCTGTACAGGTCTTTGATATTGGTAGTAATATCATCCCCTCCCCCTTGCATATAAGAAACAGTATGACAGGCGGGGTGGACACCCCCCGCGATATGGGGAGTAATATCACCCTCCTCTCCCTCCCTGGATATCATGACCCACGGTGGGCACACAGCGTGTTTACCATATTGTGAGTAATATCATCCCCTCTAGAAATTGGCGAACACATTTGTATGCACAACCGTCAGCAATGTAGGGAGTGATAACATCCTCTCCACCCCTGAATATTAGGAACAATATCAAAGGAGTGTTTATACCACCTGCGATATTGGGAGTAATACCATCCTCTCCCACGTTGAAATTCAAAACAGTATCACTGGGGGCGTGTCCACCCCATGTGATACTGAAAGTCATATCATCCTCTTCTCTCCTGGATCGTGGGAACAATATCACTGGGGTGGTGTACACTTTCTGCGATATTGGGAGTAATATCCGCCTCTACCCTCCATGGATATTAGGAACAATATCACAGAGTGGGTGTACACCTCCTGCGACATGGGGAGTAATATCATCTTCTCTTCTTCCGGAAGTAGGAACAATATCACACAGTGGGTGTACACCCACTGCTATATTGGGAGTAATATCATCCTCTCCCACGTTGAATATTAAAAACAGCATCACAGAATGGATGTACACCCCCTGCGATATTGGGAGTAATATCAGCCTCTACCCTCCATGGATATTAGGAATAATATCCCAGGGTGGGTGTTCAGCTGCTGCTGTATGGGGAGTCATATCATCCTCTCCCACGTTGAAATTCAAAACAGTATCACAGAATGGATGTACACCCACTGCTATATTGGGAGTAATACCATCCTCTCCCACGTTGAAATTCAAAACAGTATCACAGAATGGATGTACACCCACTGCTATATTGGGAGTCATATCATTCTCTACCCTCCATGGATATTAGGAACAATATCACAGAGTGGGTGTACACCCACTGCTATATTGGGAGTAATATCAGCCTCTCCCACGTTGAAATTCAAAACAGTATCACAGAATGGATGTACACCCACTGCTATATTGGGAGTAATATCATCCTCTCCCACGTTGAAATTCAAAACAGTATCACAGAATGGATGTACACCCACTGCTATATTGGGAGTAATATCATCCTCTCCTTCCGTGAATATTAGAGTAATATCATTCTCTTCTTCCGTGAATATTAGAGTAATATCATTCTCTTCTTCCGTGAATATTAGAGTAATATCATTCTCTTCTTCCGTGAATATTAGAGTAATATCATTCTCTTCTTCCGTGAATATTAGAGTAATATCATTCTCTTCTTCCGTGAATATTAGAGTAATATCATTCTCTTCTTCCGTGAATATTAGAGTAATATCATTCTCTTCTTCCGTGAATATTAGAGTAATATCATTCTCTTCTTCCGTGAATATTAGAGTAATATCATTCTCTTCTTCCGTGAATATTAGAGTAATATCATTATTAATTATTATATTTATAATATAAATATATAAATATATAAATATATAATTATAATATAAATAATATAAATATATACAGAAAAATATAATATTTAATATATAATATATTTATATGAGATATAAATATATAAGTATTTACCTATAATAATTATAATACATAATATATATATAATATATATACTATATATAATTTTAACAACATATAATTTTATACCCTCTGTAGAGGGAATTATTTTTGTTTCTATATCCATCCATAATAAAATTCTATGTCTGTCCATAATAAAAATACTAGTGAAAAATAGGAACTATAGTCATGTAAGAGATAAAAGAAAGTCTGTTAGTATCAATATATTGATACATATAGATGGTGTTTGTTTTTACAGGGTTTAGTAAAATGCATTCTAGTTTTCTAAACAATTTCCACATTACGGTATGTTTGTTTTTCTCTCTTTCATGATTGGAAAGAGTGCCACAATATACATCCCTATAAAATCATCCTTGATTACATCTAAGGGAATTTCTCCAGTAATAAAATTACGGGATTAATATATTCATATAGGTATTACAAGGGAACCAAACAACATTCCGAATTCTTTCATCAGCAAAGCCCAATATAATCCTAATCCAGGTAGCCACTCTAATTGATGCAATTAACTCGGATACAGAAGTATATACATACATATGTATATCTCTGCATGTGTGGATGCACTTAAATGGTTTTAAATACCATCGACTTTTCCTCTCAAACAGTATTTTTGTTGAGAATGAGGTATATTCACTAGTTCATCAAAAATATTTTTAAAATTCTTAGATGATTATGTTTGTTACAGTGACCCGCTGGATTAGAATTAGATTGGGTTTAAAACAATGAAAGAATCTGGGAGAGGGGGCAGAGTGTGGGTTGTTAATTAGCACATGGATCAAAGGAGATTACTGATGTGTTTAGAAGCCACAACATTGACAGAATAAATCCAGAACTAACAATCCAATTGTAGATCTCTTTACTGTGGTATTTTCTGCCATCTCTGCTCCATAAGACACACCTTAACCACTCTGTGGTGGTATCTGCAGTATTCTATTTTAGTCTAAATAGCATTTTCTCTCAAATACATTCTGTTTCTCTCTCCTTCATCTTCCCTCCCTTCTTCCTTCCAGCTGTATTTTCTCACTAGAGAACACTAGTAGAATGTTCTCCCAAATTTCAGATTTCAGATACCATCTGTAAAATAATGTTATGGAGACACATTTTAGTTGCTACTGAATACTTGGTTGTTTACATAAGTTCACAGCATTACCACTGTCCTCCAAAAAGTGGTTTCCCACTTCCACAGCAAATCTCGTCATTGACTCTGCCATCCAAGTTTATTCTATGCTAATCTGGAAGAATCTGGAAAAATACTTAAAATACATTTTAAGTATTCGTCATGAACATGTATTGTATTTTATTTTATATATAATATATAATATAAATATATACATACATATGTATATCTCTGCATGTGTGGATGCACTTAAATGGTTTTAAATACCATCGACTTTTCCTCTCAAACAGTATTTTTGTTGAGAATGAGGTATATTCACTAGTTCATCAAAAATATTTTTAAAATTCTTAGATGATTACATGTGCTACAGTGACCAGGTGGATTAGAATTAGATTGGGTTTAAAACATGAAAGAATCTGGGAGAGGGGGCAGAGTGTGGGTTGTTAATTAGCACATGGATCAAAGGAGATTACTGATGTGTTTAGAAGCCACAACATTGACAGAATAAAAGCCAGAACTAACAATCCAATTGTAGATCTCTTTACTGTGGTATTTTCTGTCATTTCTGCTCCATAAGACACACCTTAACCACTTTGTGGTGGTATCTGCAGTATTCTATTTTAGTCTAAATAGCATTTTCTCTCAAATACATTCTGTTTCTCTCTCCTTCATCTTCCCTCCCTTCTTCCTTCCAGCTGTATTTTCTCACTAGAGAACACTAGTAGAATGTTCTCCCAAATTTCAGATTTCAGATACACATCTGTAAAATAATGTTATGGAGACACATTTTAGTTGCTACTGAATACTTGGTTGTTTTCATAAGTTCACAGCATTACCACTGTCCTCCAAAAAGTGGTTTCCCACTTCCACAGCAAATCTCGTCATTGACTCTGCCATCCAAGTTTATTCTATGCTAATCTGGAAGAATCTGGAAAAATACTTAAAATACATTTTAAGTATTCGTCATGAACATGTATTGTATTTTATTTTATATATGTTCTCGTGAATATCTTTCTCCACTAATGGTTTGCATTTCAATCCTTGAATCATGTTTTTTGAAACACGGAAGTCGTCATTAATATAAACCAACTAATTTTTTTAATTGTTAATTTCTGTCCTGGTTAAGAAAGGCTTATGAGAATATTGTATCATGTTCCCCTTACCTTCAGGACTTGAATCTATTTGGAAATGACTGTGTGTGTTTTGAGGTAGGAGTCAATATTTAGTTATTTTTTTAAAAAAATTCAATTAATCCAGCATTGTTCTGATCACCTTGTGTATTTCAATGTAGAAGAGCACACTAATAATGAGGGATTATTTATATATGTGGTGAGAGTTCTAAAATGAAGCCCAGCACGGAAGGTCAGATGATATTAACTCAAGGGATAGATTAGTACAATGAAACATGATGGATAAGTGCAATTTAGTTAGATAAAGAGGAAGAAAAACATTTCCCAGTTATCATTGATACTTCACTCCAAGTTTTTTGCATGAAGCAAAAGATCCGGACTGTCTTCAATTGATTTTAACTTCATTCAGACATGTCTCTCATCTATTATTTCACTCAGTGACAGTCAGAAGTGAAGAAAAAAAGAAAACAGAGAATATATTTTATGCCATGATCATTAATAATAATTTTTCAGAAATTAATTAATGAAGAACCAATACATATACTTTTAGTGTTTTTACCACATTTAATAGGAACACAATAAATGAGTTTTAATACCATTAGAATGCAATTCAAGACATAGAACAGAAACTATTTGTCCTGTTTGATAAGGCACAAGGAAGAGGGCTTTCTGGGATAAAGGGGTTCTCACAGCAGATGAACACATTTCTGATTTGTCTCTGGTCAGAGGTGAATACAGCAAAAGACAGGCCTGAGAGGAGGTGAGAAGGAGCAATTAGGGATGGTGTATATAGGGGAGCTTTGATTAACATCAACAAAGCTCACAGTTCTAGCTTCACAATCCAGGAATAATCCTACGTGGCTGGTAGGTCTTGGGACATATTGCAGTGTAATTGGGGAGGTGGTAAAGAGACTGCACTGAATGTCGTTCTTAACACACCCAAGACTAAAGAGTCCCTCCTCTCCATATATATTGCCATTCTGATTCTTCCCTTGCCAATACTTATTACAGACACCAAAAGCCCAATTCCAAGAGTCCCCCACATGGACCTCCCAGTAATATTTGCCGGAGGTGAAAGTCTGAGCACCCCATGCAAGAAAACTTGTAGGTGTTGCAGTGATATGGGGTGCATTTTGACGGTCACATCCAATACAAATGCTTCTCAAATCTCCACATCGAAAGATATGACTGTTGGCTTCATTATGATGCAGAGTAATATCCACTGCAAAATAAATAAATAAATAAATACAAAGAAAGAAAGAAAGAAAACATGCATAGACATCTGTAAATAAGCAAAAATTGTTCTATCAAGAAGTTAATTTACCAGGAAACATAAAGTCACAAGGACACTTTTGCTTGTAACTTCTAAAAAAGTATAGAGATGATTAATATTATCTACAAGACAAACAAAACCTAACCACAGATATTAAATTTAAAACTTACAATGAGAGCCAAATGTAGACCAACTTCTTGCAATCCAATTTTCAAAGTAAAATTTACACATTTTATGCCCTAAATGCTATGCTGTTATCAAGATCATTATTTAGAAATGTTTCTTATTCTTAAAAACTAGTGCTATCATTTTGGAAAGAATGTGAAGATTTTCAGTTACTCAAGAACTGCTCTAGATAACTGGATAAAAATCCATAAGTACATGTCATAAGTGATAATTTAAAGCAGATTTCTGCAAAATCTTTTACCAGTCTCTCTGTGGCCCTCCATTGCTAGCCTGGGGCTGAAGCTGGATTTTAGACTTCACATGTAGCTTTTCATATTACAATTAAACTGAACTTCTTTTTGTTTGTAATTTTACTTGTATTCACAAAATGATTTCTTCTTTTTATTTTTACCCATTAACTAATTTTCTTGGAAATACATAATATATATCCATTTAAAAAATTAAAAAACCCCAGAAATCTCCAGTAAACTATATTCCCCAAAAGAACAGTTCTTAGCTGTTCAAATGAATACACTAAAGAAATGTAAAATTTTGTATTTAACATTAAATAACTCACCTTCCTTCTGAGCATTGTTCCATCTGCTCCTTTTTAAATTTTCTTTCACTATTTATTTATGTATGTATTTATTTACTTAGTGGTCTTGTCTTTTCTGGTGTGGGAAAGAAAGTAAATGCGAAAAAAAAAAATAGAAAGATTTAGTGCAGTTCACAAGATGCATCTTTCATTAAGTTCAGTGTGAAATTTGGAGTCAGTTCCTCAAGATATTATTTCCCTACCATCTTCTCTTCTGCAAAGCATTTTCTATTTCTTCTGTAATGAAAAACCCAGTCAGTCGTATTGTCACTAATTAATGTCCTGGGAAGGTCTGAGTCTTGAAGACATTCTCTAAAGATGTGAAGGAGAAGAAGCCCAGAGAGTCTATGCTCCATGGTAACCTTGAATAACCTACTCAGTCATCTTTCCCAGAAACTATTACCCAAATGAGTGGATCCCAAAATAATATTAATGTGAGCCTAGATTCCCAAAACTTCTGATCTTGCAATGTCCTCAAATTAACCTAAATAAATGAATCACTCAATTATTTTATACCATAAGTGATAATTTAAAGCAGATTTCTGCAAAATCTTTTACCAGTCTCTCTGTGGCCCTCCATTGCTAGCCTGGGGCTGAAGCTGGATTTTAGACTTCACATGTAGCTTTTCATATTACAATTAAACTGAACTTCTTTTTGTTTGTAATTTTACTTGTATTCACAAAATGATTTCTACTTTTATTTTTACCCATTAACTCATTTTCTTGGAAATACATAATATATATCCATTTAAAAAATTAAAAAACCCCAGAAATCTCCAGTAAACTATATTCCCCAAAAGAACAGTTCTTAGCTGTTCAAATGAATACACTAAAGAAATGTAAAATTTTGTATTTAACATTAAATAACTCACCTTCCTTCTGAGCATTGTTCCATCTGCTCCTTTTTAAATTTTATTTCACTATTTATTTATGTATGTATTTATTTACTTAGTGGTCTTGTCTTTTCTGGTGTGGGAGCAGTAGATGCGAAAAAAAAAAATAGAAAGATTTAGTGCAGTTCACAAGATGCATCTTTCATTAAGTTCAGTGTGAAATTTGGAGTCAGTTCCTCAAGATATTATTTTCCCTACCATCTTCTCTTCTGCAAAGCATTTTCTATTTCTTCTGTAATGAAAAACCCAGTCAGTCGTATTGTCACTCATTAATGTCCTGGGAAGGTCTGAGTCTTGAAGACATTCTCTAAGAATGTGAAACTTGTTCTAGGCAGCTAGATCTGCCTTTTAGAAACAAGCTTTCCTAGAGACTTACACAGTTCTAACACTCCACAGTTTTTTCAATCTATTTTTCAGAACTGTTAACTGTATATATATATGTATACAGGTATGAACAACAAATCATCAACTTTTTCACTGCTAAAATACTTCCCCCACTTCTCTCCTGCTTCCTCTGGTGACTTTCTCACCATCCACAAAACAAAACTTCATCTTTCACCTATGCAGCCTTTTAAGCAATGAAACAAAATCAGGAATAAACTTTTTTTAAATTTTATTTCACTATTTATTTATGTATGTATTTATTTACTTAGTGGTCTTGTCTTTTCTGGTGTGGGAACAGTAGATGCGAAAAAAAAAAATAGAAAGATTTAGTGCAGTTCACAAGATGCATCTTTCATTAAGTTCAGTGTGAAATTTGGAGTCAGTTCCTCAAGATATTATTTCCCTACCATCTTCTCTTCTGCAAAGCATTTTCTATTTCTTCTGTAATGAAAAACCCAGTCAGTCATATTGTCACTAATTAATGTCCTGGGAAGGTCTGAGTCTTGAAGACATTCTCTAAAGATGTGAAGGGAGAAGAAGCCCAGAGAGTCTATGCTCCATGGTAACCTTGAATAACCTACTCAGTCATCTTTCCCAGAAACTATTACCCAAATGAGTGGATCCCAAAATAATATTAATGTGAGCCTAGATTCCCAAAACTTCTGATCTTGCAATGTCCTCAAATTAACCTAAATGTAAATGAATCACACACTATTTTATACACGTTTGACAACCCAGAATGTATTATTGACCTAGTTGGGGAATAGTTATTGGGGCTGTTACCTTGACCATTCCACAAAGTTTTGTGGCTGGTGGATAAAGTAGGAGGGACCTTTGGCCTGGTAGAATCCCATGGCGGGGCTCTACTCTCCCAATAAAGTAGCATTAGTTATGCGAATGTGTTTTTGGAAACACATCATGGAAATAAAGGTAGGGAGATGGATTTCAGCCACGAGGAAAATACTTATACATGTGAATAGTCAAAAACCTGAAACCACATTGTGAGTTTGTACCTGAAGTAGCTCCACATCTGGTTTATGGCACATTTTCATCAGCTCCTCATACGTTCCTCTTAAAATCTCCCTCCTATGAGCCATTTTGGCTTTGCTTAAATGCAGTTGATGAAAAATATCTCTCCCCTTCTTTTTCAGCATCTCCAAATTCTGTTTTCCTTCTTCATGATGAAATGCAGGCATCTTCTGATACTCAGCTCTAATAGCTTCTAGTGTTACATTCACATAATCCTGCAGTGATAATGGGTTATTCAAAAGAGAAAGGTATTTATCTATCTCCTATTAAACCTCACTGATTCCCTTTGTCTCTCAAACACCCAATAGTTTAAACCTCAGTCTTGCCAGTTCTTAGAATTCACAATTTTTTTCCTTTCCTTTCTTTCTGCATAAAGATCAACATAGATGTATCTGACAAATTACATTAAATTTATTCAAGATAATGTGTGTTCTAAGATAGTTGGAAATAAAAACAAAACACAATTTGAATTTCTCTATTCCAACCCATTTATGGAAAAGTAAGAACAGTTCATGCTTAAGAGTTGGAGTATAGAGCTATAGTTACTAGAAAGGAAATAATTATTTCTATTTCTGAGATACGCAACAAGTTGCTTAAACTCATTATATGTGAAATGACCTTAGACTACCATGTCCAGCTAAATGCATTTTGCCCAGCAAAACCTATCCTAATAAGGCTGCATTTTGCCCAGCAAAACCTATCCTAATAAGGCTGCATTTATGATTTGGCCATCTTTGTCTCCCTGAGTTCATTTCCTTCCATTCTTTTTCTAAGTCATCCCAATCTGAAACATAGACTTCTTTGTGGTTCCCCGGGCCTCCAAATATACACAAACTCAAAATTACTGCATATGCTGTTCTCTCCAACTAGAATCTTACACACACACACACACACACACACACACACACACACACACACACACACACATACACATATATACACACTCATGGTCCACATATATATCCATACACACTTTCATGCTCCCCTTCCTCTTCAAAACTTTGTTCAATTTGAATTTTTCAGTGAGTCTTTTTTCTGACCACCCTATTTAAAACTCAGACACTAATCTCCAGTTTCTGGCCTCTATTGTCCTTTTCTACTTCCCTGCTTGATTACTCTCCAACAAAGAATCTACCACACTCGAACACATCATGTATTGCACATACTGGCATGTTGACCATTTTTGCCTCTCTCATTTGGATTGTATGATTTGTGAGGACAAAGATGCTTTCTTTCTTCTATACTAGCAGATTTTCTAATTTAATATTCAACATAGACTAGGTTCTTATGAAATACTTTTCAACACACTAATATTAGCTATCATACCCTCCGAGTATACATCCACAAAGAGAAAATCATTTTTAATATTTTCTCTGAAGTCCTAGAGTTCTCCTTATATTTAGATACTAGTTCCCATATTTCGGGCATGTTTGCATGTCTCCCTCAAGACACAAATCCGTATTTCTCACCACTTTTCTCATCATATGTTGTGGATTATTCAATATTAACTAGTTTAGATTCTTAATTTCATGGTTGCCCTAGATTTCCCCTGTCACTCTTTCTGCCTCAAATTTTCCATGCAATTCCAAATACTACTTGTCCACCAGCATTCAGATTAATGCTGACCCAGGCTCAGAAGGTTCACTTGAGCTTTCCATGACTGTCAAATAACTCTTATGCCCAGCATATCCAACCAGCACATATAGAACGCTGTGAGGTGGCCCAGTTTCTTGTATCTGTTGGTGTACAGCTACAGGTTTGTATGAAAACAAACCAGCATGCTTTGGTTAACATCAATGGTTTTGTTAGAAATCCCATCTAACAGTCATACTATTCTACATAAGAAATGAGGCCAGTTTTTCCTCAATGTTTTTTTTTTTTTTTTTAATGGACTCCCAGAAACATTATGGTTTGATATCAAGTTCCTATTTTAAGAGTCACCGATTTGCCCTCTGCAAGTTCCTGGAGAAGGTAGCATAGTACAGGACTAACCTTCCAGTGGCTGATTCTGGTGGTTTCCATGTTCAGGTTTCTCTGATTTTCACGAGCTTTTCCCCATAAAGACTGCATTTTCTTTAAAAGCTTCTCCTGCAAAAGAGCCACAGATTGAAGCACCAGTGAAGACAATAAAGTAACATGCAGACCGTTTCATAGGGAGGGGGCCCAGAATGAGAGACAAGTAAGTCCCTAGGAAATGGCATTTCTTCTATTTCCCTTCTTCTTCCTCAAATCTGAGGTTTGAAGCTAAGAAAGCCCAAAAGAGAGTTGCTTAAAGGGACTCAGAGTTGGCTTTACCCAATCTCCAAGAAAATAGGCCCACAGGAATTTCAGGTGTCCTTAATAGAAATAGATCTTCAGAGGCATCGCTTACCCGGTGTTCTTCAGCAGCCCACTCAACGGGACAGTGTCTGTGATCCCGGTGCTCCTGAGAGCTGGAGCACAGCGAACAGAGCAGGCTCTTGTCCACTTCACAGAACATCTTCTTTGTCTCCCTGTGAGTGCCACACATTTGCTCCTCAGAGCTCAGGAATAGCCAGAGACTGGCTTTCCTGGCAAGGGAAGCCATCTTCTTCAAATGAATGTTAGTTTTGAGGTTTCTCTGCTGTGTTGACTTTATGCATTCAAAGCACTGAGTAAGAATTGGGATGTCTCGCCAGTTGAGGTAGAAACAGGGCCTGCAAAAGCTGTGCCCACAGTCTATGGTGACCGGGTCTATGAAGTAGTTCATGCAGATGGGGCAGGTGACTTCCCTCTGGAAGACTTGCGAGATTCCAGAATTCATGTTTCTGAGGAAGAAAGAGCAACATGTCATTTTGGGGTCTGGGTTGATGAAAAGCTTCTGAACATGTGAAGATAAGTGATAGCTCTAGTTTCTTCTCTTGACAGTGTTCATTAAAGCACAGCAAACTATTTCTTCTGTAACAAAAATAAAAATCTCACACAGAGAGAGTCTCCCGGCTTTATAGTGGATATTACTGACTAGATGACTCACAACCCCTTCTACTCCTAGTTCCTATCTCTAACATAATACTAATCTCTTCAATTTCCCATTTTCTGAATGTGGATCTGGAAATTGGGTTTGATTCTAAGTGGCCTAGAATAAATTGTAGTTGTTCCTATTCTTCTTTCATATAACTGCTGAATGAGTATGAAAGAGTGGGAAAAACTGCCTTGGCCAAAGAAATATGAGAAGATGGCCAGAGGGTCCTATGATATATTTTTAGAGAGAGACACAACAGTGGGGCAGCAAACCACCATGGCACATGTTTACCTGTATAACAAGCCTGCACGTCCTGCACATTTATCTCAGGACTTAAAATAATATAAAATTAAAGTAAAATAAAAAACCAAAACCAAAAGAAAATAGAAAAACCAGTCAACCAACCAAACAAACAAATAAAAAACAGCAATTAAACCAATTTAGGTTGAATAGAAGAGAAAAAATAATTAAAGATATTGGGCCTTTTTATTTTCTCGTGGATTAAATTAACTTCTCCTAGGGATACCCAAACTCTGAACTAACATACAGTAGGATTTTTGTGAAACTTAAAGAGGTGTAATTATATTTCTATGGTGTGATGGTGAATTTTAGGTATGAGTCTGACTGGATTAACCAACACCTAGGGAACTGGTGCAGCATTGTTTCTGGGTGAGTCTGTGAAGGTGTTTCCAGAGGAGAGAGACATGTGAGTTGGTGAGCTGAGTGGGACCATCATCCCTCAATGTGAGTGGGCACCATTCAATCAGCTGGTAGCTCAGATAAAAGGAAAAGGCCAGAGAAAAGGCAATTTCCTCTTTCTTTCTCCTGAAGCTGGTTCTGAGGCTTTCAGCCTTGAGCTCAGTCAAGATACCGGTATCCTCAGGACATCAGCTTAAAGACAGCCTATATTTGGAACTGCTCAGACTCCATAATCAAGCAAACGAATTATCCTGATGAATTCCCTCTCGTGTAGAATCATGTGTAGCTTGAGGACAGATACATGTTCTGAGAAATGTGTAAGGAGGTTTTATTTATTTACTTTTTGAGATGGAGACTCACTCCGTCACCCAGGCTGGAGTGCAGTGGTGCAATCTCGGCTCACTGCAACCTCCGCCTCCTGGGTCAAGCAGGTCTCCTGCCTTAGCCTCCCGAGTACCTGGGATTACAGGAACATGCCACTACACCCGGCAAATTTTTTCTTTTTTCTTTTTTTTTCCAGTAGAGATGAGGTTTTGCCCTGTTGGCCAGGCTGGACTTGAACTCCTGGCCTCAAGTGATCTGCCCGCCACAGCCTCCAAAAGTGCTGAGACTACAGGCATGAGCCACTGCGCTTAGCCAGGCGGTTTTATTGTTTTGACATGATAGAATATACTTATACAAACCTAGGTGGTATAGCCTGCTACACACCTATGATATACAGTACAGCCTACTGCTCCTAGACTACAAAACTGTACAGCATGTTCTGTACTGTATACTGTAGGCAATTGTAACACAGTGGTAATTATTTAGTATGTAAACATATTTAAATACAGAAAAGGTACAGTAAACATACTGGTATTATAATCTTATGTGACCACCATGTGTGGTTTGTGGTTGGCTGAAATGGCTCATGAATGTATCTCTACATGTATACATATACATCCTATGATTCTGTCTGTCTGGAGAGCCCTGACTGATACATAAACTATGGTCTTTGGCAATTTTAAGTCCTTTTCTTTACTCTCCTTTCTTTGATAACACTGCTGAATTTTAGTGAAAGAAATGAAAAATCTTAGAATTGTAAATATTCTCCAGAGGTCATCTAAGTCATTTTAAGGAATTTTTCATCGTTTAATAAGATTAAGACTCAAGCGAGATGGCAACCACCATCACGTATCAAATTATATCTTATATATTTATTTGGTCAAAAAATTGTGTTTTGATTTCCAAACTAGGATGTTTTGGGGAGCTTTCTCATTGTTTTAGTTTCACTATTTTGCATCGCTCATCATTACCTTACTAATTTAAAGTTATGTCTAAATGCTGAATGAATTATAACATTCATTAATGTCTTCTCAATTCAATTGTATAATATTAATACACTCATTACACATATATTTACACACACCTATGTGTACATACATGTATAAATATCAACCCCTTATATTCATTATGCATACATATCGGTTGCAGCAAACACCAGATATTTCAATTTTTTCAAAACTATAGTGAAGAATGATAGAAAATGCAAAATAACAACAATTAGTATCCTCATAATTCATAAAATCTATAGTAAGAATATGAATTACAAACGGTATCTTTGTGTAGATTTAAGATAATGAGATATTTTTAACACTCTAATTTATTATTTTAGCAACATAAGTTTCACTCACGCTGGGTTCTTTGAATGCTTCCCACGATGATTCTTCCAGAAATAATTCTGTTAAGTACTCCTCAAGGTCAGGAGCTCATTCACTGCAGTACCGAATTTCAAAGGTCACCAAAATACAGCTCCCTGTCTTCAAGCGATCCTCTGGTCTTGGACTTCCAAAGTGCTTGGGAGTACAGGCAAAAACCACCTCGTCCAGCCTTAAATGCTGCTTTAGTACATTTACAGGATATTCGAAGAGAAGTCCAACAGGAAGATAAAAGTTTTTTGTTTTCTACCACTCCAAGAGAAATCACTGACTAACCAAATATCTACTATTTTGAGGTCTTTCGTTGAATTTACAAAACGTTGCCAATCTCATGGGTGAACTATGAGTTCTTATTTTAATGCTTTTCTCCACATGGTGCATGATGTTCTACCATGACTAGAAGTGCAATATAATAATTAATTTGGGGATTATAAACAAGTTTTAGGACGTAGGCTGATTCACAAACACAGAATCCAAATTATAGGGATGAACCGTATTTTTCTTTCTATAACAAATATTTTTGTTGTCATGTGACAATTTAAAAAGAAAAGACATAGGCATTCCTTGAACAACATTTAAAATAGCAAATGGGACTCTAATCTTCAAATGCCCCTACTGACTTTGGACCAAAGCTTTGAATCATGACCATTGGGATCCAGCCAGCTGAGGATTTTTCTTCCTAACTGACTTTAACAGGGACCTCATACTTGCTCAGGCAGCCCATCAACTGTGGAAATCGGTTCCTTGCACTTAATTCATATGTGGATCTCCCTAATTATACATATATACATATACATCCTATGATTCTGTCTGTCTGGAGAGCCCTGACTGATACATAAACTATGGTCTTTGGCAATTTTAAGTCCTTTTCTTTACTCTCCTTTCTTTGATAACACTGCTGAATTTTAGTGAAAGAAATGAAAAATCTTAGAATTGTAAATATTCTCCAGAGGTCATCTAAGTCATTTTAAGGAATTTTTCATCGTTTAATAAGATTAAGACTCAAGCGAGATGGCAACCACCATCAGTATCCTCATAATTCATAAAATCTATAGTAAGAATATGAACTACAAATGGTATCATTGTGTAGATTTAAGATAATGAGATATTTTTAACACTCTAATTTATTATTTTATCAATATAAGTTTCACTCACCGCTGGGTTCTTTGAATGGTTCCCACGATGATTCTTCAAGAAATAATTCTGTTAAGTACTCCTCACGGTCAGGAGCTCATTCACCGCAGTACTGAATTTCAGAGGTCACCAAAATACAGCTCCCTCTAAGCGCGCTCCTTCTCCTTTGGAGAAAACTGAGCTTGTCTCTTCTATGTCCTTTTATAAGAATCTCTGAAGACCACACCCACCTCTTTAAGTGGGTGGAGTATTGAGAAAGGTTGAGAATAAGATGATTAGGTTTATGCAGTATGTAGATCACACCTTTGCACCGCTGATTAAATTATCATCACTCCTTAAAAAGCCATGACTGAAATGAATCATATGTAACGTAAATCCTATCAGATTAGACACACACTGGAAATCAACTAAGATGCATTTTACACTGTTTATTGAGTTTCATCCAATATACAGGCATTCCTCTAAAGGCGCATTTATTTATTTTAGAGAATCTGTCTCCTTGTGGAGTGCAGTGGTACAATCATATCTCACTGCAGCCTTGAATTCCAAGGCTCAAGGGATCCTCCTGCTTCAGCCTCCCAAGTAGCTAAGACTACAGGCGCACACCATCCCACCTGGCTAATGTTTTTTTAAAATTTTTCATAGAGTCAGGGTATGGCTCTGCAGCCCAGGCTGTTCTACAACTCCTGTCTTCAAGCGATCCTCTGGTCTTGGACTTCCAAAGTGCTTGGGAGTACAGGCAAAAACCACCTCGTCCAGCCTTAAATGCTGCTTTAGTACATTTACAGGATATTCGAAGAGAAGTCCAACAGGAAGATAAAAGTTTTTTGTTTTCTACCACTCCAAGAGAAATCACTGACTAACCAAATATCTACTAATTTGAGGTCTCTTGTTGAATTTACAAAACTTTGCCAATCTCATGGGTGAAATATGAGTTATTATTTTAATGCTTTTCTCCACATGGTGCATGATGTTCTACCATGACTAGAAGTGCAATATAATAATTAATTTGGGGATTATAAACAAGTTTTAGGATGTAGGCTGATTCACAAATACAGAATCCAAATGATAGGGATGGACCGTATTTTTCGTTCTATAACAAATATTTTTGTTGTCATGTGACAAATTAAAAAAGAAAAGAGATTACAGAAGCGGCTACTCAAATATTTTCTGACAGAGGAATTCTTTGCCAATAGCCCCCACAAGACTTATATTCAAGAATGTCAGAACAGTGAAGACAAATCCATCAGCACTACGTCTGTCAAGGTTCAAAAAGTCTGTCAAAGTTCAAAAATCAAAGCAGAACCCATAATATATATGTATAATTAGGGAGATCCACATATGAATTAAGTGCAAGGAACCGATTTCCACAGTTGATGGGCTGCCTGAGCAAGTATGAGGTCCCTGTTAAAGTCAGTTAGGAAGAAAAATCCTCAGCTGGCTGGATCCCAATGGTCATGATTCAAAGCTTTGGTCCAAAGTCAGTAGGGGGCATTTGGAAGATTAGAGTCCCATTTGCTATTTTAAATGTTGTTCAAGGAATGCCTATGTCTTTCTTTAAGGGACTTTCACTGATGAAGTCAGGCTTACCTGGGTACACTTGCTAGTTACAAGAGTAGGGCCCTTGGTTACATCTGCAAAACACCTTCCCAGTAGGTCCTATGTGAGTGTTTCATTCAATAAAAA
Organism: Hoolock leuconedys; assembly: GCA_023748175.1. NCBI lineage: Eukaryota > Metazoa > Chordata > Mammalia > Primates > Hylobatidae > Hoolock > Hoolock leuconedys. Next base: position 18,378 of record JAKGGE010001908.1, read on the forward strand.
TAAGAAAGTTTGTCTATGCCACAAAGTCCAGTTTCATTCTCCTACATGTGGCTTGCCAATTATCCCAGCACCATTTGTTGAATAGGGTGTCCTCTCCACACTTTACGTTTTTGTTTGCTTTGTCGAAGATCAGTTGGTTATAAATATTTGGGTTTATTTCTGGGTTCTCTATTCTGTTCCACTGGTCTATGTGCCTATTTTTATAAGAGTACCATGATGTTTTGGTGATGAATAAAGGCCTGGAGTATGGGGATGTAATGCTCAGGGGCCAGACAGTCGGGTGCAGCAGCACAGCCTCATCCAGCAATTAGAGAGGGGATAGGAAGAGAGAAAGGTGGGGAAGACTAGAGGCAGGTTTAGGAAAGGAACCAGAGCCCTTGGTTGGGTCGAAATGGGGGTGGAGGGCGATTCCAGCTTGTCTTCTGCAGCATTAATACCCTGAGCCCCTGCCACAAACAGACATCTATACACAGAAGGCTGCTGTGTATAGATGTGGGAGATGAGGCTGTAGGATTGCTTGAAGTGGGAAGTAGAGGCAATACTGAGTCTTATTTCCACCCTGCACTCCAGCCTGGGTGGCCCTGTCCAAAGCAAACAAAGAAACAAAGAAATGAAAAACCTAAATCCTGGTTTCTACACTGTATAAAAATATGATCCCTCTATTTCTGACATTTCTGCATGATTGCCAGTGAGACTTTTCTGCAGAAATACTCATTTCTTGTTTTCTTTGGCAGACTGAAGTTTGCGAAGAGACTTTTACCATTTTTTAGAAAAAAATGTTTGCCCAAATCATTCAATGCACTCTCTACCTATATATGGTCATACATTGTAACACAGGCATATTACCACTAGTACAGTAGAATGTAACACATTTATACACATAAATTACAACACCCATAAGCCATTTATAGAACCCACAGAGATTAAAAAACTACTAGATATTTGGAAACTATTGCAAAATGCTTACAATCTATACAAATAACTTAGAAATACATTAAGTAAAAAATTAATCATAACCTTAATTTGAGGAACATGTAGCAAGACAGATGATGAAAATGTTAATTTGTAAATAGGTTAAGTAAATGGAGCTTGTAAACCTACGGATTATGTTTAGAATAATTTTAAAAAAGAAATGGAGCCGTTTTTAAAACTCAGAAAATGAGATCATTTCATCTAAAAAAAATCTAAGTTTGCAGATAAATTAAAGTCCCCAAATTTTGCTTGTTTTGGTTTGTAACCTAATAGTAGCTCCTACTCTGGAAATTGTGTACTTACCTCAGAAAAATATCTATGTTCTCACCAAAGCCTGCTGTCAAATAAGATGAATTCAGTTCAGGGATCAGAGCCTCACCGTGCAGTGCCGGTAGCTTTTGGAAGTCTCCAAGGCCAGTTGCAAAGCCACTCTGTGGGTTCTGGAGAAGAATGAGCTTGGCTCTTGAAGTGTCCTTATATAAATCTCTGAAGACCAACCCCTTTCTTTCAACTGACTGCATTTCAGGGGGCATAGGGGGGTGTTAAGATAGATGATGATTAAGTCTTTTCAAAACAGAAGTTTTTTTTTTTTTTTTTTTGGATGGAGTCTTGCTCTATTGCCTTGCCTAGGCTGGAGTGCAGTGAAGTGATCTTGGCTCACTGCAACCTCTGCCTCCCAGGTTCAAGCAATTCTCCTGCCTCAGCCTCCCAAGTAGCTGGGATTACAGGTGCCCACCGCCATGGCTGGCTAATTTTTTTTTTTTTTTTTTTTTGCATTTTTAGTAGAGTGGTTAGTAAAGTGCTGGGATTACAGGCATGAGCCACCGTGGCCAGGTGATTCACTTTCATTGTAATGTAAGAATTTAATCTGAGAACACTGTCGGCCTCCACTCCAGAAGGGACATTTCTCCTGCTCCTCGTGCTCCAAATGAAGGCTTCCAAGGGCCTCTCAGCAACCATAGGATGTAGGATTCCCTCCTATATTACCTGGCATCGCTCATCCCAGCTCAAGGGGTAAAGGAGAGAAAGTCTACAAAGCTCCATCTCAAGGATCTCCCTGGGCCACGGTGTGTAGGACATGTTGCTCTGAGGTAAACTGAAATGATTTCTACTTGACAAAGTAATGATGGCAGGGCTTCATCTGAATGCATTTATTCTACCGCTCATGGAGAGGAGTGACATGCCATGTCAGACACATGAGAACACTCTCTGCCTAGTTACCGGTGGCTCCAGATCTTCATGCAGTTATGGAAACCCGTGCTGCAGATTCTGGAGAAGCAGCTCAGACCTCACACAGACAAGAGTTCTTCGAGAACCACCTTGGCTATGCAAAGACTCTCAGGCCCAGCAACAGTCTGAGCTGGATGAGAGATAGAGCAAAGCTCCCAGGAGCAGCAGAAGCTGTAAGGGAGGGAAAAGGGAAGGAAGAAACCCTAGATTTCAGGATATCCCCTTTATCTCTATGAGAATCTCAGTACCCATTCCTTTATCTGACTCCTCTGGGATCCAGGAATTTTCCTGGGTTAAGCCATCCAGGGATAGGACAGGAGATGCCATTTGGCTCTAGGAGCAGAGGAGAGAAGCTCAGCAGGAAGAGTATCTTTATGGGAGGAAAATTCAGTCGAGCACGTTTGTAGGGTCACAGGGCTGGATATGGGTAGAGTCTAGTGTACATGTTCAGAAGCCACAGTTCCCCCCAGATCTTCTGATTCTAACAAGTACACAGAGCCAATCAAATGAAGGAGGGGCGGGTCAAGGGAATTCAGGGACAAGGGGAATGAAGGATATTAGTTGCAGGAGGATGCTGTTGAGGTCAATAGGCAGACATTCTCCTCTCCTCTTATATTGAGAAACAAGTAATGAAGCTTTAAAATGTTGCTTGTGCTCTGTGCCAAAGGCAGCAGAGCACTTGTCTGCGGTCTCGATATACACTTGACGTATTTACTTTCAGTATTCCCAGTAAGATTTTGATTCATTTCACACGGAATAACACTCACCTACCATGCTTAAATTGCCATACATATTATGAGACTTTACTGATCATAAATAAGTTACTCTCAACCTTGAGATCGGGCTTCAATTTTCTCTATTCTCATTCCTTCTCCTTTATATCAGAAGCTTCATAATAGACAATGGGGGCAAATATGGTGTGGAGAAACAATCAGTTTACATTTAGATATTTTTAATGAAGTTATCCCTTCCTAAAAAGCTAGGAAAAAGCTGAAATACATGAAATAGCCACCTGCCTTCGTTTCTAGCCTCCTTTAGGTATCTGCCCAAATATATTCTATACTAGGTCTTTTCTGACCATGATATTATAAAATTCAATTTTGTCTATGATACTTTATTTATTTTCCTTTCCTGCTGTATTTTTCTCTGAAGCACTTATCACAATGCGTCACTCTATCAATTTTTTTTTTTTTCAAAACAGGGTCTTGCTCTGTCATCCAGGCTTAAGCCTGGTGCAATACCAGCTCACTGCAGCCTTGACTTCCCAGTTTCAAGCAATCCTCTCATCTAAGCCAGTGTCTGAGAATACAGGAACATGCCACAACCTCAGCTAAATTTTGTTTATCTTCTCTTAGAGATAGGCTCTCACTTTATTGCTGAGGCTGGTCTTGAATTTCTAAGCACAAGTGATCCTCCTGCTTCAGAATCCTGAATTGCTGGTATTACAGGCCAGAGCCACTGTGCCAGCTTCACTTTTTCAATGTTGTATTTTGACTTGTTGACTTGTGTTTCTCACCCTGCGACCTCATTAACTCTTTAGGTGCAAGAAACTCTGTCTCACTTGTTCATTTCTGCATTGGCTTAGAATGTTTATTAAGACACAGTAGGCACTTGATATTTTGAAGAAAAAAGTATTGTAATTTATACCCTTAAGGATATCACCTTTAAAGAATCAAGATAGTTGTAGATATTTAGCATTATTTCTGAGGGCTCTGTGCTAGTTCCATTGATCCAATTATTTGATCTTTGACAAACCTGAGAAAAACAAGCAATGGGAAAAGGGTTCCCTATTTAATAAATGGTGCTGGGAAAACTGGCTAGCCATATGGAGAAAGCTGAAACTGGATCCCTTCCTTACACCTTATACAAAAATTAATTCAAGATGGATTAAAGACTTACATGTTAGACCTGAAACCACAAAAACCCTAGAAGAAAGCCTAGGCAATACCATTCAGGACATAGGCATGGGCAAGGACTTCATGTCTAAAACACCAAAAGCAATGGCAACAAAAGCCAAAATTGACAAATGGGATCTAATTAAACTAAAGAGCTTCTGCACAGCAAAAGAAACTACCATCAGAGTGAACAGGCAACCTACAGAATGGGAGAAAATTTTCGCAAACTACTCATCTGACAAAGGGCTAATATCCAGAATCTACAATGAACACAAACAAATTTACAAGAAAAAAACAAAACAAAACAAAACAAAACAAAACAAAACAAAACAAAACAAAACAAAACAAAACAAAACAAAACAAAACAAAACAAAACAAAACAAAACAAAACAAAACAAAACAAAACAAAACAAAACAAAACAAAACAAAACAAAACAAAACAAAACAAAACAAAACAAAACAAAACAAAACAAAACAAAACAAAACAAAACAAAACAAAACAAAACAAAACAAAACAAAACAAAACAAAACAAAACAAAACAAAACAAAACAAAACAAAACAAAACAAAACAAAACAAAACAAAACAAAACAGAAATCAATTTTGTCTATGACACTTTATTTATTTTCCTTTCCTGCTGTATTTTTCTCTAAAGCACTTAACACAATGCGTTTCTCTATCAATTTTTTTTTTTTTTCAAAACAGGGTCTTGCTCTGTCATCCAGGCTTAAGCATGGTGCAGCTCAGCTAATTTTATCCTGGGTATATACCCAAAGGACTATAAATCATGCTGCTATAAAGACACATGCACACGTATGTTTCTTGTGGCACTATTCACAATAGTAAAGAGTTGGAACCAACCCAAATGTCCAACAACGATAGACTGGATTAAGAAAATGTGGCACATATACACCATGGAATACTATGCAGCCATAAAAAATGATGAGTTCATGTCCTTTGTAGGGACATAGATGAAGCTGGAAACCATTATTCTCAGTAAACTATCGCAAGGACAAAAAACCAAACACCACATGTTCTCACTCATAGGTGAGAATTGAACAGTGAGAGCACATGGACACAGGAAGGGGAACATCACACTCCGGGGACTGTTGTGGGGTGGGGGGAGGGGGGAGGGACAGCATTAGGAGATATATCTAATGCTAAATGACCAGTTAATGGGTGCAGCACACAAACATGGCACATGGATACATATGTAACAAACCTGCACATTGTGCACATGTACTCTAAAACTTAAAGTATAATAATAAAAAAAAAGAATCAAGATGACTTATAATATAAATAATTAAGCTGACGATATCTCTCTCTTTCACTCAGAGCCAATTTCTTTCTTAGTGCCTCGGAGTGTCTTTAATATTATTTGTTTTTACTTTTCCATCAGGAAATCTTTACTTCTTTCAGAATGTACATGTAATTTCATTTCATCTCTTCTCTTCATAGTATTCATTTTATGTTTGAATCAGTAAATGATCGATACAGATTCTTCAGCCATGCATCCAGGCCCCATCTTGAACTACCCTATGCTACCTTTTCTGCTACATCTCTAAGCACTGCGTCTCTCATCATATATGTGTTAATCACATATCTGAACTATGTGGAAATCCAATAGTACAATGGTTTATCTACGATATAGTTTCCAGCACCCCCCACCCCAATTTACCTGCCTGAAATTCCAAGAAATTTTCTATTAATTTTTTTATGTAATGTAGTTTAATTTTATTGAGAAAATTAGAGAATATAGTTTTAAAGCTTTTGACCTATATATACTGTTGACCCTTGAATAACACTGGTTGGAGCTCTGTGAGTCACTTATAATTGGACTTTCTTCTGCTTCTGCTACCCCTGAGACATCAAGAACAACCTCTCCTCTTTCTCCTCCCTCTCTGATTACTCAACATGAAAATGATGAGGATGAAAACCCTCATAATGATCCACTTCCACTAATTAGATATAGTATTCCATTAATGAATTTAAATATATTTTTCTTTTGATTTTCTTAATAACATTTTCTTTCCTTTAGATAACTTTAGTGTAAAAATACAGTATACATATAACATATAAAATATGCATTAATCAACTGTGAATATTATCATTAAGGCTTCTAGTCGACAGTAGGCTATTGACAGCTAAGTTTTGAGGAAGTCAAACGTTATACGCTGATTTCTGACTACATGGGATCTCGGCACCCCAACCACCATGGTGTTCAAGGGTCAACTCTAAGTTTATTAAATATCATTCAAATAATCTGAGAATCTCTTTGTGAACAAAGACTTTATCTTTCTGTGAAACCCTGTTTATCTCATCCAGTAATTATTGCATTTCATAGTGATAGAGTATTTTATCATGCTTACTGATATTTTATATCATTTCCCAGGAAACAAAATTTTTTTAGCTGAATATTTTGATATTAGCAAGAAATCCTAATAAAAAGTTTGCTCCCATGTTGAAATGATTAGATAGAACCCTTTTGCTATTGTTCTGCTGCTCACAGTAGCATAACAATTGACACCTTGGTTGTGCCCATTGCTCTGTCTGGTACACTGAAGCATATGCTCTCCATGGATTTCTGATAATATCGTGAATTATATTAATATTTTTGAAAGTAATAGCTATATATTTCTAAAGTGTCCAAGAACTGTCACAAAGTTCTATATTTTGTCACAGTATTTTCATTTCTTGAATTATTTCTTAAGAAAAAGTCTCAAATTTGGAAAAGAAAGACTGCTTTGAAAAAGACTTGAGTTCTAAAATGATAATAGCAAGTATTTCAAAATAACCTCTTGCCTAAGAGAAGAGAAATTACTAAAGAAATCGATATTCCCCAATGAGAACATTTTATAATCATTAGAATCAATGATTAGAGTCAGGTGTGGTGACTCATACCTGTAATTCCAGCAATTTGGGTGGGTGAGACAAAACTCCTGAGGTCAGGAGTTTGAAACCAGTCTGGCTAACATGGTGAAATCCCATCTCTACTAAAAAACAAACAAAAAAAACCAGACAAACAAACAAACAAACAAACAAACAAACAAACAAACAAACAAACAAACAAACAAACAAACAAACAAACAAACAAACAAACAAACAAACAAACAAACAAAAAAAAAAAAAAGATTATTAGAGATACAATATAAGAAGACATTTACAACAAAATATGAAGTAAGCAGAAAAAATGTGAAGTTGTATATATAATTTGATTAATTTTATTCAACAAATATAGGAAAAACTTAAAGGGAGTTAATCAGTTAGTATAAGCGTTGCATTATCTTCAGAGGAATATTGGGAGAATTGTTTCCTCATTGTTAACATTTCTTTCCAATTTTTTTTTATGTGGGTAAAAAGTCAACAATGAGAATGAAAATGTGAGCAGATTCCATGAAGCTGATTTTCTATCTTTAAAAGAAAAATGATATTTTCTCTCCCTGACAAAATGCCTCATCATTTGAATTATGGTTTGTTAAGGACACACAGCTTTTTCTTCCTTGAGTATTTCAATATTTGTTTCATTTTCTCCAAATGATAGTAAAGATCCAGTCTGTGTCTCTATAATGATGTTTACAATTCCTGAAACACCTGAGCAGTGCATTGCATGTAATAATAGTAATTTCTCACTAAGTAAATTAAGTTGAATGTTGAATTTCTCAACAAAAACTTTGAAATCTAAGGAAGAGACATGTCTTCATCCTGCTTTTCTTGTATGACTTCTTTCCCCTGTATCAAAGGATACAGGGTGTTAACACAGGATACAGAGAAAGAGAAGTGTGTGTGTGTGTGTGTGTGTGTGTGTGTCTTTGTGCATTTACATGTGTGTAGCCACATCAATTTTTGTATTTGTAGCAATGGATTGTGAATTTGATTCAGAAACCCACAGCATTTTATTGAAATTATGTTTTATTTGATTGTCTCATCTGTTTATGAGAGCTGCTAACAGATAGTCTGTGTTTCATTTACTATATACTGTTTCAAAATCTGAGTTCATGATGCTAAATTCATAAATGTTGAATAGAGCTGATATCCAAGTTATGGGGATTGTGGTTATTCCTATTTTTCCTTTGTCAACAGGGTGCAGTCAATATAGACCTCCCATTTCATTCTAAAACTATCTAGTGTGAGTTTAGGTAAGTTATTTAACTCCTGATCCTTTATTATCTCATCTATGAAATGGGGCTACTAGCCTGCCCAACTTGCAGAATTGTTCTGAAGATTAAAAATCATGTATTGTATAAGCATTCAAAACAGTAATTGGCTCATAGGAGGTGATCAGCCAGTTCTAAATGCCAACTGTTAGTAAAACTACGTTATAAATAGTAAGAGATAAATGAATGAATATAATAATTAATGGTTTTTTAATGTAATGACGGTTTCTCATTAGTTAATTACATTGTGACAGAATCGGTATATTGAATTCAGTGACTCATTGTTCATCTACTCAGAGCTTGTTGATACACTTTCAATTAGATTGAATCATTCTTATTGCCATAGCAACCCATCACTCCTTTTGGACTGTAAGTTCTGTGAAAGCAGGGAGTGTTTGATTCATAGCAGGCATCCAGATATTGTAGAAAGACTGAAATAAGCACCATGTCTTGTGTTCCTAATAGGTTTAGCTTTAAAAATTAGAATATTGTTAGTTATCACTTGGTAAATATTTATAATTTCTCAGGCATCTTACTAAACATTACTAGATTATTTTAATTTAATATTAATATTATTTCTGTGAGTAGATTACTAGGAGACCTAAGGTGAAGAAAGTCTTGCCTGTATTTGTATACCTGGCTTTATCAGTTAATTATTATCAATGTAAATAAAAATCACTATCCTCTATCCCATTGGCACATGCAGCTGTTTATGTGCTTTCATAAGCTTTAGCAGAATAGTATTTTATAAGATTTAAAAATATGGTAGCTATGTATTTTATTGTTCTTAATCTGCATAGTATAGGAATTTAAACTATACATTTCATACTTGAAGAACACTGATTCGAATTGCACAGGTCTACTTAAGCACAATGTTTTTAAAAAATACGGTCAGCCCTTTCTATCTGTAGGTTTCACATCAGCAAGCAAAGATAGGTAGAAAATGCAGTGTTATTCACTGTAATCCCAAGTACTTAGGAAGCTGAGAAAAGAGAATTGCTTAAGCCCAGGAGTTTGAGGCTGTGGTGAGGTGTGATCAAGCCACTGCACTCCAGCCTGGGTGACAGAGCGAGACTCCGTCTCAAAAAAAAAAAAAAAAAAACAAGGTAGCTATGTATTTTATTGTTCTTAATCTGCATAGTATAGGAATTTAAACTATACATTTCATACTTGAAGAACACTGATTCGAATTGCACAGGTCTACTTAAGCACAATGTTTTTAAAAAATACGGTCAGCCCTTTCTATCTGTAGGTTTCACATCAGCAAGCAAAGATAGGTAGAAAATGCAGTGTTATTCACTGTAATCCCAAGTACTTAGGAAGCTGAGAAAAGAGAATTGCTTAAGCCCAGGAGTTTGAGGCTGTGGTGAGGTGTGATCAAGCCACTGCAATCCACCCTGGCAAAAGAGCAAAATTCCATGTCTTAAGAAAACATAATAAAATACAGTATTGAAGGAAAGAACCCCACGTATATAGAGGGCCAACTTTTTATTTTTAAAGATGGTAAACTTTATTTTGCCAAATTATTTTTTTCAAACTTATCTTTTAAATATTAGTATTGCATACAGAAAATGATTTTGTTAAAAATATCACAAAGTAGTAAGGACATAAATCCAGAAGAAAAGGCTTTTAAGTGAGTCAATTTATTTCTATGGAACAAACCTCAACAATTATTTTTCCTTTAGCTTTGATATGTTAGAACTTTTTTCACACAATGATACTCATTACATGAGCTTGAATCTGAGAACCTCAGATGTGGCCAATAAAGAACTAATGAAAAATGTGTAAAGTAAGAAAATTATGAATGTTTTTCTAAAAAACAAAACAAAATAAAGCAAAACTGTTATGTTCCATTGGGACTCTTAGCCATGTTTTTCAGAAATATTTTCTTTTATATTATTGCCTACTTCATTGTCTTAACAATATGAAGACCAGGATGTCAAAGGGCATTAGGCATGTGGTGAGAGTTACATTATGGCCAGTTAACACAAGGGAGGTCAGATGTGGCTAATAAAGAACTAATGAAAAATGTGTAAAGTAAGAAAATTATGAATGTTTTTCTAAAAACAAAAAAAAACAAAACAAAATAAAGCAAAACTGTTACGTTCCATTGGGACTCTTAGCCATGTTTTTCAGAAATATTTTGTTTTATATTATTGCCTACTTCATTGTCTTAACAATATGAAGACCAGGATGTCAAAGGGCATTAGTCATGTGGTGAGAGATAAATTATGGCCAGTTAACCCAAGGGAGGTCAGATGTGGCTCCACATTCCACATACGCAGCTACCTTTCCTCACTGAGGCAGAGCAGGGTAATCCAGAAAGTCTTTTCAGACTCTGAGAATGCTGGACTCACATTATTCGGAAAATCACTTGAAAAGATGAAATATTAAATAATTTATACTAAAATCTGGATTATTATTCTGATAGATCAATTTGATTTGTTTAGTGGTTTTTTCACATTCAGCTTGTTAATTCCACAGAAGAGGGGGGCCTACTTTTCATGTATACGTGTCTTTTCTGCAGGACTTGAGTATGCACAAATTTTGATCTCTATCAGTGTCCTGGAACCAATCCCCAGAGCTAAGTTCAGTTTTGTTCTGAAATTTTTATTTTGTCTATAGAAATGCATTTTCATGAAGCTATAACTATATTCATTTTATTTCTCATTCCAATATTATTGAGAATTATGAATAATCAACCAATGTTTCTGTAATGAGCATTTATTGATCCTTAGGGTTACCAGATAGACGTTTTTATAGGTAGAAAAAGAAAAAATGATTCCCTGTTATAATATCACTTTTTCTTTTTTTTTTTTTTTTTTTTTTTTTTTTTTTTTTTTTTTTAAAAAAATTTTTTTTTTTTTTTTTTTTTTTTTTTTTTTTTTTTTTTTTTTTTTTTATTTTTTTTTTTTTTTTTTTTTTTTTTTTTTTTTTTTTTTTTTTTTTTTTCTTTTTCTTTTTTTTTTGTACTGTGGAAAAATATCATAGATGATTTCTTGCAAGCCAATAGAAAATTTCAATATATATGTAGTAATGATAAATATAATATTCTCTCATACAATGTAATATAATTTTTGCATATCTTTATTTTCAGTATCTTTTTGTTTCTTATTTTAAAATAATGTTTATTTTAGAAACTGTAAAGATCAAGAAAGCCACAGCAGAAAGTAAATATCTGCCTAATTCCATCAGAAAAATATGAAATCATGGTTATATTCTCGTGTGTATAATTCTAGCCCTTTTCCTATTTTAAATATATTTTTGTTTACCTATACACAAAACCCAGTAAATCTCTCTATATGTAAGGTATATAATCAACACATATTTATTTGTTCTTTTTCATATTTTTCATATTTAGAGGTTTTTTCTTCCTAAATCTTGACTATTGTAATTTTTTTCTGCCAATCATTGACTATTCCCAGGTTGATCTTATATGTATTGAAAGGGGTTAGGTCATTGGACAGCCAGAAATGGCTCCATCTTTCTGTCCAGGGATTATCAAAGTGTCTGGCTTGGGAGTAAGAGCATGTTTTCAACAGTTCGATTGGTTGGCCAATGGCAGCATATTTTAAACTTACCCATCGCCCCAGCTTATTTTGTTGTTGTTCTTAAGAGACAGGTTCTCACACTGTCTCCCAAGCTGGAGTTCAGTGTGCAATCTTAGCTCACTGCAGCCTCAAACTCCTGGGCTTGATCAATCTTTCCACCACAGCCTCCAAAATCGCTAGGACTACAGTCACGTGCCACAGTGCCCAGCTAATATTTGTACTTTTATTTGTCGAGACAGGGTGTCCCTATGTTGCCCAGGATGGTCTCAAACTCCTGGCCTCAAGCAATTCTCCCACTTAAGCCTCCCAAATTTATGGAATTACAGTAATGAACCACCGCTCCTGGCCTTATCTATCTCTTCAGAGTTTGTCCTTCCTTTCTAGGTCTATGACATGAAAATGTCTTTGCCTGTTCCATAAAACATTCGTCTGTCGTGGTCATATGAAATATTGCAAAATTATTTTTGATGTTTCTTCATGTTTTATGTTAAGTATTCTAACATGGTAGTGTGGCTTTTTTAAAAAGGACAAAATAACACAATAGATGGTTGACTAATCACAAACAGGACTTTAAGGATCACAGTTGTGCTATCATTTATTATGATATATTAAAAAATCAGCACTTACTTGTAATGTGCCTTGAGACAAACCATTTAGCAACTTGATTTCTCAGACCTCAGTTTCCTCCTCTGGGAAATACTAATATCAACTGTGTGTAGTTTATCTTGAAGAATTAGAAAAATTGTAAGTAAATGCTTTATTACCAATCATGATTTCTGTGCTTACTTTATCATTGTTGCTGTTGCAGCATTGAAGCACTTACCACTTTAGGTTATTTGTGCGAAGTCAAATATTATTAATTAACACATATTTCATAAACTAGTCTTTTCCATTTTATTTATTTATTTATTTTTTTATTTATTTATTTATTTATTTATTTATTTATTTATTTATTTATTTATTTATTTATTTATTTATTTATTTATTTATTTATTTATTTATTTATTTATTTATTTATTTATTTATTTTTTAAATGATGGAGCCTTGCTTTGTAGCCCAGCCTGGATTGCAGTGGCGTGGCATGATCTCAGCTCACTGTGACCTCTACCTGCCAGGTTCAAGCAATTCTCCTGCCTCAGACTCCTGAGTACCTGGGACAACAGACACGTGCCACCATGCCTGGCTAATTTTTTGTATTTTTAGTAGAGACGGGGTTTCACCATGCTTTCCAGGCTAGTCTCGAACTCCTAACCTCGTGATCCGCCAACCTTGGCCTCCCAAAATGCTGGGGTTACAGGCTTGAGACACCTCGCCTGACCATAATAGTCTTTAGAGTTGATTTAATGTGGAAGTTTAGTTGACAAGTGGCTGTTTCAAATTGTTAAATTAGAAATATTCAATGTCAGAATTGTAGAGTGCCCTTGTGTTTCTCTTCCATATCATTTGGGCAACTAGTAAACAGTATACTGTTTTATCAACAGGTATGTCATCTATGCTCCAAGCAGCCACAGCAAGTATTCAGGGGAGTCATTTCCAGGAATTTCTAATGCTCTGTTTGATATTGAAAGGAAAGTGGACCCATGCAAGGCTAAGGGAGAAGTGAAGAGAAAGCTTTGTTGCAGCCTTCACCGTGCAGGCAGCTTCAGAGGCTTTGAAACAAGTAGCCTAAGAGGATTCCTTAGAGAACCCATATTGAATTTGTGTGGTATGTCACTCAGAAAGAATCATGATGGGTATATTCATGTATTTTAAAATTAGTATTTTAGAAATAAAGATGGATAGTATATATAGTTATGTGAGTGTTCATATATTTGTCTGTGTATATATTTTTTCTTTTATTTTCTCGTTGTGGATTAAGAATAAAAATCAAAATTTATAATTATACAAGATTATTCTGAAGTGGAAGAATCAAAGTCAGTATTAAATCCAAGGGGAATGGACAAATATCGTAAAACTCTCATCTGGCATTTTAGAAATAAAGATGGATAGTATACACAGTTATGTGAGTGTTCATATATTTGTCTGTGTATATATTTTTTCTTTTATTTTCTCGTTGTGGATTAAGAATAAAAATCAAAATTTATAATTATACAAGATTATTCTGAAGTGGGAGAATCAAAGTCAGTATTAAATCCAAGGGGAATGGACAAATATCGTAAAACTCTCATCTGGCATTTTAGAAATAAAGATGGATAGTATATACAGTTATGTGAGTGTTCATATATTTGTCTGTGTATATATTTTTTCTTTTATTTTCTCGTTGTGGATTAAGAATAAAAATCAAAATTTATAATTATACAAGATTATTCTGAAGTGGAAGAA
>JAKGGE010001908.1:42500-64400 GCA_023748175.1 Hoolock leuconedys
TCTCAGTTTGTACTGGAGCTAACTTATTAGACATATTGGACAGAGCTCAAGTAGACAAGGAAAATTGTCCACCAGCCTTTTTTTTTTTTTTTTTTTTTTTTTTTTTTTTTTTTTTTTTTTATTGATAAGGGGATGAAATCTACTATACTGTCTTCATTATTGCTAAGCTTCTTGCTTCTTTTGCAGGAGAAACTTATAAAGGAAATGGACTATTTATGGAAAATCAATCAAGAGACACGAAACAATCTAAATCAGGAAACTAGCAAATTTCATTCATTAGAGGTAAGAATGAAAATGTTTTCTTTGTTTTTATGCAAATAAACAATGTTAGCTTATAATTTTTAGCTAAATTCAAACTACCAGTTGAAAGATAGTGATTTCATCCCAAGAAAATGTAGTGATTTCATCCCAAGAAAATGTAGTGATTTCAATTGATATAATAGGAGTTGCAAACAGAGAAGCCCACACAAGCTAGCCAAATTAAATCTAGTATATAGATAATCGGCATGATGTGTATTCTAGTTCACATTTGAAGGTTGGTATCAAACTTTTCAGACACTGCAGATGAGACAACATTTCACTAAGTTTGGGTATGAGGAAGGTGAAAGCAATAGAATAGTATATAGAGTAAAAATATGGTAAAAGTTAAAAAAAAAAAAAAAAAAAAAAAAAAAAAAAAAAAAAAAAAAAAAAAAAAAAAAAAAAAAAAAAAAAAAAAAAAAAAAAAAAAAAAAAAAAAAAAAAAAAAAAAAAAAAAAAAAAAAAAAAAAAAAAAAAAAAAAAAAAAAAAAAAAAAAAAAAAAAAAAAAAAAAAAAAAAAAAAAAAAAAAAAAAAAAAAAAAAAAAAAAAAAAAAAAAAAAAAAAAAAAAAAAAAAAAAAAAAAAAAAAAAAAAAAAAAAAAAAAAAAAAAAAAAAAAAAAAAAAAAAAAAAAAAAAAAAAAAAAAAAAAAAAAAAAAAAAAAAAAAAAAAAAAAAAAAAAAAAAAAAAAAAAAAAAAAAAAAAAAAAAAAAAAAAAAAAAAAAAGACAGAGGGAGGAGAGAGAGAGAGAGAGAGAGAGAGAGAGAGAGAGAGAGAGAGATTAATAGAGGAAATAATTGACTCAGTAACAAATTGGAAGAAGCGTCACAGTGACAGAAACCAGGAGTCTTTATAAAGGCTTGATTTAAAAAGGGAGAGAGAATAGGAACATTGAAAAAGATGGACAGAAAAAGATAGCAAATATTCAAGACTCCTTGCAGGAGTGAGGCAGAAAGTTTATAAGTTGCTTGATTACACCCAGCATATAATTATTTGAAGTTTTCTATTGAGAGTGAGAACATGTAATCCTTTTAACCAAACGTCTCTGCAGTACTATGTGTCATTAAGGAAGAGGATAATCAGTATTCAGTATCAAAAGATGCATATATTTCTCGAAGAGGAGGAGCAACTGCATCTCCAGGCACTGGAAAGAGAAGCAAAAGAGCTTTTCCAACAACTACAAGACAGTCAAGTGAGAATGACCCAACATTTAGAAGGGACGAAAGACATGTACAGAGAGCTGTGGGAGACATGCTGCATGTTTTTTTTTTTTTTTTTTTTTTTTTTTTTTTTTTTTTTTTTTTTTTTTTTTTTTTTTTTTTATTTTTTTTTTTTTGTTTTTTTTTTTTTTTTTTTTTTTTTTTTTTTTTTTTTTTTTTTTTTTTTTTTTTTTTTTTTTTTTTTTTTTTTTTTTTTTTTTTTTTTTTTTTTTTTTTTTTTTTTTTTTTTTTTTTTTTTTTTTTTTTTTTTTTTTTTTTTTTTTTTTTTTTTTTTTTTTTTTTTTTTTTTTTTTTTTTTTTTTTTTTTTTTTTTTTTTTTTTTTTTTTTTTTTTTTTTTTTTTTTTTTTTTTTTTTTTTTTTTTTTTTTTTTTTTTTTTTTTTTTTTTTTTTTTTTTTTTTTTTTTTTTTTTTTTTTTTTTTTTTTTTTTTTTTTTTTTTTTTTTTTTTTTTTTTTTTTTTTTTTTTTTTTTTTTTTTTTTTTTTTTTTTTTTTTTTTTTTTTTTTTTTTTTTTTTTTTTTTTTTTTTTTTTTTTTTTTTTTTTTTTTTTTTTTTTTTTTTTTTTTTTTTTTTTTTTTTTTTTTTTTTTTTTTTTTTTTTTTTTTTTTTTTTTTTTTTTTTTTTTTTTTTTTTTTTTTTTTTTTTTTTTTTTTTTTTTTTTTTTTTTTTTTTTTTTTTTTTTTTTTTTTTTTTTTTTTTTTTTTTTTTTTTTTTTTTTTTTTTTTTTTTTTTTTTTTTTTTTTTTTTTTTTTTTTTTTTTTTTTTTTTTTTTTTTTTTTTTTTTTTTTTTTTTTTTTTTTTTTTTTTTTTTACTGCTCTATGAAAATCCCAAGATTACTGCCTACCCTCAGTGGGTGTGATGGGCAGATGGAGGCAATGACTTTTAATGACTTTAGAAGTTGTGTAATGTCTGAGAATAACATATCTGGGGAAATTGGTTTTTATGGAAGTAAAATTTAGAAAAAGTAACATCCTTATGGCCCCTAGAGTGTGGAATAAAATGTACAACCAGTTAACCAAAACGGGCAGAATTGTGAGGAAACATCTTATATGAAAATGTGATATCTTTGTATGACTGTGTGATTAACTCTGGGCCTGGAACTATAGCTGTGGCCATTTTTTTTGCAGGACTGATTTGGCACAGATGCAAAAGCCCCAGCCAGTGAACCCAGAGCTCACTTCATGGCGCATAACTGGAGTCCTAGACATGCTCAACAACTTCAGAGGCAAGAGCCAGCTGCTTGGCAGTCCAGCCTCAAATTATTTCTTTATTGGGTCCCTTGGTTGAGGCTTTTCCCACTTAAGTTTTATTAGTTTTGACATGTAGGTAATACATACTTTTCCAAAACATGTGCATCTTCTCTACCTGCATAGTAATATTACAATGATCAAAACTCAATTTCCTGACTTACAGTTTGATGAAAATGTAAAGAAAGATACATACTTTATCTGCAGAATAAGAGGACAAAGAATATTCAGATCATGTAGTTATGAAGACACTGGTTCTCATGGTGGCATCAGTATTTCATGTTTATTCAATTTAATTCAATTTTGAAGGCTTAGATTTGTCATAATGGTTTTTAATTCTTTCTATTCCATGTGCATTTACATGCATTCTACAAGTAACCTTTATTATTTACAAAATCAGAACATTTTGATCAACAAAGAAAATGACTGAAATATCCATAATCAGGACAATTCTAATGCCATCAGATACATCTCATAACAAGTGAAAAGTGAGGGATCTGTGAACGTGGCTTAACCATGTTAGGCCCATTCTAGAGAGCAGGTCTAAGTAGCAGAGGGCAGGACCCCAGAGTAGATTGAATCAGGAGCTAAACAGATACTGTAAAGCCAGAGTATTCTTTTCAGAAACTTATAAATTTTACATGTGCTAATTTCTACCAAATTTTTTATGTTTGAGACTATAACAGGCATTACTTACATTCCAATAAATTCTCACATCACAGCAAATTGATGTCTACCTGTTGATGATCTTAAACACAAATAATACAAGAAGATTTTTCTATTGAAGAAAAAAAAACATTTTAGATATCTCCTGAAGCAAACTATGCAGAGATAGACATTAAATCACTACTTCACCCAGTGAGATGGTCACATTTTTTCTCTATTATTTAAGTAATAATACATAATTGTATGTGCTGTAGAGGTGTAATAACATTTCATCTTCATGGATACATGGGGTGAAGTCTCTTGGCTTCCTTTTTACTGTATTTTCTCGGAAGAAGAGCAAATGAAGTGAATAATTGGGCACAGAGCCTCTGTCCCTCACAGCACTCACTAATACAATATTTTTTCCTTGTCAGTGGATAATGCTCTGAGCACGGAAATGATTCCTTGCTATATAAGCCTTTCTGAGGATGTGAGATATGTGATATTTGGAGATGACCATCTCCGAGCTCCCGTGGATCCCCAGGGAGTGGAGAGCTTTGCTGTGTGGGGAGCACAAGCATTCACCTCCCGCAGGCATTTCTGGGAGGTGGATGTGACCCTCTCCTCCAACTGGATTCTGGGAGTCTGTAGAGATTTCAGGACTGCAGATGCCAATATCGTTATTGATTCTGACGAAAGTTTTTTTTTTTTTTTTTTTTTTTTTTTTTTTTTTTTTTTTTTTTTTTTTTGAGGCGGGGTCTCGCTCTTTCTCCCAGCCAGTGAACCCAGAGCTCACTTCATGGCGCATAACTGGAGTCCTAGACATGCTCAACAACTTCAGAGGCAAGAGCCAGCTGCTTGGCAGTCCAGCCTCAAATTATTTCTTTATTGGGTCCCTTGGTTGAGGCTTTTCCCACTTAAGTTTTATTAGTTTTGACATGTAGGTAATACATACTTTTCCAAAACATGTGCATCTTCTCTACCTGCATAGTAATATTACAATGATCAAAACTGCAATTTCCTGACTTACAGTTTGATGAAAATGTCAAGAAAGACACATACTTTATCTGCAGAATAAGAGGACAAAGAATATTCAGATCATGTAGTTATGAAGACACTGGTTCTCATGGTGGCATCAGTATTTCATGTTTATTCAATTTAATTCAATTTTGAAGGCTTAGATTTGTCATAATGGTTTTTAATTCTTTCTATTCTGTGTGAATTTATATGCATTCTACAAGTAACCTTTATTATTTACAAAATCAGAACATTTTTCTATTGAAGAAAAAAAAAAAAAAAAAAAAAAAAAAAAAAAAAAAAAAAAAAAAAAAAAAAAAAAAAAAAAAAAAAAAAAAAAAAAAAAAAAAAAAAAAAAAAAAAAAAAAAAAAAAAAAAAAAAAAAAAAAAAAAAAAAAAAAAAAAAAAAAAAAAAAAAAAAAAAAAAAAAAAAAAAAAAAAAAAAAAAAAAAAAAAAAAAAAAAAAAAAAAAAAAAAAAAAAAAAAAAAAAAAAAAAAAAAAAAAAAAAAAAAAAAAAAAAAAAAAAAAAAAAAAAAAAAAAAAAAAAAAAAAAAAAAAAAAAAAAAAAAAAAAAAAAAAAAAAAAAAAAAAAAAAAAAAAAAAAAAAAAAAAAAAAAAAAAAAAAAAAAAAAAAAAAAAAAAAAAAAAAAAAAAAAAAAAAAAAAAAAAAAAAAAAAAAAAAAAAAAAAAAAAAAAAAAAAAAAAAAAAAAAAAAAAAAAAAAAAAAAAAAAAAAAAAAAAAAAAAAAAAAAAAAAAAAAAAAAAAAAAAAAAAAAAAAAAAAAAAAAAAAAAAAAAAAAAAAAAAAAAAAAAAAAAAAAAAAAAAAAAAAAAAAAAAAAAAAAAAAAAAAAAAAAAAAAAAAAGGATGGTCTCGATCTCCTGACCTCCTGATCTGTCAACCTCGGCCTCCCAAAGTGCTGGGATTACAGGCGTGAGCCACCACGCCCGACCAGAAACATTTTTTAAAATTTCCTCAAAAAGGAGGAATCACTGTAGTCTCTCCACCAACTCTCCACCTTTAATTCAGTATGTGCAAAGGCCTCTGGGTCGGGTTGGGGTGTTTCTGGATTATGATAACGGATCTGTGAGTTTTTTTGATGTTTCTAAAGGTTCTCTTATCTATGGTTTTCCTCCTTCCTCCTTCTCTTCCCCTCTGAGGCCTTTCTTTTGCTTTGGTTGTACATGAAAAGTTGGTTTCATGATGATTTATTGTGACCTCCCATATATGAGGCAAATAGTGTCCTAAGACCCTACGTGTGAGAGCCTGTGAGCTCATTGTAACTTCATGGAATGTAATTACTTTATGGTTATAAATGGGATAACCACCTTGAATGTGTACATTTGTTAATTAAGTTATTTTATTTAATAAATTATTGTGGAATCTTTACTAGAACACCAATAATTTTTTTTTTTTTTTTTTTTTTTTTTTTTTTTTTTTTTTTTTTTTTATTTTTTTTTTTTTTTTTTTTTTTTTTTTTTTTTTTTTTTTTTTTTTTTTTTTTTTTTTTTTTTTTTTTTTTTTTTTTTTTTTTTTTTTTTTTTTTTTTTTTTTTTTTTTTTTTTTTTTTTTGAGACGGGGTCTCGCTCTTTCTCCCAGCCCGGAGTGCAGTGGCGCAATCTCGGCTCACTGCAAGCTCCGCCTCCTGGGTTCACGCCATTCTCCTGCCTCAGCCACCCGAGTAGCTGGGACTACAGGCGCCCGCCACTGCGCCCGGCTAATTTTTTGTATTTTTAGTAGAGACGTGGTTTCACCCTGTTAACCAGGATGGTCTCGATCTCCTGACCTCCTGATCTGTCAACCTCGGCCTCCCAAAGTGCTGGGATTACAGGCGTGAGCCACCGCGCCCGACCAGAAACATTTTTTTAAATTTCCTCAAAAAGGAGGAATCACTGTAGTCTCTCCACCAACTCTCCACCTTTAATTCAGTATGTGCAAAGGCCTCTGGGTCGGGTTGGGGTGTTTCTGGATTATGATAATGGATCTGTGAGTTTTTTTGATGTTTCTAAAGGTTCTCTTATCTATGGTTTTCCTCCTTCCTCCTTCTCTTCCCCTCTGAGGCCTTTCTTTTGCTTTGGTTGTACATGAAAAGTTGGTTTCATGATGATTTATTGTGACCTCCCATATATGAGGCAAATAGTGTCCTAAGACCCTACGTGTGAGCGCCTGTGAGCTCATTGTAACTTCATGGGATGTAATTACTTTATGGTTATAAATGGGATAACCACCTTGAATGTGTACATTTGTTAATTAAGTTATTTTATTTAATAAATTATTTTGGAATCTTTACTAGAACATCAATAATTTTTTTTTTTTTTTTTTTTTTTTTTTTTTTTTTTTTTTTTTTTTTTTTTTTTTTTTTTTTTTTTTTTTTTTTTTTTTTTTTTTTATTTTTTTTTTTTTTTTTTTTTTTTTTTTTTTTTTTTTTTTTTTTTTGAGACGGGGTCTCGCTCTTTCTCCCAGCCCGGAGTGCAGTGGCGCAATCTCGGCTCACTGCAAGCTCCGCCTCCTGGGTTCACGCCATTCTCCTGCCTCAGCCACCCGAGTAGCTGGAACTACAGGCGCCCGCCACTGCGCCCGGCTAATTTTTTGTATTTTTAGTAGAGACGTGGTTTCACCCTGTTAACCAGGATGGTCTCGATCTCCTGACCCCCTGATCCGCCCGCCTCGGCCTCCCAAAGTGCTGGGATTACAGGCGTGAGCCACCAGCCCGACCAGAAACATTTTTTTAAAATTTCCTCAAAAAGGAGGAATCACTGTAGTCTCTCCACCAACTCTCCACCTTTAATTCAGTATGTGCAAAGGCCTCTGGGTCGGGTTGGGGTGTTTCTGGATTATGATAATGGATCTGTGAGTTTTTTTGATGTTTCTAAAGGTTCTCTTATCTATGGTTTTCCTCCTTCCTCCTTCTCTTCCCCTCTGAGGCCTTTCTTTTGCTTTGGTTGTACATGAAAAGTTGGTTTCATGATGATTTATTGTGACCTCCCATATATGAGGCAAATAGTGTCCTAAGACCCTACGTGTGAGAGCCTGTGAGCTCATTTTCAGTGCCGGGTTGCTCTGCTGTTACATCTTCTCTGAATATATTATATCAGATTATAATATTCAGAAAACTCTTAAACTTATTACTACCAGATTGAAAATTCCAAGGAGGCAATGGCAGTATTTGTCTTCTTTGCTAATATATGACAATTATTCAATGCAATTATTAGAATAGATCACACAGTAAATAAGATGAGTAAATGGATAAGTAGAGGAGTTACTATATATAAATATTATTCTAACATTAAGAAACTTTTCCAAAATATAAGTAACAAAATAGGATAGAACATACTAATGAATATCTATCAAAAGATAAGAAATAAATTGATTTTCAGATTCATATCAAAGATAACACTATTATGTTAGGGTTTAAAATAATTGTAGCATAATTTTTACAGGGTTCATTTCAATTGTCTTAGGTTTTTTAATATAAACAATCGAAAGAGGAAGGTTCCTGTATAAGATGATGGGGAACAGGAACAGGACATTAGAATAATGAAGTGGTGGATATCTTATCTTACAAAGAATAAAAAGAGTGCTTATTTTCTTTTTAAGTCTGAGCAAGTTAAGTTGACCTCACAGACTTTATTGTTTCTCAACATCCTAGTTATTAATCACATTTCAGCTCATACAACAGATTTTCAGTGCCGGGTTGCTCTGCTGTTACATCTTCTCTGAATATATTATATCAGATTATAATATTCAGAAAACTCTTAAACTTATTACTACCAGATTGAAAATTCCAAGGAGGCAATGGCAGTATTTGTCTTCTTTGCTAATATATGACAATTATTCAATGCAATTTTTAGAATAGATCACACAGTAAATAAGATGAGTAAATGGATAAGTAGAGGAGTTACTATATATAAATATTATTCTAACATTAAGAAACTTTTCCAAAATATAAGTAACAAAATAGGATAGAACATACTAATGAATATCTATCAAAAGATAAGAAATAAATTGATTTTCAGATTCATATCAAAGATAACACTATTATGTTAGGGTTTAAAATAATTGTAGCATAATTTTTACAGGGTTCATTTCAATTGTCTTAGGTTTTTTAATATAAACAATCGAAAGAGGAAGGTTCCTGTATAAGATGATGGGGAACAGGAACAGGACTTTGAATAATGAAGTGGTGGATATCTTATCTTACAAAGAATAAAAAGAGTGCTTATTTTCTTTTTAAGTCTGAGCAAGTTAAGTTGACCTCACAGACTTTATTGTTTCTCAACATCCTAGTTATTAATCACATTTCAGCTCATACAACAGATTTTCAGTGCCGGGTTGCTCTGCTGTTACATCTTCTCTGAATATATTATATCAGATTATAATATTCAGAAAACTCTTAAACTTATTACTACCAGATTGAAAATTCCAAGGAGGCAATGGCAGTATTTGTCTTCTTTGCTAATATATGACAATTATTCAATGCAATTTTTAGAATAGATCACACAGTAAATAAGATGAGTAAATGGATAAGTAGAGGAGTTACTATATATAAATATTATTCTAACATTAAGAAACTTTTCCAAAATATAAGTAACAAAATAGGATAGAACATACTAATGAATATCTATCAAAAGATAAGAAATAAATTGATTTTCAGATTCATATCAAAGATAACACTATTATGTTAGGGTTTAAAATAATTGTAGCATAATTTTTACAGGGTTCATTTCAATTGTCTTAGGTTTTTTAATATAAACAATCGAAAGAGGAAGGTTCCTGTATAAGATGATGGGGAACAGGAACAGGACTTTGAATAATGAAGTGGTGGATATCTTATCTTACAAAGAATAAAAGAGTGCTTATTTTCTTTTTAAGTCTGAGCAAGTTAAGTTGACCTCACAGACTTTATTGTTTCTCAACATCCTAGTTATTAATCACATTTCAGCAATACAACAGATTTTCAGTGCCGGGTTGCTCTGCTGTTACATCTTCTCTGAATATATTATATCAGATTATAATATTCAGAAAACAAATTAAATGACTGGCACAACTGAAAATAACCCAAGAGATTTGTTCAATGAAACAAAGGTGAACCTCAACCAAATAAATAAGCTGCTGCCTAAGGTTAGCACCAGTTGTTATTCAAGAGTGAGTAAACCCTGCTTTTTACCACTGTTGAGGTGTCCAGTGTCGTCCTTTTTAGAGCCTGGCTAGCTGAGGGTTATGTGGCAAGAAACATCTCATTTATATTTTAGTCCCTTAAATGAACGATTTTGATAGGAATGATTCTCCAAATTTTGAAGATACTTATCGGAAAGATTCTCTTATTCCTTCACTCTATATCACATAGACTATAATAAACTGTCTCTCTTCTGCCTCCACATATTTCATGCAGAATATTAAGAGTTAGCAGGGAGAAAGCCTATCACCAGCTTCTTTTGGACTCGCTGCCTTTTTCCAAGTGATCTGAGCTGATAAAATTATTCACCTCAGGGCTCCAACCCAGCACTCCTTTTTGATTTTCACCTATGTTTTGTGAGCTTTTCTGTTGATGCTAAAACTCTATGCAACAGTCAAAGCCTCATAATTTAATTACATTATCTGTTGCTAGATTTCAAGGAAAAATTTATTCCTGACATTCTGCTAATTTAGCTCACATTCACTTTGGCAGGAAGACAGAATTAGCTACTTTACGATCACTTAGTATTTGACTCTGATTTTGGAAGATGAAAAAGTTTTTGAGTCTATTTACCATATTTTCTTAGCCATTTAACCAAGATAATCTTATTCTGTTGATTCTCCTAGAGATACTTATTTATTCTTTTCACCTGTCAGAATTTATGTTAGAACATCACCAAGACTTACTTACAATTGAAATAAGTCTAAGAGAGACCACTAAGAACATTGTCAATCATTAATACAGAAATCTTGAACTTCCTGAGATTTTTATCCCTGAAAGAAGTTATTTATGAATAGCCTGGTTATAGTGTCTTTTAATACAAGAATTTTCACTCTTCTATAGTACAAAAAGTAAAAACTGATAAAGAGGATAACTTGGAAAAAAGTAATCTAACAAAACTGAGATACATTCTTGACGCACTTTATTTCTGTACTAAATTTAGGAGACACGTAAATGGCAGGTTTCCTAAGTGAAATAAGACAGACACACAGACAAAAATACTTCATGGTCCCACTCATATTTGAAATCGTTTTTTCAAAGTTCAATACATTAAAAACGGTGGTTACATTCGTGGGAAGAAAATAGGTAAATGAAGGGTAAAAGTGGTAAAGGTGCAGTAATGTAGAATAAATGAATCTGATGTACAACCTGTAGGTATATTAGATAATCTTGTATTGTTTTTGGGAAATATTCTGAGACTAGATTTTTGGTGTTCTCACATAAAAAAGAAGCACAGCTAAGTGATGTGATCGATGTGTTAATTTTCTTCATTATAGTAATCATTTCCTTATGCACATGTGTCTCAAAGCGACATATTGTGCACCTTGAAAATATAAAATAAAACAAATTAAAACATAAAGATAATTTTGTTCTTGCACCTAAGCTGAAAATAAGTGAAGACTGGGTCAGTAATAACAATGCTTTGCTGAATTAAGAGAATTCTAATAAAATGTTTTTAGTTGGGAAACTGTCTGTATTAAATAAAATTGATCTAAAGCTGGTTACAGTGGCCATACATAGAATCCCAGTGCTTTGGGAGGCCAAGGCAGAAAAATCACTGGAGGCCAGGACTTTGAGATCAGCCTGGACAACATAGTAAGACCTTATCTCTACCAAAAAATAAACAGAAAATTAGCCTTGAGTGGTGGTGCACACCTGTTGTCCCAGCTTCTCAGGAAGCTGAGTTGGGAGGATTGCTTGAGTCCAGGAATATAAAACTGCTGT
Source organism: Hoolock leuconedys (assembly GCA_023748175.1). Taxonomy (NCBI): domain Eukaryota; kingdom Metazoa; phylum Chordata; class Mammalia; order Primates; family Hylobatidae; genus Hoolock; species Hoolock leuconedys. The sequence continues at coordinate 53,830 of JAKGGE010001908.1, forward strand.
GAGTTCTGATTGTGCCATTGCACTCCAGCCTGAGTGACAGAGTGAGAACTTGTCTCAAAAACAGCAGCTAATTATTTTTTGTAGCCATTTAACCAAGATAATCTTATTCTGTTGATTCTCCTAGAGATACTTATTTATTCTTTTCACCTGTCAGAATTTATGTTAGAACATCACCAAGACTTACTTACAATTGAAATAAGTCTAAGAGAGACCACTAAGAACATTGTCAATCATTAATACAGAAATCTTGAACTTCCTGAGATTTTTATCCCTGAAAGAAGTTATTTATGAATAGCCTGGTTATAGTGTCTTTTAATACAAGAATTTTCACTCTTCTATAGTACAAAAAGTAAAAACTGATAAAGAGGATAACTTGGAAAAAAGTAATCTAACAAAACTGAGATACATTCTTGACGCACTTTATTTCTGTACTAAATTTAGGAGACACGTAAATGGCAGGTTTCCTAAGTGAAATAAGACAGACACACAGACAAAAATACTTCATGGTCCCACTCATATTTGAAATCGTTTTTTCAAAGTTCAATACATTAAAAACGGTGGTTACATTCGTGGGAAGAAAATAGGTAAATGAAGGGCAAAAGTGGTAAAGGTGCAGTAATGTAGAATAAATGAATCTGATGTACAACCTGTAGGTATATTAGATAATCTTGTATTGTTTTTGGGAAATATTCTGAGACTAGATTTTTGGTGTTCTCACATAAAAAAGAAGCACAGCTAAGTGATATGATCGATGTGTTAATTTTCTTCATTATAGTAATCATTTCCTTATGCACATGTGTCTCAAAGCGACATATTGTGCACCTTGAAAATATAAAATAAAACAAATTAAAACATAAAGATAATTTTGTTCTTGCATCTAAGCTGAAAATAAGTGAAGACTGGGTCAGTAATAACAATGCTTTGCTGAATTAAGAGAATTCTAATAAAATGTTTTTAGTTGGGAAGCTGTCTGTATTAAATAAAATTGATCTAAAGCTGGTTACAGGGGCCATACATAAATCCCAGTGCTTTGGGAGGCCAAGGCAGAAAAATCACTGGAGGCCAGGACTTTGAGATCAGCCTGGACAACATAGTAAGACCTTATCTCTACCAAAAAATAAACAGAAAATTAGCCTTGAGTGGTGGTGCACACCTGTTGTCCCAGCTTCTCAGGAAGCTGAGTTGGGAGGATTGCTTGAGTCCAGGAATATAAAACTGCTGTGAGTTCTGATTGTGCCATTGCACTCCAGCCTGAGTGACAGAGTGAGAACTTGTCTCAAAAACAGCAGCTAATTATTTTTTGTAGCCATTTAACCTGAAAGGTATAATTCTTTCTTCTACAATTAAATCCGCATATGTCTAGGCCAGCTATATCAGGTAGAGCTTGTGCTCTAGTGCTTATATCTATAAAACAAGTAAGACAATTATAAGGAGGCTCTAAGCAAAACAACTTTTTCTCATTCTGGACTTTGAGTCTTAATTCTTTAGACTAATTTTCTGTCTCAATAGTGGATATTACCCTGAAACTTAATTTGTCCAAACACCTCATATAACCTGAGATTTTACAAAACATGTAGTTCATAGGATCAATACGTTCTTATGCCTTAAAAGTCTCCAGGCATTGAAGGATACTACTATGTGGAAACTCGGGCCTTCTACTGCATTATCGAAGGAGCACATTTGAGACTCACAGCACTGGTTGCAGGAGTCTGTTAACAGGTCTGGACAATGAGGAATGTCAGTCTAGATAATTCTGAGGAAGGCTTTCTGCCTTGTTATAAGGAGGATAATCACTGGAGACTCTAGACAAGTTCCTGGTCATCATTCCAGCATTTAGTTGCTGTTTTTGTAATCTCAGCACTTTGGGAGGCTTAGGCAGCTGGATCACTTGAGGTTAAGAGTTCAAGACTGGCCTGTTCAACATGGTAAAACTTCGTCTTTACTTAAAATACAAAATTAGCAGGGGGCGGGGGGCGGGGAATGTGCATTACAAGGGAAGGAGAACATACGTAACATGCCATTGGAAGGTGAAATTCCTAATACTCGAGAATATTGTTGAGAACTATGTTTAATTCTCAGTATAGAAAGATGTACCCTTTGAATGACATTAAAAATTCACTAGAAGAGTGAAGAATAATAGTTAAAATGTCACATAAGTAACAACAGTCTCAAAACAAAGTGTTCTAAAAGGTTAAAATATGTATTTGAGATAGAGGAGAGAATAAATAATAGTTAATTAATTAGACTTTATTATGTGAAAAGACTTTTCTAAAATTCTTTCATAATAATTGAAGATATAAATTACAATAATTAAAATATAGAAAAAATAAAAAGCATTAAAATAGTGAAACATTTAACGAAGTGTAAAGTTGAAAATGACTTATTTTTTAATCTCAAAAATCAGAAAGTGATTTTATCAATGTCCTGAAAAGTTAAAATAAAAACAAAAAAACATTTATCTTCAAAGTATAAAACAACGCAGAGATAAGCATGTTGTATTGCTAGAATTAAACTCATTTTAATCAAGGAGTTTTAGATAAACTGGATACAAAATCTTTAACATATTAAAAATAGATATGAAGAAAACGTGTCATTTGATAAAATGGGGAAATGTAATTAATGATTACCAGAAACACAAAATTAAGCCATATATGCTCCTAAGTAAATCGAATCCAGACATCTTTAAAATGTAAAAAAAAAAAAAAAAAAAAAAAAAAAAAAAAAAAAAAAAAAAAAAAAAAAAAAAAAAAAAAAAAAAAAAAAAAAAAAAAAAAAAAAAAAAAAAAAAAAAAAAAAAAAAAAAAAAAAAAAAAAAAAAAAAAAAAAAAAAAAAAAAAAAAAAAAAAAAAAAAAAAAAAAAAAAAAAAAAAAAAAAAAAAAAAAAAAAAAAAAAAAAAAAAAAAAAAAAAAAAAAAAAAAAAAAAAAAAAAAAAAAAAAAAAAAAAAAAAAAAAAAAAAAAAAAAAAAAAAAAAAAAAAAAAAAAAAAAAAAAAAAAAAAAAAAAAAAAAAAAAAAAAAAAAAAAAAAAAAAAAAAAAAAAAAAAAAAAAAAAAAAAAAAAAAAAAAAAAAAAAAAAAAAAAAAAAAAAAAAAAAAAAAAAAAAAAAAAAAAAAAAAAAAAAAAAAAAAAAAAAAAAAAAAAAAAAAAAAAAAAAAAAAAAAAAAAAAAAAAAAAAAAAAAAAAAAAAAAAAAAAAAAAAAAAAAAAATGGTCTCCCCAGGCATGCCTTTCCAAGCCGGCTATCCCTGCTGCAAAAGTTCTGAAGGCACTGGTCCAGGGAGCTGAGCTTGGGCCTGTCCTAAAGCTCCGCAGGTGACTGCACTGCAGCCCACATGCAGAGCTGCAGCTCTAACACAAGGATGTTGAGAGGCCTCAGTCGCCTTTAAGTGGCACTTCCAGGACACCCATCCTGACCTCTCACAAATGGCTCCACCTTCCCAAGGATGTCCTATTGTCATTGGAACAGCCAGTGTCATGCAGCTCTGCTCAGGCTGATGTGGCATATGACCCTTGATGGGTGGCCAGACATTCCTTCCTGTTTCCGCCATGGGAAGTTGGCACTGGGTATGGTATGGAGCAACCACGTCTACCCTAAGCCTTGGGTGTCTGCTGCTTCCAGGTCAAAAATGGACATTTCTGGTCCTGACCCACCGCCACCACACTGTAACCGATGCTCATAGTCTCCAGGGATGTGTAGAACAGCAATGGCAGGACAGCAAAGAGCTGGCGATTTCCCCATGTCCCACGCTGTTTCGGAGTGGACATGTTGAGTCCCTGTTCCCAATTTGTTCCAGCCTTACCCAGGTGCACAGGGTACACTGGGGCCAGCACAGGGCTGGGGGGTGCAGGCTTTTGTCGCTTACCCCCTCAGCACTATTGGGCATCGGGCATTCAGAGGTCTCACAGTGGCCTCCCTAAAAACCTGGTGTCCTAGGAGAACATTTATTATTTTTGTCTATTTTTGTTTCTTTGAACTGCTGCATTCATTCACTGAGGGCTCGCCCTCCCTGTACCCCTCATGTAGTTCAGGAAGGAGGGGACCGATGAGCATGGGCCCCCTTCTCCTCTCCTGTCAGTTGCCACCACACTGTAACCGATGCTCATAGTCTCCAGGGATGTGTAGAACAGCAATGGCAGGACAGCAAACAGCTGGCGATTTCCCCATGTCCCACGCTGTTTCGGAGTGGGCATCACTGACAGCCCCACTGTCAGGATGATCAGATGAGCCAGCTTATATTTAAGAAACATTATTATGTTCAATTATTTTGGGTAAGGGATTCCTCAGGGGAGGTGTGGTCATTTGGTCCCAGAGGTGGAGTGAAATGCCCACTCATCTTCCTGAGCCATTTGGAAGCCCTTACCTCTAGCCCTAGGTACTAATGACCCGGGCTCCCGGGTCTCAGGAGGCGCACAGGGCTGGGGGGTGCAGGCTTTTTGTCGCTTACCCCCTCAGCACTATTGGGCATCGGGCATTCAGAGGTCTCACAGTGGCCTCCCTAAAAACCTGGTGTCCTAGGAGAACATTTATTATTTTTGTCTATTTTTGTTTCTTTGAACTGCTGCATTCATTCACTGAGGGCTCGCCCTCCCTGTACCCCTCATGTAGTTCAGGAAGGAGGGGACCGATGAGCATGGGCCCCCTTCTCCTCTCCTGTCAGTTGCCACCACACTGTAACCGATGCTCATAGTCTCCAGGGATGTGTAGAACAGCAATGGCAGGACAGCAAACAGCTGGCGATTTCCCCATGTCCCACGCTGTTTCGGAGTGGGCATCACTGACAGCCCCACTGTCAGGATGATCAGATGAGCCAGCTTATATTTAAGAAACATTATTATGTTCAATTATTTTGGGTAAGGGATTCCTCAGGGGAGGTGTGGTCATTTGGTCCCAGAGGTGGAGTGAAATGCCCACTCATCTTCCTGAGCCATTTGGAAGCCCCTGGGGTAAGGCCAGACCCCAGGCCTGAAAAGGATACAAAACCTGCTGTTTCATGCAGCCCACCGGCAAGAGGACTACATCCCCTGCAGCCCCGCCATCCACACTACATGATGTGGGAAGGCTGTCTCTTCACCCTTACCCTGGGGACCCAAGCCTGCTTTGAGGAGTGAGTACAGCCGTGAGCTGTGCCTTGCATTACTCTTTCCCCAGGTGTGCAGAGGCTGTCCCTTGGCTGCCCTTGGGAAAAGCAGTGTGAAACATCCTGTGCCTCTTTCTTTTCAAGCTCCTCCTGACAGTCTCCTGGCAACACTAGAGACCTCAAAACTATGGAGATCAGAATTTCAATAGCTTTGTCATCTCAGCATTGACCACTCCGGAGACCCGAGCTTCCTCCTGGGAGCAGGAGACGGAGTTCGTGATGTTCGTTGGAAAATAGGATTTATGAATGCAGGAGGGCTGTGCTGGGCCCCTCTGCCTGCTTCTCTCCCTGCTGTCAGCAGTGACCAGGTCTCCGGTGTGGAGGCGAGTCTGTTCTGGGTGAAACAGAAGCCCCTGGGGTAAGGCCAGACCCCAGGCCTGAAAAGGATGCAAAACCTGCTGTTTCATGCAGCCCACCGGCAAGAGGACTACATCCCCTGCAGCCCCTGCCATCCACACTACGTGATGTGGGAAGGCTGTCTCTTCACCCTTACCCTGGGGACCCAAGCCTGCTTTGAGGAGTGAGTACAGCCGTGAGCTGTGCCTTGCATTACTCTTTCCCCAGGTGTGCCCGGAGACTCAAGCTTGCCCATTTCTGTCCTGACACATCTCGCTGGTCCTGCGGTGGTCAGAGTCCTCCTGTTCTGTGTCAGCTCCTAGACATCATTAGTCTTTCACGTGATAAAGTATGAGCACTTTTCTCTTTTACAGTATTTGGGGAAATTCTAACACATTCCCCAGGGATTTTATATAAATATAGTTAGAGGAAAATCTAAAGTCTATTTTACTACTTTTTAGTGTTTGTGAAAATTAAGCTTAAAGAGGACAGAATAAATATTTCTCAGACAATGTCAATGCTACTGATTACAAGTGAGATGGCTGGAGCCCGCCCCTTGGTGGAGAATTTTTGGTGATTGGAGATTGGGGACTCTGGCAACAGAAATGGCTTTACGGTGGGTGTGAAGTCACTTCTGTCCCTCGGAGAGCCTCTTGTGGATTTGAAAGCATGTATCAACACCAGTGAAATCCACCTCCGTGTACACTGAGGCAGCTGATGAGAACACAAATGAGCCAGTCCTAGCACTTCCCTCCAGAACCGGTCACTCCCGGTCTGACGTTAGAGCATGTGAATTAAGAGTGACAATTTTTTCTACTAGCTTCTGTGAATAAAGTGTTCTACAGTCAGCCAGCACTAAACTCACTAGAAAGGAGGAGGGAAGAGCGTGGAGCCAATCATCTAGAATTACCTCAGTGTGCAGAGGCTGTCCCTTGGCTGCCCTTGGGAAAAGCAGTGTGAAACATCCTGTGCCTCTTTCTTTTCAAGCTCCTCCTGACAGTCTCCTGGCAACACTAGAGACCTCAAAACTATGGAGATCAGAATTTCAATAGCTTTGTCATCTCAGCATTGACCACTCCTGAGACCCGAGCTTCCTCCTGGGAGCAGGAGACGGAGTTCGTGATGTTCGTTGGAAAATAGGATTTATGAATGCAGGAGGGCTGTGCTGGGCCCCTCTGCCTGCTTCTCTCCCTGCTGTCAGCAGTGACCAGGTCTCCGGTGTGGAGGCGAGTCTGTTCTGGGTGAAACAGAAGCCCCTGGGGTCCCTGTTTCTGTGGGCCTGGTCCTTGGTTTCTACCCCAGCCCCTTTTGGCTGGGACCTGCCTAGAACTGCCTGGAGGGCCATGGTCTAGGGAAGGACAGGTGGAACCCTGACCACAACAGATCTTTCTAAAACAACAAAGTCACATTAATGACGACGACTGCAGTGGGGTGAATGGCATCACAGTGGGCATGCTGGGAGCCGCCAAGGGCTTACGGCAAAAGCAGTTCTTCCCAAGGCGCCCTTTGCATCTTCCCCTCCTCATCTCTCAGTGCATTTGGAACTTGCTTATGCGTTGGAATGACTTAAATCAACTGCTCATTTCTGTGCCCCTGCACTCACTGGTTATTTCATTAACATTTTAAATAATTGGCTAAAAAAATTCCTCTGGAGGTTGTTTTTGAAAGCAGGAAAAACAAAAACACACACTACCTGAAATGATTTTACTAATTTTTGAGTGGCTCAGTGGAAAGTCAGTGTTGCATACACAATTTCCTCATGCTGAGCCAGCTTGAAATAAGACTTGATAAAAGGCACAGCCCTCAGTAGCAGGCGGTGCCACTGTGGACAGTGTACACTATGGTGTGAGGGTATGCACAGGCGAGGGTGAGTGTGTTTACTCATACACACAGATAAACCAAAAGGACATCGGGCTTCGTTCTGGTGAAGGTTATGATGCTGCTGTAGCTTCTTATGGGCCCTGGGCAGTGTCAAATGGGAAATGCTTTGATGGCATGTTGTTCAATGTATATAATGGGGTCTCCCATGGTCCAAGGACCCACTATGAGCACTCCGCCCACTGTGGTGGAGAACACGGCTGGAGTCATCACAGCCCAGGTCTTTATTGAAAGGCAGTGTTGACCCAGAAGGCTCGTGTAGAACCCATTTGGCCAGGTCTGGACCATCTCTCTCCATCTGACCTGGCTTGGTTGCACAGAGGGACCCAGACCAAAAGGCCCAGAATCAAGAGGAAACTGAATGATATTTACCATTACACCAGCTTTCATTTATTTTTTCCATATGATCCTAAGGACTGTATTACTAAGTATGCTTATAAATGCTATTTACAGACTGTTCCCTTTTATAAGATGAAAGATTAATAAAGAACAGAAACAAAAAATTGCCTGTAGTAAAACCATGCCTAAGGCCAAGAGTGGTGGCTTATGCCTGTAATCCCAGCACTTTGGGAGGCCAAGACCGGCAGATCACCCGAGGTCAGGAGTTCAAGACCAGCCTGGACAACATGGCGAAACCCCAGCTCTACAAAAATGCAAAAAAAAAGAAAAAAAAAAAAAAAAAAAAAAAAAAAAAAAAAAAAAAAAAAAAAAAAAAAAAAAAAAAAAAAAAAAAAAAAAAAAAAAAAAAAAAAAAAAAAAAAAAAAAAAAAAAAAAAAAAAAAAAAAAAAAAAAAAAAAAAAAAAAAAAAAAAAAAAAAAAAAAAAAAAAAAAAAAAAAAAAAAAAAAAAAAAAAAAAAAAAAAAAAAAAAAAAAAAAAAAAAAAAAAAAAAAAAAAAAAAAAAAAAAAAAAAAAAAAAAAAAAAAAAAAAAAAGAAAAAATTAGCTGGGCATGATGGTGGGTATCTTTTATTCCAGCTACTTGGGTGGCTGAGAGGAAAGTCAGTGTTGCATACACAATTTCCTCATGCTGAGCCAGCTTGAAATAAGACTTGATAAAAGGCACAGCCCTCAGTAGCAGGCGGTGCCACTGTGGACAGTGTACACTATGGTGTGAGGGTATGCACAGGCGAGCGTAAGTGTGTTTACTCATACACACAGATAAACCAAAAGGACATCGGGCTTCGTTCTGGTGAAGGTTATGATGCTGCTGTAGCTTCTTATGGGCCCTGGGCAGTGTCAAATGGGAAATGCTTTGATGGCATGTTGTTCAATGTATATAATGGGGTCTCCCATGGTCCAAGGACCCACTATGAGCACTCCGCCCACTGTGGTGGAGAACACGGCTGGAGTCATCACAGCCCAGGTCTTTATTGAAAGGCAGTGTTGACCCAGAAGGCTCGTGTAGAACCCATTTGGCCAGGTCTGGACCATCTCTCTCCATCTGACCTGGCTTGGTTGCACAGAGGGACCCAGACCAAAAGGCCCAGAATCAAGAGGAAACTGAATGATATTTACCATTACACCAGCTTTCATTTATTTTTATTGTTTCTCAACAATACTAGAAGCCAAATCCATTCTTTTCTTAAACCACTTTTATTCATTATATGACTTCCTAAAACACCCGAAGAAAGGTTATCATCCATCACTTCTTCAATATACACCCTTTGATATCAGACAACCTACATGAGAGTCATTGGAATTTATGGTGATTCACAGATAATTTTTTGCAGTATTATGTTTTCAAATTAGCCTTTAGTACAAAAGTTCCCTACTCCATAGCCTGACCACTCTCTCTGAGCAGTAATCAATGCTGCATTGTACCCTCAGGATTGGAAGCCATGAGAAGAAATCTTCCTCAAATCCTAACCAAGATGATTTCCACTCAAATGGTAAGTGGATACATTTCTGGCATGTCTGTCTGAGGCTGAATCTGGGGGAAAAGTCCCAATACTTACAATCCACTGGTTGGTTTTCCTGCTCTCCTCATTTAACTTTCTTTGGTTTTCTTGAATTTTTGCCCAAAAAGATCTCATTTGCTTCATTATCTTCTCCTATAAAGGAACTGTGAATTTGAACATCAGAGAAACAAATCGCTTTGGGTGTCAGACCCCCATTGATAAAGAAATCAAGGGATGAGATATGAAAAGAGAGAGAGGAGGGAGAGAGAGAGAGAGAGAGAGAGGGAGAGAGAGAAAGCAGCAAGCAAGCCAGCCAGCCATGACTGAAGGGCACTGTGTGGTCATCACTTCAGCAGGTTGACACTCACCTGGAGGTCATGAAATCTGTCCATTAGTCCAGTGATGGGTTAAGCACTGAGTTCTGAGCTCACACACTGGGGCATGTGCCGCTGCTCTGACTCACTCCTTTAAAGAGGAAAATACAATTGAGCTTTCTAATACCAAATATTTCATTGCAGGATTTAAAAACAAATAATCATTCAAGGGAAATTCATCTTTAAAACCCGTTCCTGATGTAGCCATCCCAAATTATTGGGATTATGAACTTGAGCCACTGAGCCTAGACTGACTGATGTATTCTACCAATAAGCTATGTACATAAACCCATGTCTTCCCACTTCTCAGAACCATGAAATCAATCATTCCTCCCTTTCTTTCATTTATTTTTATTGTTTCTCAACAATACTAGAAGCCAAATCCATTCTTTTCTTAAACCACTTTTATTCATTATATGACTTCCTAAAACACCCGAAGAAAGGTTATCATCCATCACTTCTTCAATATACACCCTTTGATATCAGACAACCTACATGAGAGTCATTGGAATTTATGGTGATTCACAGATAATTTTTTGCAGTATTATGTTTTCAAATTAGCCTTTAGTACAAAAGTTCCCTACTCCATAGCCTGACCACTCTCTCTGAGCAGTAATCAATGCTGCATTGTACCCTCAGGATTGGAAGCCATGAGAAGAAATCTTCCTCAAATCCTAACCAAGATGATTTCCACTCAAATGGTAAGTGGATACATTTCTGGCATGTCTGTCTGAGGCTGAATCTGGGGGAAAAGTCCCAATACTTACAATCCACTGGTTGGTTTTCCTGCTCTCCTCATTTAACTTTCTTTGGTTTTCTTGAATTTTTGCCCAAAAAGATCTCATTTGCTTCATTATCTTCTCCTATAAAGGAACTGTGAATTTGAACATCAGAGAAACAAATCGCTTTGGGTGTCAGACCCCCATTGATAAAGAAATCAAGGGATG
>JAKGGE010001406.1:0-42685 GCA_023748175.1 Hoolock leuconedys
GCCCCTCACTTCCCAGAATGTGGGTGGCGGTCAGAGGCGCCCCTCACTTCCCAGAGAGTGGGTGGCTCCAAATGAGGGATTTCCTCACTTCCCAGACGGGCGGCAGAGGCCTCACTTCCAGGATATTATGGCCGGCAGAGAAGCCCCTCACGCCCTTCAGACGCATGGGTACAGGTAGAGGCATTCCTCAGATCCCAGATGTTGATGAGCCTGGTAGAGGCTCCCCTCACCTCCCAGACGATGGGTGGCGGGGCAGAGGATCCCCTCACCACCCAGAACGATTGGAAGTCGCGCAGAAGCTCTCCTCACTTCCCAGACAGTGCGGCCGGAGAGAGGCGCTCCTCACTTCCAGGACGTTGGGTGGCCGGGCAGTGGCCCCGTCACTCCCCTATATCAGGTGGCCGGGCCGAGGCAGTCCTCACTCCCCAGACGGGCTACAAGGACGCCCCTCAATTCCCCAGATGGGGTGGCCAGGCCGCAGGCTTCCTCACTCTCATACGATGGGTTGTCGGCAGAGACTCTTCAACTCCCAGAATATGGGTGGTCGGCAGAGGCGGTACTCACATTTCCAGACGATGTGTGACCGGACCCCAGGCTCCTCCTCCTCACCTTCCAGACGACTGGTGGCCGGGCAGAGGCACCTCTAACGTCCCAGATAGGGTGGCGGTTGGAGCCCTCACTCCTAGACGCTGGGGCCGGGCAGAGGCGCTCCTCACTCTGCAGACTCCATGGGTGGCCGGGCAGAAGCTCCTCACCTCCCAGATGTGGCGGCCGGGCAGAGGTGCTCCTCACTTCCCAGACGGGCGGACGGGCAGTGGCGCTCCTCACTTCAAAGAAGGGGTGGACGCGCAGAGGCACTCCTCTCTTCCCAGACGGGTGGCCGGGCTGAGGCTCTCCTCACATCCCCGGACAATGGGTGGTCAGACGACTCACTTCCCAGAGGGGTGCCCTGGCAGAGATGATGTCACTTCCCATATGCTGGGGTGCCGCAGAGGTTTCTCTCATTTCTGGATAATGGGTCGCCGGGCAGAGGCGCCTCACTTCCTTCTTAGACGGGTTGGCCGGGCAGTAGGCGCTGGGCTACTCTCAGACGGTGGGTGGCCGGGAAGAGGCGCTCCTCACTTCCCCAGACTGGGTGGTCGCCGAGGCCCCCGCCACTTCCAAGACGGGGTGGCTGGGCAGAGGCGCTCCTCACTTCCTCAGACAATGGGAAGTCAGGTAGAGGCCCTCATCACTTCCAGGAGGGTGGGTGTCTGGGCAGAGGCCCTCCCCTCACTTCCCAGATGATGGGTGGTCGGGCGGAGGCGCCCCTCACTTCCCAGAATGTGGGTGGCGGGCAGAGGCGCCCCTCACTTCCCAGAGATTGTGTGGCCGAGCCAGGCTTTCCTCACTTCCTAGACGGTTGTGGCCAGGCAGAAGCTCTACTCACTTCCCAGAATTGGTGGCCGGGCAGAGTCGCTCCTCACCTCCGGGACGATGGGTGACCGGGCAGAGGCACACCTCACTTCCTCAGACTGTGGGTGGCTGCAAGGTGAGGACTTCACTCCCAGATGGCGGCCGGACAGAGTATGCGCTCTTCACACCACAGACGGGGCGACCGGGCAGAGGCGCTCCTCCCTTCCCAGATGGAGCGTCGAGCAGAGGCAGCCCACACTTCCCTAGATGATGGGTGCTGGCAGAGGCCTCACCTCACGACGATGTGGGTGACAGCGCAGAGGCTCTCCTAACCTCCCAGGATGATGGGTGGCCCGGCAGAGGCACCTCACTTCCCAGACGATGGTTGGCCGGGCAGAGGCACTCCTCACTTCCCAGACGATGGTTGGCCTGGCCGAGGCCCTCCTCACCTTCCAGAAGGTAGGTGGCCGGGCAGAGTCGCCTATCACTTCCCAGACATAGTTGGTGGCCGGGCTGAGGCTCTCCTCACCTCCCAGTCAGGCGGCGGCCGGGCAGAGGCGCTCCTCACTTCACAGAAGGTGATGGGCCGGGCAGAGGCGCTCCTCACCTCCCAGACGATTGGTGGCCGGGCAGAGGCGCTCCTCACTTCCAGTACGTTGGGTGTACGGGCAGAGGCGCTCCTCACTTCCAAGACAATGGGTGGACGGGCAGAGGTGCTCCTCAATTTCCCAGACCTACAGGCCGGCAGAGGCTTCTCACTTCCAGTCACAAGTGCCTGACAGAGGCCTCCCACTTCCCTGTGATGATGGGTGGACAGGTAAGTGCCTCACTTCCCAGAAGTTGGGTTTCCGCCAGGCGCTCACCTCCTTCTGGTGGCAATTGGTAGCCGCAGAGGCCTCCCTCTCTCCCGGACATGGGTTGGGTGGCCAGGCAGAGGCCTCACTTCCCAGACGATTGGTGGTCGGGCCGAGGACTCTTCACCTCGCAGATGATGGGTGGCCGGACAGCGGCCCTCCTCACCTTCCAGAAGTTTGCTGGCCTGGCAGAGGTGCCTCTCACGTCCCAGATAGTGGGTGGCCTGGCTGAGGCCCTCCTCACCTTGCAGATTTTGGGTGGCCGGGCAGGGGGATCCTCACTTCCCAGAGGATGGGTGGCCGTGCAGTCGTGCTCCTCACCTCCCAGAAGGTGCGGCCGTGCAGAGGCGCTCCTCACTTCCCGGATGGATTGGCCGGGCAGAGTCTCCCCTTCATCACCTCCAGACACGGTGGCTACGCAGAGGCATGCCTTTCATTTCCCAGACGCTAAGTCCCGAAAGTGAGTAGAGGCCCTCCTCACCTCCCCAGACAATGGGTGGTGGCCGGGCAGAGCTCCCTCCCCACCTCCTGGGAGGTGGCCGGGCAGAGGCACTCCCTCACTCCCTGACGCATGGTTGGTCGGGCTTCCAGGCCCTCCTCACCTCCTCTGTAGTTGTAAGTGGTCTGGCAGAGGAGCTCCTCCTCCCAGGTGCATGTTGACTCCTCCCTTCCCAGGTGTTGGGTGGCCAGGCAGAGGCCCTCCTCACCTCCCAGACGGTGGGTGGTAGGCACGAGTCGCTCCTCACATCCCAGACGGTGGCCAGGCAGGATGCGCTCCCTCACCTCCCCAGACCACATGGGAGGTAAGGAGGGTCTCCTCCTCCTCCAGTCGATGCTACCGGCAGAGGCGCTTCCACACCTCCACAGATAAAAGTGGCCGGGCAGAGGTGCCCCTCACTCTTCCAGATGATGGGACGTATGTCAGGCTGCCTCCCTCACCCCGGACGCTGGGGCGGTCAAGCAGAGGCCTCCCCACCCGACGCATGGGTGGTCGCGCAGAAGGGCCTCACTCGCAGACAGATCAAGGCCGGGCAGCGCCTCACTTCCCAGATGTGGTGTGGCAGGCAGAGGCGCCTCCCTACTCCCCACGATGGGTGGTAAGGCAGAAGCGCTCATGCCTCCCAGGCCTGGTGCCTGCAAAGTGGCTCCACCTCACGTCCCAGATGATGTGGGCGCTTCAGGTAGAGCGCCTCACTTCCCAGACGCTGCAGGGCGCCACTCACTCCCAGATGTAAAGGCAGAGCAGAGACGCTCCCACTTCCCAGATGATATGGGGGTGGTCGGCAGAAGCTCTCTCACCTGGAGGATGGGTGGCCGGGCTGAGGTATTCCTCACTTGAAGATGGTTGGCCGGGCTGAGCCCTCCTCACACCTCCCAGAAGGTGTGGGTGGTCTGGGTGAGGCGCTCCTCCTTCCCAGATGTTGGGTGTGGCCAGGCAGAGGCCCCTCCCCACCTCCCCAGCAGAGACGGTGGGAAAAAATGGCCTGAGGTTCCTCCCAGAGGGTGGCCGGGCAGAGGCTCACCCAGGACGCCGGATGCATGGGCAGAGGCAATCCTCAATGTCCCAGACCCTGGTCGCCAGGTAGAGGTGCTCCTCACTTCCCAGATTTGTCGGGCAAGTGCCTCCTAGATCCCAGATGTTACGGGTCTGGCAGACGGCCTCTACACCTCCCCAGACTTTAAACACCAGCCTCAGCAGCCTCACTCCCAGACAATGGTAGGCAAGGTGCATAGTGCTCCCACTTCCCAGATGCAGGGTGGTCAGCAGTATGCCTCCCCACCGTCCCCAGACGATATGGCCAGGTAGAGGCGCCTCACTTCCCAGATCAGCGTCGCCGAGGCTCTCCTCAGATCCCAAATGGTGATGGGGCTGGCAGAGGCGCCCCTCACCTCCCCAGACCTAGGGGTGCCTGGGTAGAGAGGCTCTCTCTCACCTCCTAGATCGAGGCGTAGCAGAAGGGCTCTCACTCCCAGACGGGCTGCCGGGCAGAGGCGCTCACCTCCAGGACATTGGGTGGTCAAGTGAGGCTGCTCCTCACGCCCCAGACGAAGGAAAATGTGTGAGGGTGCCTCAGATCCTAGAGTGCCATGGCCTGGGTAGAGGCGCTCCCCACCTCCCCAGACGATGGGCGGCTGGGCAGAGGCTCCTCACCTCCCCAGACCGAGCAGGCCGGGCAGAGGATCCCCTCACCTCCCAGAGACGATGGTAGTCAGCAGAAGCTCTCCTCACTCTGTGACGGGCGTCGGGAGAGGCGCCTCACTTCCAAGGACGCCAGTGTCGGCAGTGGCCCTCTCTTCACTCCCATATAGGGTGGCTGGCCCAGGTAGTCTCACTTCCCAGACGGGGCGGCAGGGCGCCTCCCTCACCCCAGACAGGTGGCCAGGCAGAGGCGCTCCTCACTTCCCAGACGATGGGTGGTCGGGCAGAGGACTCTACACTCCCAGCAAATGGGTGGCCGAGCAGAGGCGTGTACCACATCCCAGACGACAGACCGGACTGAGGTCCTCACCTTCAGATGTTTGCGGTGCCGGGCAGAGGCGCCTCTCAGTCTCCAGAGGCAGGGTGGCCGGGCTGCCCTCCCTTCACTTCCTGACGATGGAGGCTGGCAGAGGCGCTCCTCACTCCCAGATGTTGCGGCCGGGAGTCTCTTCACTGCCATATAGGGTGGTTGGGTAGAGGCACTCACTTCCTAGACGGGCGCACAAGTAGAAGAACCTCCTCAAATGCCAAAATGGTGGGTTGCAGAGTCAGCCTCAACCCCAGGCGACAGGTTCGGGCAGAAGCGCCTCACTGATGGGTGGCCGGGCAGGCCTCCCCACCTCCCTGAAGTTACAAGTGGTCGGGAAGAGGCACCCTCACCCCCCAGACGATGAGGGGCCGGGAAGAGTGAGCCCCACCCCAGACAAGGCTGCGTCGGGCAGAGACGCCTACCACTTCCCAGAAGGGTGGCCGGGCAGGAGCGCTTCTCCTCACCCCTCTAGACAAGCCAGGCTGGCAGAGGCCCCCCTCCTCTCTTCCCAGAGTTTGGGTGGCCGGGCAGAGTACCTCCCAATATCCTCCCAGACCATGTGTAGTGCCATTGTGAGAGGCCTCCCCACCTCCCTCCCAGGCAGCTTGGTGGATGTCCAGGCAGAGGCCCTCCTCACCTCCCAGACGATGGGTGGTCCAGCAGAGGCGCCTATCACTTCCAAGAATGTGGGTGGCGGGCAGAGGCGCCCCTCACTTCCCAGAGAGTGGGTGGCCGGTTTCCAGGATTTCCCTCACTCTGTAGAAGGTGTGTGTGTGTGGCCGGGCAGAAGCGCTCCTCACTTCCCAGAAGGGGTGGCCGGGCCGCCTTCCCTCACCTCCTGATGATGGTGGTCGGGCAGAGGCTAATTCCTCACCTCCCAGACTGTGGGTGGCCGGCAGAGGCTCCTCCTCACCTCCCAGAAGGCCGGGACTGAGGGGCTCTTCACACCCTGGGGACGGTGCGGACCGGCAGAGGCGCCTCCCTTCCCAGACGGGCTGCAGCAGAGGTGCTCCTCACTTCCCAGATGACGGGTGGTCGGGCAGAGGGCTCCTCTCACCCCGAGGATGGGTGGCCGGGCAGAGGTAACTCCTCACCTCCCTCAGACGATGGCTGGCTCGGGTCAGGCCCTCCTCACCTTCCCAGAAGGTTGGTGGCCGGGCAGGGCTCACTCACTTCCCAGATAGTTGGTGGCCGGGCTGACCTCCCAGTCAAAGTAAGTGGCCGGGCAGAGGCGCTCCTCACTTCACAGACGATGGGTGGCCAGGCAGAGGCGCTCCTCACCTCCCAGACGGGTGGCCGGGCAGAAGCGCCCTCAGATCCCAGGTGATCGGCAGGCGCCTCACTCCCAGACGCTTGGGTGTGGGCAGAGGCTCTCCCCACCTCCTGTGACGGCTGGTGGTCGCGAGAAGGGCTCTTTCACTTCCCAGACTGGCGGCCGTGGGCAGAAGCTAGCCCCTCACTTGTAGATGGTGTACAGGGGCAGAGGCGCCTCACCTCCCAGACAAGGTAAGGCACCACCTCCCAGACGGGTGGCCGGGCAGTGGCGCCTCACGCCCCAGATGATGGGTGGCCAGGTAGAGGTGCTGCTCCTCACTTCCCAGACGATGGGTGGCTTGGGCAGACGCCCCTCACCCCTCCCACACGCATGGGTGGCTGGGCAGATGCTCCCCACCTCCCCAGACTCCATGGGTAGTCGCCAAGAGAAGCCCCTCCCCACCTCCCAGACGGGGTGGCTGTAGAGGCGCTCCTCACCTCCAGGGACGTTGGGTACAGGCAGAGGCCCCTTCACCCCATATAGGGGTGGCCCAAGTGACCCACTCCCCACCTCCCCAGGACAGGGCGGCTGGCCAAGGGCTGCCCCTCACCCCCCCCCAGATGGGGTGGCCAGAGGCGCTCCCTCACCTCCCAGACGATGGGTGGTCGGACAGGAGGACCTCTGCCTCCCCCAGAAAATTGCGGCCGGGCAGTGGGCTGCTCCCTCAAGATCCCAGACGATTGGTGATCTGTGACCGAGGCCCTCCCTCACCCTTCCCAGATGTTTGGTGGTCGGGCAGAGGCTCTCTCATCTAGATAAGTGGGTCGGACTGAGGCCCTCCCTCAACTCCCAGATGATGGGTGGCTGGCAGAGGCGCTCCTCACTTCCCAGACGTTGGGTGGCCGGGCAGAGGCCCCTCTTCACTCCCATATAGTAGTGCCCGGGCAGAAGCACTCCTCACTTCCCCAGATCGGGCGGCTACGGAGGCGCCTCCTCAAATGCCAAATGGTAGTGGGTCAGCAGAGGCGCCTCCCACTTCCCCAGGCGATGGGTGTTCGGGCAGAAGGCCCTCACTTCCTGGACGATGGGTGGCTGGAAGAGGCTCTCCACACCTCCCTGAAGTTGGGTGGTCGGGAAGAGGCACCCTCAATTCCCAACTGAGAGGCCTGGCAGAGGCCTCCCAATTCCCAGACAAGGCCAGGCAGAGACGCCACTCACTTCCCAGATGTGGTGGCCGGGCAGAGTAAGGCCTCACTCCCAGAGATCAAGCAAGGTGGCCGGGCAGAGGCCCCTCTCCCTTCCCAGAATTTGGGTGGTCGGCAGAGGCACTCCCCTCCCATACCGATGGGAAGACACAGGTGAGGCGCCCTCACCTCCCAGACTGCAGGGACCTCCCGGGCAGAGGCCCTCACTCCTGAGACGATGGGTTGTCGGGCGGAGGCGCCCCTCACCTCCCAGAATGTGGTGGAGTGGGGCAGAGGCCTCACTTGTGGAGAGTGGGGGCCCCGTGATCACCCCAGACCTGCAAAATGGGCAGAAGCCTCACCTCCCAGAAGTGTCAAGAGTCAGCCTCCTCCTCACCTCCCGGACGATGGGTGGCCGGGCAGAGGCACCTCACCTCCCAGACTGTGGGGTGGCTGGCAGAGGCCCCCACCCCCCCAGACGAGAGGGGTGGACCGGCAGCCCCTCTCACCTCCCCATCTATGGGTGGTCGGGCAGAGGCTCCCCACCTCCCAGACGAGGTCGTCGGGCAGAGGCCCCCCTCCTGTGACGATGGGTAGTCACGCAGAAGCTCTCTCCCCACTTCCCAGAGACAAGCCCCGGGAGAGGCGCTCCTCCAGGACGGGCAAGAGGCCCCACCACCCCATATAGGGGTGTCCTGCAGAGGCACCTCTCACTTCCCTGATGGGTACGGACAAGGGCGCTCCTCAATTCCCAGATGGGGTGGCCAGGCAGAGGCGCTCACCTCCCAGATTCCATGTGTGTGGCTCCCAAGTAGGGCACTTCACCCCAGAAAATGGGTGGTCGGGCAGAGGCGTCCCCATCCCAGACGATGTCACCGACCCAGGCCTCCCCACCCTTCCTGGCAGGAATTGCCAAGTGCTCCGGGAGAGGTGCCTCTGCGTCCCAGATAGGGGTGGTCAAATGGCGTCACCACCCCAGACGCTAGTGGCCGGGCAGAGGCTGCCCTCACTCCTAGGACAATGGGTGTGGGACGGACAGAGCTGCCCCTCACCTCCTAGAGGGTTGGGTGGGCCGGTGCAGGAGGGCGCTTACTTCCACCTCCAGTCGCCAAGGCCTGGGTGGTGAGGCCCTCCCTACCCCTCCCAGACCATAGGGTGTGACAGTGGCACCCAACTTCCCAGAAGTTAAAACCGGCAGAGCTGCCTCAGGCACCAGCAGTTCCAGTGAGGCCCTCCTCAGCCTCCTCGGATTATGGGTGGCCGGGCAGAGGCCTCTCCTCACTTAAGATTGTGGGTGGCTGGGCAGGAGAGCCCTATCTCCCCAGACGTGATGGGGTGGTCAGCAGAGGACCCTTCCCTCCTGTGACGATTACTGCTGTCGGACTGAGGCTCCCTCCCTCACCTTCCACAATTGGTGGGTCAGCAGAGGCCTCACCCAGATTGTGGTGGCTGGGCCATGTCTCTCCCTCATTCCCAGACGCCAGTGGCCGTGCATTGAACCCCACTCCCAGAGGATGTGGGGAGGCTGATGCTCCCTCACATCCCAGAGCATGGCCGGCAGAGGCGCCTCCCACTCCCAGAGATCAAGGTCCCGGGGCCGCGGGCCACTCCACCTCCCCCGGACGGATTGGCTGGGCAGAGGCCCTCATCACTTCCCAGACAATGGGTGACCGCGCAGAGGCGCTCTTCATTTCCCAGACGCCGTGGCCTAGCAGCAGAGGCCCTCCTCACCTCCCCAGATGATGGGGTGCCCGCAGGCTCCCTCCTCACCTCCCCTGGAGGATGTGTGGGGTGGCCCAGAGGCACCTCCTCACCTCCCAGAAGATGGTTGCCGCCGCAGAGTCTCCCTCCTCCTCACCTCCCTAGACTGTGGTGGTGGGGGCCCGCTTCCTCACTTCCCCAGATGGTGGTGGCTAGGCAGAGGCGCCCCTCACCTCCCAGCAAAGACGATGGGAGGTAGTAGAGGCTCCTCTCCCTCCCAGCCGGTCAAGGTACCTGGCAGAGAGAGGCGCCCACATTACTACACAGATGGGGTGGCCGGGCAGAGGTGCTCCTCACTCTCCAGATGACATGGGCCGTGAAGGCCCAGGCCAACCTCCCCGGACGCATGGGGTGGTCAAGCAGGCCCTCTCTCCTCATCCCAGACCTGATGGGGCGTGGTTTGATGGCTCCCTCACCTCCCCCCCAGATGGGGCTGCCTCAGGCAGAGGCTTCCCTCACTCCCCTGATAATGGGTCGCTGTAAGTAGAGAGTGTGCACTCACTCACGTCCCAGAAGGGGTGGCTAGCAGAGGCGCCACCTCCCAGACGGCAGGACAAGAGGCACCTCACCCAGACTGGGTGGCTGGCTGAGGTCATCGCCACTCTAGACGGAGGTCCGGGTGAGCGCTCACTTCCAGATACAATGGCACGGGCAGAGGTGCCTCACCTCCCAGATGGCTAAGTGTAAGCCTGGCAGAGGCGCCCACTTCCCAGAGCCCAAGGGCGGCGTGGGCTGAGACCCTCCTGAAGATGGTTGGACAGGTAGAGGCACCTCACCTCCCAGGTGTCCGCGTTCCTCACCTCCCTGGAAATTGGTAGCCGTGCAGAAGCACTGCTCACCACCCGGAAGATGGGTGGCCGGGCAGAGGCTCTCCACACCTCCCGGAAGTTGGGCGGTCGGGCAAAGTCACTCCTCAATTCCCAGATGATGAGGGCTGGGCAGAGGCGCTCCTCACCTCCCAGACAAGGCCGTGGCAGATGCTACTCACCTCCCACAGAAGGGGTGGCTGGGAAGAGGTCTCCACCTCCCAGACTGAAGGGTGGTCGGAAGGCTCCCCCACCCAGGGATGATGGGTGGCTGGGACAGAGCTGCCCTCACCTCCCTGTGAGGATGATGGGTGGTCAAGTGAGGCTCCACCTCCACCTCCCCAGACGATGGGTGGTCGGGGCAGAAGCTCCTCACCTCCCAGATGGGGCTGGGCCGGGAGAGGTGCCCTCACTCCAGGACGTTGGGTGGCCGGGGCAGTGGCCCCTCTTCACCCCATATATAGAGTGGCTTGGCCGAGGCACCTCACTTCCCAGCACGATGGCAGTCAGGGCAGAGGACCTTCACCCCAGAAAATGGGTGGCTGGGCAGCGAACCTCAACCTAGATGATTGGTCATCACTGACCCAGGCCCCTCCCCTCCAGACGTTTGGTGGCCGGGCAGAGGGCCTCTCACTTCCCAGATAGTGGGTGGCTCAGGCTGAGGCATTCCCTCACCTCCCAGATGTCAGGTCGGCAGAGGCGCCTCACTCCCAGAGAGGGTTGGCCTAGCTGAGGATTTCCCTCACCTCAGACGGCAGGGGCTTCTGGGCAGAAGCGCCTCCTCACCTCCCAGAAGGGGTGGCCGCAGAGTCGCTTCCTCACCTCCGGACGCACAGGCCGGGTGAGGCGACCACTTCCAAGACCCTGTGGGTGGCCGGCAGGCCTCCTCCTCACTCCCAGAAGGCTGGGCGGCCCACCAGCCTTCACACCCCCCCAGATGGCCATCGTGGGTGAGGCGCCCTCCCTTCCCAGATGATGGTAAAGTGGCCGGGTAGAGGCTTCCTCACCTTCCGGGAGGTGGGCAGGGCAGAGTCTCCAACCCGGGAGGATGGGTATGGCAGAGGCACCTCCCTCACTTCCCAGAGACAGTTATTATTCCGGCTGAGGCCCTCCTCAACTTCCAGAAGGTTGGTGACGGGACAGGTCGCCTATCACCTCCTGTAGATAGTTGGTGGCTCTGCTGAGGCCCCCCCCCTCCTCACCTCCCCAGTCGTTGCAGCAGGGCAGAGCCCCTCACAGACCCATGGGTGCCGGGCAGGTGCTCCTCACCCAGACGGGGTGGGTCGGGCAGAAGCTTTCTCTCCCCTGCCCTCAGGTGATTTGCCGGGCAGACACGCCCTCACCTCCCAGACGTTGGGTGGCTTTTCAGTGCCTCCTCACCTCCCCAGACCGACATGGGCGTGCCTGCAGAGTGTCACTGGTGGCATGGGCTGCCTTGTGCCAGCCCTCACCTCCTAGGATGGTGTGGCAGGGGCAGAGGCGCTCACCCCAGACATGTGTGGTAAGGCAGAAGGGCTCCTCACCTCCCAGAGGGTGGGTGGTCGTGAGCCCCTACCCAGGACACGGTGACCTCCCTGAACCCAGATGATGGGTGCCGTGACAGAGTGGTGCTCCTCAGGGACCTTAGATGTTGATGGGTCTTACAGAGGCGCTCCCTCACCTAGACGCATGGGTGGTCGGGCAGAGGCTCCCCACCTCCCCAGACAATGGGTGGTCGGGCAGAGGATACCCTCACCTCCCAGACGATGGGTTGTCACGCAGAAGCTCTCCCTACCTCCCAGACGGAGGTCGGGGAGAGTGGAGCTCCCTCACCTCCAGGACGTTGGGTGAGCCGGGCAGTGTCCTCTTCACCCCATATATAAGTGGTCGTGGGCCGAGGCACTCTCTACCTCCTCTGGCAGAGACGGGCGCAAGGCTAGGTGATCCTCACCCCAGATGTGTGGCCAGGGCAGAGTATGCCCTCACCTCCCATACGATGGGTGGTCGGGCAGAGGACTCTTCAACTACCAGAAAATGGGTGGCCGGGCAGAGGCGGTGGCTCATATCCCAGAAGATGGTGACTGACTGAAGCCCTCCCTCACCCTCCACCAAGTTGGTGGCCGGGCAGAGTGCTCTAACGCTGTCCCTGATGGTGAAAATGAGTTCCTCACCTCCCAATGCTGAGCCGGGTGAGGCGCCTCCCTCACTCCATGGGCGGGCCAGGCAGCCTCCCAAAGTCCCCGGACAATGGGTGGCTGGCAGACGACTCCTCTGCCTCCCCAGAGGGGTAAGTGCCCTGGCAGAGATGATGCTCACCTCCCATGGGTGGCCGGGCAGATGCTCTCCCCACTTCCTCTGATAATGGTCGTCAGGGCAGAGTGCCCTCAGCCTCCCACACAAGTGTCGCAAGAGGTGCTCTGTCACATCCCGTGAGACCTGGTGGGTGGTCGGGAAGAGGTCCTCCTCACCTCCCCAGATCTATGGTGGTCATGGAGTCGCCCCTCACCTCCCAGAATGTGGTGGTGAGGCCTCCCTCACCTCCCAGAGTGTGTGGCCGAGCCCAGGCTTTCCCTGCCTCCCAGATCTGTGTGTGGGTCGGGCAGAAGCGCCCCTCACCTCTCCTAGAAATGGTGGCCGGGCAGAGTCAAGCCTCACCTCCTAATTTGCATGTGGGTGGCCAGGCAGAGAAGCACTCACTTCCCACTGTGGGTTGCCGGGTGCAGAGTGCCTCCCTCACCTCCCAGATCGGGCGGCCGACAGAGGCGCTTCAGTCCCTCCACGGGCGACCGGGCAGAGGCGCCCTCCCTTCCCAGATGGGGGGGCCGAGCAGGCGCGGCCCCTCACTCCCAGATGATGGGTGTGGCCGGGCAGAGGTGCTCCTCACCTCCCAGATGATGCAGGTCGGGCAGAGGCGCCTCCTCAACTCCTGGACGATGGGTGGCCGGGCAGAGGCACTCCTCACTCCCCCAGACCATGCCTGGCCGGGCAGAGGTGCACCTCCCCACTCCCTGTGACTCCATGGCTGGCTCGGGTCGGTGTCCTCCCCACCCTCCAGAAAGTGTGGTGGCCGGGCAGGAGTTGCTCATCACTTCCCAGATAGTTGGTGGCTGGGCTGAGGCTCTCCCTCACTCCCTCCCAGGCCATTTGCCGGGCAGAGGCATCCTCACTCTCACAGACCTCCATGGGTGGTCGTCGGAAAAGTGCCCCTCTCACCCTCCAGCTGCCAGTCAGCAGAAGAGCTCCCCAGATTCCCAGAAGGTGATGGGGTCTCGCAGAGGCGCCTCCTCACCTCCCAGACGACAGGAAGGGCAGAATCTTCTCCTCACCTCCCAGGACGAGTGGTGGTCATAAGAGAAAGGCTCTTCCCTTCCAGACGCGGCTGGTGCCGGGTGAGGCGCCTGCCACCTCCCCAGACGCAGTGGTCGAAGGGGCGCTCCTCACTCCCAGACTGGGTGGCCGTGGGGCTGGCCCCTCGGCTACTCCCAGACGCATGGGTGGTGGGCAGAAGCCTCCCTGCCCCAGATGGTGGTGGCTCAGGGCAGTGGCGACCTCACGCCCAGATGAGGGTGGCCAGGTAGAGGCGCCTCCCCAGACGGGCGGCCTGGGCAGAGCGCCTCCCTAGATCCCAATGGTGGATGGGCCTGGTGCAGGAGCCCCACCTCCCCTGAAGGAGTTCCCTGTCAGAGGCTCTCTCACCTCCAGACGGCGTGCCTCAGGAGGCAGCCCTCTCACTTCCCAGACGGGCTGCCAGGCAGGCCAGCCTCACCCCCAGGACATTGGGTGGTCGGGCAGAGGCGCCCCTCACGCCCCAGATGATAAGTGGGGCCAGGCAGAGGCTTCCCTCGTGATCCAAGATGGTGATGGGTCTGGCAGAGGCGCCCCTCACCCAGACGGCATGGGTTGCCGGGCTGAGGCTCCCCCCCGTCCCAGATGATGAGTGGCCGGGCAGGTTCCCTCACCCCTGGTCGATGGGGTCACGCAGGTGCTCTCACTCCCAGACGGGCTGCCGGGGAGGCTCCTCACTCCATGACGCTGGGTGTGGCTGGGCAGCCGCCCTCTTCACCTCCATATAGGGTGGTCGGACCGCGTCCTCCTCACCTAGGATTAAGGGCTGGCAGAGGCGCCTCTAAGGTCCCTGATATTGGGTGGCAGGGCTGAGGCCCTCCTCACCTCCCAGAAGTTGGGAGGCCGGGCAGAGGCGCTCCTCACCTCCAGACACAATGTGGTGGCCGGGCAGACCCCTCCTCACCTCCCAGGAGGTAGCTGCCGGGCAGAGGCGCCCCACCTGACGGGGTGGCCGGGCAGAGGCGCTCCTCACCTCCAAAGAAGTGGTGGACGGGCAGAGGCTCTGTCATTTCCAGACGGCTGGAGGTCGGGGCAGGAGGGTTTCCCTCACCTCCCCGCCGAGCGCACGGGCAGAGGCGCCTCCACACTTCAGATGGGGTGGCAGAGGGTGGTGCTCCTCACTCTGATGATGGGTCGTAAGGCCCAGGCCTCCCCTCAACCCCACATGATGGCTGGCCGGGAAGAGAACCTCCCTCACCACCAGACGCATGGGTGGCCGGGCTGGAAGGCCCTCACCTCCCAGACGGGGCCGGGCAGAGGCCCCTCCTCACCTCCTCTGTGACTGTGTGGCCGGGCAGAGGCGTCCCTCCAGGGGCAGCCGGGAAGCCTCCCAAGCTCCTGACTCCCAGACTGTGGAACGGGGTAGTCCTCCTCACTTCCCAGTGAAGATGGGTTGTCACGCGCGTAGGCTCACTGGCCCCAGAAGGTGGGTGGCGGGCAGAGGCACCCCTCACCTCCCAGAGAGCGGCGGCTCAGCCGAGGTTTTCCCTACTCCCAGATGGTGCATGGGCCAGGCAGAGGCGCCTCCCCTCACCCCAGAAGGTGGTCGGGCAGAGTTGCTCCCTCACCTCCCACTACAGTGGTCAAGCAGGGCACCCTTCACCTCCCAGAGTGTGGGTGGGAGCTGGCAGAGGCTCTCCTCACCTCCCCAGATTTGGGCAGAAGCCGGACAGAGTATTTCTCACACCAGACGTGCAAGGTGACCGGGCAGAGGCGCCTCCCTCTCCCAGACAGGGCGTCGGCAGACGCTCTCACTTCCTGTGATGATGGGGTGCCGGGCAGAGGCGCCTATCACTTCCCAGATATTTGGTGGCCGGGCTGAGGCCCTCCTCACCTCCCAGGCATTGGGTGGCTGGGCAGAGGCGCTCCTCACTTCACAGACGATGGGTGGCCGGGCAGAGGCTCTCCTCACCTCCCAGACGATGGGTGGTCACGCAGAAGGGCTCTTCACTTCCCAGACGGGCGGCCGGGCAGAGGCGCCCACACCTCCAGCAATGTTGGGTGGTCAAGTAGAGGCGCTCCTCAGGGATGTCCCAGAAGATGCAAGTGGCCAGGTAGTGCTCACTTCCTGACAGGGCCGGGAAGAGGCCTCACTCTAGCAGGATGTTGGGTGGCCGGGCAGGTCTCTCTCAATACCATATATAGTGGCCGGGTGAGGCACTCCTCACTTCCCAGACGGGTGGTTGGGGCGGGGCGGGCCCCTCAATCTCCCAGAGACGGGGTGGCCTGGTGGAGCGCTTCTCACCTCCCAGACGATGGTGGTCGGGCAGGACTCCTGGACCTCCCAGAAAATGGGTCCGGGGCAGAGGGCGGCATTATCCCAGACGATGGGTGACCGGGGCAAGGCCCTCTTCACCCCAGACGTTGGGAGGCCGGGCAGAGGTGCTCCTCACTTCCTAGACGATGGGTGGCTGGGCAGAAGCTCACGACCTCCCAGAGATGGGGCGGTCGTGCGTGAGTAGCGCCCTCACTTCAAAGAAGCACACTGGCATAGGCCTTCCTCTCTCTCTCTTCCCTTGCATGGGGCTGGCTGGGCTGGGCTGATGCCTCCCTCACACTCCCTGACAATGGGGTGGCCGGGCAGACGCACTCCCCACTTCCCAGAGGTGGTGCCCTGGCAGAAAATGATGCCCACCCCATAAGGGTAATGCCGGGCAGAGGCTCCCTCCTCACCTCCCAGACCTGGGTGGCCAAGCAGAGGCCTCCCCACCTCCCAGATCCATGGGTGGTCGCTGCCAAGAGAAGGGCTCTTCACCTCCAGATCGGGCGGCCACAGAAGCCTCCTCACCTCCCAGATGCGGTGTGGCAGGGCAGAGGCGCTCCTCACCTCCCCAGACGATGGGTGGTAAGGGCAGCGCTCCACCTCCCAGACGGTGGTGGCAGTGGCGCCTCACTCCCACTTATGGATGGCCAGGTAGAGGGAGCTCCCCACTTCCCAGACAGGGCGGCCGTGAGGCATCCCTCTCAAATCCCAAATGGTGACATGGGCCTGGCAGAGGCGCTCCTCACCTCCCCTGACTCCATTAGCTGCCGGGAGGCTCTCCTCACCTCCCACGCTTCCCAGAAGGCTCTTCACTTCCCAGACCTGCCGGGCTGCAGGGCGCCTCCCTCACCCCTCCTGTGATTGTGGTCAGGCAGAGGCGCCTCCCTCAATGCCCCAGACGACAAGTGGGCCAGGCAGAAGTGCCCTAAGATCCTGAGATGGTGAGTGGCTCGGGTAGAGGGCGCCTCCCTCACCTCCCAGACGGGGTAGTCAGCAGAAGTTTCCTCCCTCACCTCCCAGGACGGGCTGCCGGGGAGAGGCGCCCACCACCCCAGGACGTTGGGTAGGCTGGCAAAGTCTCCCTCTTCACTCCCCATATATAGGGTGGCCCGGCAGAGGCACCTCACTTCCCAGATGGGGCGGCTGGGCAAGGGTGCTCTTCAATTCCCAGATGGGGTGGCTGCAGAGGCGCTCATCACTTCCTCTGGCATACCCATGGGTGGTCGGGCAGAGGACCTGTTCACCTGGTGAAAAAATGGGGTGGCCTGGGCAGAGGCGGTACCTCTACACATCCCAGACGATGGGTGACCTGACCGGTGTCCTCCCTCAGCTTCCAGATCGCTTCTGCAGTGGCTGGGCAGAAGCTCTGTAACCCCAGATAAAGTGGCTGGCGGGGCTGAGGCCCTCCTCACCTCCCAAGACGCGTTGGGAGCCTGGGTGCTCTCACTTCCCTGATGATGGGTGGTTGGGCAGAAGCGCTCCTCACCTCCCAGATGGGGCGGCTGAGCAGAGGCAAGGCCCTCACTTCCCAGGGATGGGCCGGGCAGAGATGCCTCACTCAAAGAAGGGGTGCACCCAGTGAGGCTCCCATTACTCCCAGACAAGGGGAGGTCGGGCAGAGGCTCTCCTCACTTCCCACAGAAAGGGGCCGGCCGCAGAGGCCCCTACCTTCCACCCCAGACGTTGGGTGGTCGGGCAGAGGCCCTCCCCTCACTCCTTCCAGAGTTTGCCTCGGCAGAGGCGCCCTGACTTCCCAGACTGTGGGTGTCTGGGGCAGAGGCCCTCTTCACTTCCCAGACGAGGGTGGTCAAAGTGTAGGCGCCCCTCACTCCCAGAAGGCGGGTGGCGGCAGAGTCAATTCACCTCCAGAGAGCTGGTGGATTCAGCCGAGGTTTTCCCTGATTCCCAGACCCATGCATGGTCACAGAGCGCCCTCACTTCCCAGAGTAGGGCCCTCACCCTCCCTCGGCCCCATGGGTGGCCGGGCAGAGGGGCACCCCCCAGACTGTGGGTGGTTATAGGAGGCTGTCCTCACCTCCCAGACGGGGGGCGGCCGTGACAGGCTCTTCTACACCCTAGACGGGCTACTTAACGTGGGGTCAGGAGGCCTCCCTTCCCAGACGGGCAGCCCAGCAGAGGCCTCCTCACCTCCCAGATGATCTGGTGGTCGCAAGAGCGCCTCCCTCACCTCCTCGGACCATGTCTCCTGTGAGAGGCTCTCCTAACCTCCCGGAGGATGGTGGTCGGGTAGGAAATGTTCCCCACTTCCCAGACGATTGCTGGCCGGGCAGAGGCATTCCCTCACCTCCCAGACCCATGCCCAGGCCCTCCCTCACCTTCCAGAAGGTAGTGGGTCAAGCAGAATCTGCTCTTGGTCAATTTCCTAGGATATTTGGTGGCCGGGCTGAGCCCTGCTCGTAATTCTCCCAGTCATCATTAAGTGGCCGGGCAGAGTCCCTCCACACTTCCCAGACGATGGGTGGCCGGGCAGAGGCGCTCCTCACCTCCCAGACGATGGGTGGCCGGGCAGAGGCTCTCCTCACCTCCCCAGATGATGGGTGGCCGGGCAGAGGCGCCCCTCACCTCCCAGACGATGGGTGGCCGGGCAGAGGCGCTCCTCACTTCCCAGACGATGGGTGGCTGGGCAGAGGCGCCTCCTCACCTCCCAGACAGTGGGTGGCCGGGCAGAGGCGCTCCTCACTCCCAGATGATGGGTGGCCAGGCAGAGGCGCTGCTCACTTCTTCCCAGACGGGGCGGCCGGGCAGAGGCGCTCCTCACTTCTTCCCAGACGGGGCGGCCGGGCAGAGGTGCTCCTCAACCCCAGGCGATGGGTGGCTGGGCAGAGGCGCTCCTCACTTCCCAGACGGGGCTGCCGGCAGAGGCGCCCCTCACCTCCCCAGATGATGGGTGGCTGGGCAGAGGCGCTCCTCACTTCTTCCCAGAAGGGATGGCCGGCAGAGGCGCCCCCACTTCCCAGACGGGGTGGCTGGCAGAGGCGCCTCACTTCCCAGACGGGGCGGCCGGGCAGAGGCGTCCTCACCTCCCAGACGATGGGTGGCGGGCAGAGGCGCTCCCTCACCTCCCAGACGATGGGTGGCGGGCAGAGGCGCTCCTCACTTCTTCCCAGACGGGCGGCCGGGCAGAGGCGCTCCTCACTTCTTCCCAGGCGAGAATTGTCCGGGCAAGCGCTCCTCAATTCTCCCAGACGCATGGGTGGTGGTGGGACGGGAGGCGCTCCTCACTTCCCAGACAGGATGGCCGTGCAGAGGCGCTCCTCACTTCCCCAGACGATGGGTGGCTGGGCAGAGGCTCTCCTCACTTCCCCAGACGGGCGGCCGGGCAGAGGCGCCTCACCTCCCAGACGATGGGTGGCCGGGCAGAGGCGCTCCTCACTTCCCCAGACGATGGGTGGCTTGGCAGAGGCGCCCTCCTCACATCCCAGACGATGGGTGGCCGGGCAGAGGCGCACCTCACCACCCAGACGATGGGTGGCCGGGCAGAGGCGCTCCTCACTTCCCAAACGGGGCGGCCGCGCAGAGATGCTCCTCATCTCCCAGAGGATGGGTGGCTGGGCAGAGGCTCCTCACCTCCCAGATGATGGGTGGTCGGGCAGAGGCGCTCCTCACTTCCCAGACGATGGGTGGCTGGGCAGAGGCTCTCCTCACTTCTTCCCAGACAGGGTGGCCAGGCAGAGGCGCTCCTCACTTCTTCCCAGACGGGGCGGCCGGGCAGAGGCACTCCTCACTTCCCAGACAGGATGGCCAGGCCGAGGCGCTCCTCACTTCCCAGAATATGGGTGGCCGGGCAGACGGGCTCCTCACCTCCCAGAAGGATGGGTGGCTGGGCAGAGGTGCTCCTCACTTCCCAGACGGGCGGCCGGACAGAGGCGCTCCTCACCTCCCAACGATGGTTGGCCGGGCGGAGGCGCACCTCACCACCCAGACGATGGGTGGCCAGGCAGAGGCGCTCCTCACTTCCCAGATGATGGGTGGCCGGGCAGAGGCTCTCCTCACCTCCCAGACGATGGGTGGTCACGCAGAAGCCTCCTCACTTCCCAGACGATGGGTGGCTGGGCAGAGGCGCCTCACCTCCCCAGATAATGGGTGGCCGGGCAGAGGCTCTCCTCACCTCCCAGACGATGGGTGGCCGGGCAGAGGGCTCCTCACCTCCCAGACGATGGGTGGCTGGGCAGAGGCGCTCCTCACTTCCCAGGCGATGGGTGGCCGGGCAGAGGCTCTCCTCACTTCCCAGACGATGGGTGGTCGGGCAGAGGCGCCTCACCTCCCACTCCATAATTGGTAATGCAGAGTCTCCCTCACCCCAGATGATGGGTGGCCGGGCAGAGGCTCTCCTCACTTTCCAGACGATGGGTGGCTGGGCAGAGGCGCCTCACTTCCCAGACGATGGGTGGCCGGGCAGAGGCTCTCCTCACCTCCCAGACGATGGGTGGTCGGGCAGAGGCGGTCCTCACTTCCCAGAGGATGGGTGGCCAGGTAGAGGCGCTCCTCACTTCCCAGACGACGGCCGGCAGAGCCCTCCTCACTTCCCAGACGATGGGTGGCTGGGCAGAGGCTCTCCTCACCTCCCAGACGATGGGTGGCCAGGCAGAGGCGCTCCTCACTTCCCAGACGATGGGTGGCTGGGCAGAGGCCCTCCTCACTTCCCAGACGATGTGTGGCAGGGCAGAGGCACTCCTCACTTCCCAGGCGATGGGTGGCTGGGCAGAGGCGCTCCTCACTTCCCAGACGGGGCGGCTGGGCAGAGGCCCTCCTCACTTCCCAGATGATGGGTGGCCGGCAGAGGCGCTCCTCACTTCCCAGACGATGGATGGGCGGCCGGGCAGAGGCGCTCCTCACTTCTTCCCAGACGGGTCGGCCGGGCAGAGGCGCCTCACTTCCCAGACGCATGGGTGGCCGGGCAGAGGTGCTCCTCACCTCCCAGGTGATGGGTGGCTGGGCAGAGGCGCTCCTCACTTCCCAGACGATGGGCGGCTGGGAAGAGGCGCTCCTCACTTCTTTCCGGAAGGGCGGCCGGGCAGAGGCACTCCTCACTTCCCAGAGGATGGGTGGCCGGGCAGAGGCGCTCCTCCCTTCCCAGACGATGGGTGGCCGGGCAGAGGCGCCTCCTCAATTCCCAGACGATGGGTGGCCGGGCAGAGGCGCTCCTCACTTCCCAGACAGGATGGCCGTGCAGAGGCGCTCCTCACCTCCCAGACGATGGGTGGCTGGGCAGAGGCTCCTCACAGTCCCAGATGTGGCAGTGGGGCAAGCGCTCCTCACCTCCCAGGCGATGGGTGGCTGGGCAGAGGTGCTCCTCACTTCCCAGACTGGATGGCCGTGCAGAGGCGTTCCTCAGTTCTCAGGCGATGGGTGGCGGGCAGGCGATCCTCACTTCAAAGACAGGATGGCCGTGCAGATTCGCTCTTCACTTCCCGGACGATGGGTGGCCGGGCAGAGCTCCTCACTTCCCAGACTGGGCGGCCGAGCAGAGGCCCTCCTCACCTCCCAGACGATGGGTGGCTGGGCAGAGGCGCTCCTCACTCTTTCCCGGACAGGGTGCAGGGAAAGAGGCGCTCCTCACTTCTACCCGGATGGGGCAGTCAGGCAGAGGTGCTCCTCACTTCTTCCTGGACGGGGCAGACAGGCAGAGGTGCTCCTCACCTCCCAGGCGATGGGTGGCCGGGCAGAGGCGCTCCTCACCGCACAGATGATGGGTGGCCGGGCAGAGGCGCTCCTCACTTCCCAGATGTGGCGGCCGGGCAGAGGCACTCCTCATTTCCCTATCAGAGCTGCTGGGCAGAGGCGATCCTCACTTCTTCCCAGACTGGGTGTCCGGGCAGAGGCACCCCTCACCTCCCAGATGATGGGTGGCTGGGCAGAGGCGCTCCTCACTTCTTCCCGGCGGGCGCCGGGCAGAGGCGCTCCTCACTTCTACCCGGATGGGGCAGTCAGGCAGAGGCGCTCCTCACCTCCCAGGCGATGGGTGGCTGGGCAGAGGCGCTCCTCACTTCCCAGACGGGCCGGCCGGGAAGAGGCTCTCCTCACTTCCCAGACGATGGGTGGCTGGGCAGAGGCGCTCCTCACTTCTTCCCAGACGGGGCGGCCCGGGCAGAGGCGCTCCTCACTTGTTTTTTTTTTTTTTTTTTTTTGAGGCCAGGTCTTGCTCTTTCCGCCAGGCTGGAGTGCTGCTGGCCCGGTCTCGGCTGCACCGCAGCTCAGCCTCGAGGGTTCACGCCATTCTCCTGCCTCAGCCTCTCCGAGTAGCTGGTACTACAGGCGCTCACCACCACGCCCGGCTGATTGTTTTGTATTTTTAGTAGAGACAGTGTTTCACTGTGGTCTCGATCTCCTGACCTCGTTATCCGCCCGCCTCGGCCTCCCAAAGTGCTGGGATTACAAGCGTGAGCCACCGCGCCCGGCCTAGCTCCTCACTTCTTTCCGGACGGGGTGGCCGGGCAGAGGCGCTCCTCACTTCTTCCCGGACGGGGCAGACAGGCAGAGGCCCTCCTCACCTCCCAGGCGATGGGTGGCTGGGCAGAGGCGCTCCTCACTTCCCAGACAGGATGGCCAGGCAGAGGCGCTCCTCACTTCCCAGCCAGTGCGTGGCTGGGCAGAGGTGCTCCTCACTTCCCAGAAAGGATGGCCAGGCAGAGGCGCTCCTCACTTCCCAGACGATGGGTGGCCGGGCAGAGGCACTCCTCACTTCCCAGACGAGGCGGGCCGGGCAGAGGCTCTCCTCACCTCCCAGACGATGGGTGGCCATGCAGAGGTGCTCTTAACCTCCCAGACGATGGATGCCTGGGCAGAGGCGCTCCTCACTTATTTCCGGACACGGCAGCCGGGCACAGACGCTCCTCACTTCTTCCCCGCCAGGCGGCGGGCAGAGGCCCTCTCACTTCTTCCCAGATGGGGTGGCCGGGCAGAGGCTCTCCTCACTTCCCAGACGGGCGGCCGGGCAGAGGCTCTCCTCACCTCCCAGAGGATGGGTGGCTGGGCAGAGGCGCTCCTCACTTCTTCCCAGATGGGGTGGCCGGGCAGAGGCGCTCCTCACTTCCCATCTGACGGGGAGGACGGGCAGAGGTGCTCCTCACCTCCCAGACAGGATAGCCGTGCAGAGGCGCTCATCATTTTCCAGACGATGGGTGGCTGGTCAGAGGCGCTCCTCACTTCCTAGACGAGGCACCTGGGCAGAGTCGCTCCTCACCCCAGATGATGGGTGGCTGGGCAGAGGCTCTCTCACTTCTTCCCAGACGGCGTGGCCGGGCAGAGGTGTTCCTCACCTCCCAGGCGATGGATGGCCAGGCAGGCTCCTCACTTCCTCCCAGATGGGGTGGCCGGGCAGAGGCTCCTCACTTCTTCCGGATGGAGGCATGTCCAGAGGCGCTCCTCACTTCCCTGGCGGTGGGTGGTCGAGCTGAGGCGGTCCTCACTTCCCAGACGGTGGGTGGTCGCGCAGAGGCACTCCTCACTTCCCAGAGGATGGGTGGCTGGGCAGGCTCCTCACCTCCCAGATGGGGCGGCCGTGCAGAGGCACTCCTCACTTCCCACCGCAGGTTGGTGGCGGGCAGAGGCGCCTCACTTCCCAGGCAGAAGGGTGGCGAGACAGGCTCCTCACTTCCAAGACGCAGGGTGGAGTGGACCAGGCGCTCCTCACTTCCCAGACGATGGGTGGCCGGGCAGAGGCTCCTCACTTCTTCCCAGACAGGATGGCCAGGCAGAGGCGCTCCTCACTTCTTCCGGACGGGCGGCCGGGCAGAGGCGCTCCTCACTTCCCAGACGATGGGTGGCAGGGCAGAGGCGCTCCTCACTTCTTCCCAGACAGGGTGTCCGGGCAGAGGCACTCCTCACCTCCCAGGCGATGGGTGGCTGGGCAGAGGCGCTCCTCACTTCTTCCCAGATGTGGCAGTGGGGCAGAGGCGCTCCTCACTTCTTCCCGGACAGGCGCCCGGGCAGAGGCGCTCCTCACTTATTTCCGGACGCGGCGGCCGGGCAGAGGGGCTCCTCACTTCCCACCACCAGAGGCGGCTGGGCAGGCTCCTCACTTCCCAGATGATGGGCCAGGCAGAGGCGCTCCTCACTTCCCAGACGATGGCTGGCCGGGCAGGCTCCTCACCTCCCAGGCGATGGGTGGCCGGGCAGGCTCCTCACTTCCCAGGCGATGGGTGGCGGGCAGGCTCCTCACTTCCCAGACAGTGGGTGGCCAGGCAGAGGCGCCTCACCTCCCAGGCGATGGGTGGCCGGGCAGAGGCGCCTCCTCACTTCCCACACGGTGCGGCCGGGCAGAGGCGCTCCTCACTTCTTCCTGGACAGGGCGCCTGGGCAGGGGCTCTCCTCACTTATTTCGGGGCCAGGCGGCCGGGCAGAGTCGCACCTCAATTCCTCCCTGATGGGTGGCCGGGCAGAGGCGCTCCTCACTTCCCAGGCACTGGGTGGCCGGGCAGTGGTGCTCCTCACTTCCCAGGCGATGGGTGGCCCGGCAGAGGCACTCCTCACTTCCCAGATGGGGCGGCCGGGCAGAGGTGCTCCTCACTTCCTCCCAGATGAGGCGGCCGGGCAGAGGCGCTCCTCACTTCCTCCCTGATGGGTGGCCGGGCACAGGTGCTCTCACTTCCTCCCTGACGGGGCGGCCGGGCAGAGGTGCTCCTCACCTCCCAGGCAGGATGGCCGTGCAGAGGCGCTCCTCACTTCCCAGACGATGGGTGGCGGGCAGAGCTCCTCACCTCCCAGACGATGGGTGGCCGGGCAGAGGCCCTCCACACCTCCCAGACGATGGGTGGTTGGGCAGAGGCGCTCCTCACTTCTTCCCGGACGGGGGCCGGGCAGAGGTGCTCCCTCACCTCCCAGACGATGGGTGGCCGGGCAGAGGCTCCTCACTTCCCAGACGATGGGTGGCTGGGCAGAGGCGCTCCTCACTTTTTCCCGGACAGGGCAACCGGGCAGAAGGCTCCTCACTTCTTCCTGGACAGGGCGCCTGGGCAGAGGCGCTCCTCACTTCTTCGGTGAGGAGGCTGACCCGGGCAGTGCCTCTCACTTCTTCCCAGATCTTGGCCGAGACAGGCTCCTCACTTCCCAGGCAGGCGGCGGGCAGAGGCGCTCCTCACCTCACAGACGGGGTGGCCGGGCAGACTCCTCACTTCTTTCGGGGCCCAGGCCCGGCCGGGGCAGAGGCTCCTCACTTCTTCCCAGATGCGGTGGGCGGGCAGGCTCTCACTTCCCATCTGGCCAGGCGGCCGGGCAGAGGAGCTCCTCACTTCCCAGGCAGTGGGTGGCCGGGCAGAGGCGCTCTCACTTCTTCCCAGATGGGGCGCCCGGGCAGGCTCCTCACTTCTTCCCAGACGGGCGGCCGGGCAGAGGTGCTCCTCACTTCCAGACGATGGGTGGCCGGGCAGAGGTGCTCCTCACCTCCCAGAAAATGGGTGGCTGGGCCAAGGTGCTCCTCAATTTTTTCCCTGATGGGGCACCCGGGCAGAGGCGCTCCTCACTTCTTTCTCGGACAGTGCGGCCGGGCAGAGGCGCTCCTCACTTCTTCCCAGACAGCGTGGCCGGCCGAGGTGCTCCTCAATTCCCAGACGGTGCGGCTGGGCAGAGGCGCTCCTCCATTCTTCCCGGAAGGGGCGTCCGGGCAGCGGCGCTCCTCACTTCTTCCTGAAAGTGGAGCCCGGTCAGAGGCGCTCCTCACTTCTTCCCAGATGGGGTGGCCGGGCAGAGGCGCTCCTCACTTCCCAGATGGGGTGGCCGGGCAGAGGAGCTCCTCACTTCTTCCCAGGCAGGCGGCGGGCAGAGGCGCTCTCACTTCTTCCTGGGCCGGGCCAGAAGGGCAGAGGCTCTCTAAATTCTTCCTGGAAGGGGCGGCCGGGCAGAGGCGCCTCACTTCCCAGGCGGTGGGTGGTTGGGCAGAGGCGCTCCTCACTTCTTCCCAGGACGATGGGGCAGAGGGTCCTCACTTCCCGAGGGGCGGCCGGGCAGAGGCCTCCTCACTTCCCTGTCGGGGCAGCCGGGCAGAGGAGATCCTCACTTGTTCCCGGACGGGGTGTCCGGGCAGAGGCGCTCCTCACTTCTTCCCAGACGATGGGTGGCGGGCAGGCTCCTCACTTCCCAGGCGATGGGTGGCGGGCGAGGCCCTCCTCACCGCACAGGCGATGGGTGGCAGACAGGCGCTCCTCAATTCCCAGGCGATGCGGTGGGCGGGCAGAAGCGGCTCCTCACTTCTTCCCAGGCGATGGGTGGCCTGGCAGAGGCTCCTCAATTCCCAGATGATGGGTGGCCGGGCAGAGGCTCTTCTCACTTCCCAGATGCGGTGGGCGGGCAGAGGCTCCTCACCTCCCAGACCATGGGTGGCCGGGCCGAGGCCCTCCTCACCACCCAGAAAGGGTGGCCGGGCAGAGGCGGCTCCTCACTTCCCAGGCGATGGGTGGCGGGCAGAGGCGGCTCCTCACTTCCCAGGCGATGGGTGGCGGGCAGAGGCGGTCCCCACCTCCCAGGCGATGGGTGGCTGGGCAGAGGCGCTTCCTCACTTCTTTCCAGACAGGGCGGCCGTGCAGAGGCGCTCCTCACTTCCTCCCAGATGGGGTGGGCGGGCAGAGGCGCTCCGCACTTCCCAGACGAGGCAGCCGGCAGAGTCGCTCCTCACTTCACAGACGATGGGTGGCCGGGCAGAGGCTCTCCTTACATCTTCCCAGACAGCGTGGCCGGTCCGAGGTGCTCCTCACCTCCCAGACACTGCGACCGGGCAGAGGCGCTCCTCACTTCTTCCTGGAAGGGGCGTCCGGGCAGAGGCGCTCTTCAATTCTTCCCAGGACAGTGCGGCGGGCAGAGGCGCTCCTCACTTCTCTCCGGACGGGGTGACCGGGCAGAGGCCCTCCTCAGTTCTTACCGCAAGGGGCGGCCGGTCAGAGGCCTCCTCACTTCTTCCTGGATGGGGCAGATGGGCAGAGGACTCCTCAATTCTTCCCGCCTCACTTCCCAGACGGGGCTGCCTGTCAGAGGTCCTCCCCACCACCCAGACGATGGGTGGGTGGGCAGAGGCGCTCATCACCTTCCTGACGATGGGTGGCTTGGCAGAGGCGCTCCTCACTTCTTTCCTGGATGGGGCGCCCGGGCAGAGGCACTCCTCACTTCTTTCCTGGATGGGGCGGCCGGGCAGGCGCTCCACACTTCCCAGGCAGTGCGGCGGGCAGGCTCCCTCACTTCCCAGACAGGGCGGCCGGGCAGGGGCGCTCCTCAACTCCCAGACGATGGGTGGCCGGGCAGAGGCGCTCCTCATTTCCCAGACAGGATGGTCAGGCAGGGGCGCTCCTCACTTCCCAGACGATGGGTGGCCGGGCAGAGGCTCTCCTGATTTCCCAGACGATGTGTGGCTGGGCAGATGCGCTCCTCACCTCCCAGACGATGGGTGGCCTGGCAGAGGCACTCCTCACCTCCCAGACGATGCCAGGCGGCCGGGCAGAGGCGCTCCTCACTTCCCAGACGATGGGTGGCGGGCAGAGGCTCTCCTCACTTCTTCCCAGACAGCGTGGCCGGTCCGAGGTTCTCCTCACCTCCCAGACGGTGCGGCCGGGCAGAGGCGCTCCTCACTTCTTCCTGGATGGGGCGCCGGGCAGGCTCCTCACTTCTTCCTGGACAGGGCAGATGGGCAGAGGCTCTCCTCACTTCTTCCTGGATGGGGCAGATGGGCAGAGGAGCTCCTCAATTCTTCCAGAGCAGGCAGACGAGGCACTCCTCACTTCCCAGGCAGTGCGGCGGGCAGAGGCACTCCTCACTTCTTCCCGGACGGGGCAGCCGGGCAGAGGCGCTCCTCAATTCTCTCCGGATGGGGCGACCGGGCAGAGGCCCTCCTCAGTTCTTACCGCAAGGGGCGGCCGGTCAGAGGCGCTCCTCACTTCTTCCTGGACAGGGCAGATGGGCAGAGGAGCTCCTCAATTCTTCCCAGGCGAAGGGTCGGCCGGGCAGAGGCACTCCTCACTTCCCAGGCGATGGGTGGCTGGGCAGGCTCCTCACTTCCCAGATGGGGTGGCTGGGCAAAGGCGCTCCTCACCTCCCAGATGATGGGTGGCGGGCAGGCTCCTCAACTCCCTGGCCGATGGGTGGCTGGGCAGAGCTCCTCATTTCCCAGACAGGAAGGCCAGGCAGGGGCGCTCCTCACTTCCCAGACGATGGGTGGCCGGGCAGAGGCGCTCCTCACTTCTTCCCAGACAGGGCGCCTGGGCAGAGGCGCTCCTCACTTCTTCCCGAAGGGGGGCCCGGTAGAGGCACTCCTCACTTCTTCCCGGATGGGGCAGATGGGCAGAGGCTCCTCACCTCCCAGGCGATGGGTGGCCGAGCAGAGCTCCTCACTTCAAAGCCGAGGACAGAGGCTCCTCACTTCCCAGGCAGATGGGGTGGCGGGCAGAGGCGCTCCTCACTTCCCAGATGGGGTGGCCGGACAGATGCTGTCCTCACTTCCTCCCAGATGGGGTGCCCGGGCAGAGGCGCTCCTCACTTCTTCCCGGACGGGGCGGCCAGGCAGGGGCGCTCCTCACTTCTTCCTGGATGGGGGCAGACGGGCAGAGGGGCTCCTCACTTCCCAGGCGATGGGGTGGCCGAGCAGAGGCGCTCCTCACTTCCCAGACGATCGGTGGCGGGCAGAGCACTCCTCACCTCCCAGATGATGGGTGGCCGGGCAGGCTCCTCACTTCCCAGGCGATGGGTGGCCGGGCAGAGGCTCTCCTCACTTCTTCCTGGATGGGGCAGCCGGGCAGAGGCGCTCCTCACTTCTTCCCGGAAGGGGCAGCCGGGCAGAGGGGCTCCTCTTCCCAGCATGGTGGCCGGCGAGGTGCCCTCACCTCCCAGAGATGGGTGGCTGGGCCAAGGTGCTCCTCAATTTTTCCCTGATGGGGCACCCTGGCAGAGGCGCTCCTCACTTCTTTCCGGACAGGGCGCCGGGCAGAGGCGCTCCTCACTTCCCAGATGCGGTGGGCGGGCAGAAGCGCTCCTCACTTCTTCCCAGATGGGGAGGCCGGGCAGAGGCTCTCCTCACTTCCTCCCAGATGGGGTGGCCGGGCAGAGGCGCTCCTCAATCCCAGGCGATGGGTGGCCGGGCAGAGGCGGCTCCTCACTTCTTCCCAGACAGGGTGGCGGGCAGGCTCCTCACTTCTTCCTGGATGGGGCAGCCGGGCAGAGGCGCTCCTCACTTCCCAGACGGGGTGGCTGGGCAGAGGCACTCCTCACTTTTTCCCAGACAGGGTGGCCGGGCAGAGGCTCCTCAATTCTTCCTGGAAGGGGCGGCCGGGCAGAGGCTCCTCACCGCACAGACGATGGGTGGCCGGGCAGAGGCGCTCCTCAATTCCCAGACAATGTGTGGCCGAGCCGAGGTGCTCCTCACCTCCCAGAGAATGGGTGGCTGGGCCAAGGTGCTCCTCAATTTTTCCCTGACGGGGTGCCCGGGCAGAGGCGCTCCTCACTTCTTCCTGGACGGGGCAGCCGGGCAGAGGCGCTCCTCAATTCCCAGGCGATGGGTGGCAGACAGGCTCCTCACTTCCCAGCGTGGCGGCGGGCAGAGGCCTCCTCACTTCTTCCCGGATGGGGCGGCCGGGCAGAGGCCCTCCTCACTTCTTTCCAGACAGGGTGGCCGGGCAGAGGCGCTCCTCACTTCTTCCCAGACAGGGTGGCGGGCAGAGGCGCTCCTCACTTCTTCCCAGACGCGGTGGCCGGACAGAGGCTCTCCTCTCTTCCTCCCAGGCAGGCGGCGTGTGGGCGCTCCCTCACCGCACAGGCGATGGTGGCGGGCAGGCTCCTCAATTCCCAGACAATGGGTGGCGGGCAGAGGCGCTCCTCACTTCTTCCCAGACAGGGTGGCGGGCAGAGGCGCTCCTCACTTCTTCCCAGACAGGGAGGCGGGCAGAGGCTCCTCACTTCTTCCCAGACAGGGTGGCGGGCAGAGGCTCCTCACTTCCAGGCGATGGGTGGCCGGGCAGAGGCGCTCCTCACTTCCAAGACGATGGGTGGCGGGCAGAAGCTCTCCTCACTTCCCAGACGATGGGTGGCGGGCAGAGGCTCCTCACTTCCCAGGCGATGGGTGGCGGGCAGAGGCGGCTCCTCACTTCCCAGGCGATGGGTGGCGGGCAGAGGCTCTCCTCACCTCCCAGACCATGGGTGGCGGGCAGAGGCTCCTCACTTCCCAGACGATGCGGCCGGGCAGAGTGGCTCCTCACTTCTTTCCAGACAGGGCGGCTGGGCAGAGGCGCTCATCACTTCCCAGACGATGGGTGGCTGGGCAGAGGCGCTCTCACTTCCCAGGCAGGCGGCCGGGCAGAGGCGCTCCTCACTTCCCAGGCAGGCGGCCGGGCAGGCTCTCACTTCCCAGGCGATGGGTGGCCGGGCAGGCTCCTCACTTCCCAGACGATGGGTGGCCGGGCAGAGGCGCTCCTCACTTCCAAGACGGGGCTGCCTGTCCAGAGGTCCTCCTCACCACCCAGGCGATGGGTGGGTGGGCAGAGGCACTCATCAGCTTCCTGACGATGGGTGGCTTGGCAGAGGCGCTCCTCACTTTTTCCTGGATGGGGCGCCCGGGCAGAGGCACTCCTCACCTCCCAGGCGATGGGTGGCCGGGCAGAGGCCCTCCCTCACTTCCCAGGCGATGGGTGGCGGGGCCCGGGAGGCGCTCCTCAGCTCCCAGACAATGGGTGGCCGGGCAGAGGCTCTCCTGAATTCCCAGGCGATGTGTGGCTGGGCAGAAGCTCCTCACTTCCCAGGCGATGGGTGGCCGGGCAGAGCTCCTCACTTCTTCCCAGGCAGGCGGCCGGGCAGAGGCTCATCACTTCCCAGACGGTGCGCCGGGCAGAGGCACTCCTCCCTTCTTCCCGGAAGGGGCGTCCGGGCAGCGGCGCTCTTCAATTCTTCCCAGACGTGTCGGCCTGGCAGAGGCGCTCCTCACTTCTTCCTGGATGGGGCGGCCGGGCAGAGGCGCTCCTCACTTCTTCCCAGATGGGGCGGCCGGGCAGAGGCGCTCCTCACTTCCCAGGCGATGTGTGGCTGGGCAGAGGCGCCTCACTTCTTCCCAGGCAGGGCGGCAGGGCCGAGACGCTCCTCACTTCCTAGATGGGGTGGCCGTGCAGAGGCGCTCCTCACTTCCTCCCTGATGGGGTGGCCGGGCAGAGGCACTCCTCACCTCCCAGACGATGGGTGGCTGGGCAGAGGCGCTCCTCACTTCTTCCCGGATGGGGCAGCCGGGCAGAGGCGCTCCTCACCTGCCAGGCGATGGGTGGCCGGGCAGAGGCGCTCCTCACTTCCCAGATGGGGTGTCGGGCAGAGGCACTCCTCACTTCCCAGGCGATGGGTGGCCGGGCAGGCTCCTCACTTCTTCCCGGATGGGGCAGGCGGGCAGAGGCTCCTCACTTCTTCCGGATGGGGCAGGCGGGCAGAGGCTCCTCACTTCCCAGGCGATGGGTGGCCGGGCAGAGGCGCTCCTCACCTCCCAGACGATGGGTGGCCTGGCAGAGGCGGCTCCTCACTTCCCAGACAGGGTGGCCGGGCAGAGGCTCTCCTCAACTCCCAGGCGATGGGTGGCCGGGCAGAGGCACTCCTCACTTCTTCCCAGGCAGGCTGACCCGGTCAGAGGCGCTCCTCACTTCTTCCTGGATGGGGCAGACGGGCAGAGGCGCTCCTCACTTCTTCCCGATGGGGCGCCCTGGCAGAGGCGCTCCTCACTTCCCAGACGGGGTGGCCGGGCAGAGGCGCTCCTCACTTCCCAGACGATGGGTGGCCGGGCAGAGGCGCTCCTCACTTCCTACCAGACGGGGCGGCCGGGCAAAGGCGCCTCCTCACCTCCCAGACAATGGGTGGCAGGGCAGAGGCGCCTCCTCACCTCCCAGATGATGGGTGGATTTGCAGAGGCGTTCCCTCACTTCTTCCTCCCAGATGGAGTGGGCGGGCAGAGGCGCTCCACACTTCCCAGACGGTGTGGCCGGGCAGAGGCACTCCTCACTTCTTCCCGGAAGGGGTCGTCCGGGCAGCGGCGCTCTTCACTTCTTCCCGGATGGGGCGGCCTGGCAGAGGCGCTCCTCAGTTCTTCCCGGAAGGGGTGGCCGGGCAGAGGCTCCTCACTTCTTCCTGGACGGGGCGGCCGGGCAGAGGCGCTCCTCACTTCTTCCCAGACGGGCGGCCGGGCAGAGGTGCTCCCTCACCTCCCAGGCGATGGGTGGCCGGACAGAGGCACCTCCCTCACTTCCCAGACGATGGGTGGCTGGGCAGAGGCTCCTCACTTCCCAGACGATGGGTGGCTGGGCAGGCTCCTCACTTCCCAAACAGGGGCAGCTGGCAGGCTCCTCACCTCCCAGGCGATGGGTGGCCAGGCAGAGGCGCTCCTCACTTCCCAGGCGGTGGGTGTCCAGGCATGAGCGCTCCTCTCGCTCCCAGACCCAGGCTGGGCAGAGGCTCCTCACTTCTTCCCAGGCAGGCGGCTGGGCAGAGGCGCCTCCTCACTTCTTCCCAGATGGGGCGGCCGGACAGAGGTGCTCCTCCCTTCTTCCCAGACGGCGGCCGGGCAGAGGTGCTCCTCACCTCGCAGATGGGGCGGCCGGGCAGAGGCGCTCCTCACTTCTTCCCAGGCAGGCGGCGGGCCAGCAGAGGCGCTCCTCACTTCTTCCCAGATGGGGTGGCCGGGCAGAGGCGCCCCTCACCTCCCAGACGATTTGTGGCTGGGCAGAGGCGCTCCTCACTTCCCAGGCGATGGGTGGCTGGGCAGAGGCTCCTCACTTCTTCCCTGGCAGGGCACCCGGGCAGAGGCGCTCCTCACTTCTTCCCAGACGGGCGGCCGGGCAGAGGCCTCCCTCACTTCCCAGACGTGGAAACTGGCAGAGGCGCCTCACTCCCAGACTGGGCGGCCGGGCAGAGGCGCTCATCACCTCCCAGGCGATGGGTGGCCGGGCAGAGGCACTCCTCACTTCTTCCCAGACGAGGTGGCCGGGCAGAGGCGCCTCCTCACTTCTTCCCAGATGGGGTGGCTGGGCAGAGGCGCCTCACTTCCCAGACAGGATGGCCGGGCAGAGGCGCCTCACTTCCCAGGCGATGGGTGGCCGGGCAGAGGCGCCTCACCTCCCAGACGATGGTTGGCCGGTCAGAGGCGCTCCTCACTTCTTCCCAGATGGGGTGGCCGGGCAGAGGCGCCCTCACTCCCAGACGATGGGAGGCCGGGCAGAGACGCCTCACTTCCCAGGCGATGGGTGGCCAGGCAGAGGCGCTCCTCACTTCTTCCCAGACGGTGTGGCCGGGCAGAGGCACTCCTTCACCTCCCAGACGATGGGTGGCCGGGCAGAGGCGCTCCTCACTTCCCAGACGATCGGTGGCCGGGCAGAGGCGCTCCCTCACCTCCCAGGCGATGGGTGGCCGGGCAGAGGCGCTCCTCACCTCCCAGACGATGGGTGGCCGGGCAGAGGCCTCCTCACTTCCCAGGCAGTGGGTGGCTGGGCAGAGGCGCTCCCTCACTTCCCAGACGATGGGTGGCCGGGCAGAGGCTCTCCTCACTTCCCAGCCGTGGGTGGCTGGGCAGAGGCGCTCATCACTTCCCAGGCAATGGGTGGCGGGCAGAGGCGCTCCTCACCTCCCAGACGATGGGTGGCTGGGCAGGCTCCTCACTTCCCAGACGATGGGTGGCCTGACAGAGGCGCTCCTCACTTCCCAGACGATGGGTGGCTGGGCAGAGGCGCTCC
The DNA here is from genome assembly GCA_023748175.1 of Hoolock leuconedys. NCBI lineage: Eukaryota > Metazoa > Chordata > Mammalia > Primates > Hylobatidae > Hoolock > Hoolock leuconedys. The sequence goes on from JAKGGE010001406.1 coordinate 33,037, forward strand.
TCACCTCCCAGACGATGGGTGGCCGGGCAGAGGTGCTCCTCACTTCTTCCCAGATGGGGTGGCTGGGCAGAGGCCTCCTCACTTCTTCCTGGGCCAGGCTGACGTTGCCAGAGGCACTCCTCACTTCCCAGGCGATGGGTGGCCGGGCAGAGGCGCCTCACCTCCCAGACGATGGGTGGCTGGGCAGAGGCCTCCCTCACCTCCCAGACGATGGGTGGCTGGGCAGAGGCGCTCCTCACTTCCCAGACGGGCCGCCGGGCAGAGGCGCCCTCACCTCCCAGACGATGGTGGCCGGGCAGAGGCGCCCTCACTTCTTCCCAGATGGGGGGCCGGGCAGAGGCGCTCCTCACTTCTTCCCAGACGGGCGGCTGGGCAGAGGCACTCCTCACTTCTTCCCAGATGGGGTGGCCGGGCAGAGGCGCCCTCACTCCCAGACGGGCGGCCGGGCAGAGGCCCCTCACTTCCCAGACGATGGTGGCCGGGCAGAGGCACTCCTCACTCCCAGATGATGGGTGGCTGGGCAGAGGCACCCTCACCTCCCAGACGATGGGTGGCCGGGCAGAGGTTCTCCTCACCTCCCAGATGATGGGTGGCGGGCAGAGGCGCTCCTCACTTCTTCCCAGATGGGGTGGCCGGGCAGAGGCTCTCCTCACTTCCCAGACGATGGGTGGCCAGGCAGACTTTTTTCCTGGGTGGGGCAGGCCGGGCAGGCTCCTCACCTCCCAGGCGATGGGTGGCCAGGCAGAGGCTCCTCACCTCCCAGGCGATGGGTGGCCAGGCAGAGGCGCTCCTCACTTCTTCCCAGACGGGCGCCGGGCAGAGGCGCTCCTCACTTCTTCCCAGACGGGCGGCCGGGCAGAGGCGCTCCTCACTTCCTCCCAGACGGGCGGCCGGGCAGAGGCGCTCCTCACCTCCCAGGCGATGGGTGGCTGGGCAGAGGCTCTCCTCACTTCTTCCCAGATGGGGCGGCCAGGCAGAGGCGCTCTCACTTCCCAGACGATGGGTGGCCAGGCAGAGGCGCCCCTTCTTCCCAGATGGGGTGGCCGGGCAGAGGCGCTCCTCACTTCTTCCCAGACGGGGTGGCCGGGCAGAGGCCTCCTCACTTCCTCCCAGATGGGGTGGCCGGCAGAGGCTCCTCACCTCCCAGAAGATGGGTGGCTGGGCAGAGGCGCTCCTCACGTCCCAGACGATGGGTGGCCGGGCAGAGGCGCCTCCTCACTTCTTCCCAGATGGGGTGGCCGGGCAGAGGCTCCTCACCTCCCAGATGGTGGGTGGCCGGGCAGAGTAGCTCCTCACCTCCCAGATGATTTGTGGCTGGGCAGAGGCGCTCCTCACTTCCCAGACGATGGGTGGCCAGGCAGAGGCGCCTCCTCACTTCCCAGACGATGGGTGGACGGGAAGAGGCGCTCCTCACCTCCCAGACGATGGGTGGCAGGGCAGAGGCGCTCCTCACTTCCCAGACGATGGGTGGCCGGGCAGAGGCGCTCCTCACCTCCCAGACGAGGGTGGCCGGGCAGAGGCGCTCCTCACTTCCCAGACTGGGGTGGCCAGGCAGAGGCGCTCCTCACTTCCCAGACGGGGGGGGCCGGGCAGAGGCGCGCTCCTCACTTCTTCCCAGATGGGGTGGCCGGGCAGAGGCGCTCCTCATTTCTTCCCAGATGGGGTGGCCGGGCAGAGGCGCTCCTCACTTCCCAGACGATGGGTGGCCGGGCAGAGGCTCTCCTCACTTCCCAGACGATGGGTGGCTGGGCAGAGGCGCCTCCTCACTTCCCAGATGGGGTGGCTGGGCAGAGGCGCCTCACTCCCAGACGGGCGGCCGGGCAGAGGCGCTACTCACCTCCCAGACGATGGGTGGCTGGGCAGAGGCGCCTCACCTCCCAGACGATGGGTGGCTGGGCAGAGGCGCTCCTCATTTCCCAGATGGGGTGGCTGGGCAGAGGCGCTCCTCACTTCCTCCCAGAAGGGGCGGCCGGGCAGAGGCGCCCCTCACCTCCCAGACGATGGGTGGCTGGGCAGAGGCGCCCCTCACCTCCCAGACGATGGGTGGCCGGGCAGAGGCGCCCCTCACCTCCCAGACGATGGGTGGCGGCAATTTTGTAGGCGCTCCTCACGCTTCTTCCCGGTTGTGGTGCTGGGCGACGCTTCTCTCTTCTTCCCGAACAGGAGCCCAGGCGGCGCTCCTCGCTTTCTTTCATTGGCGGGCAGAGGTGCACCTCAATTCCAGCAACCAGGCAGCCGGTGCGGCATCCCCGATGGGTGTGGCGGGGGCAGAGGCAGCTCATCATTTCTACGGGATGGGTGGCTGGCAGGGGCACTCCCTCTGGTACCCCAGGCGGTGATGGGGCCCGGGCAGAGGCTCAATTTAGGGGCGGCCCGGTGGCATGCCCGTGGGCGGCTCCCTCTGCCGCCGGACGGTGCGGGTGTGCAGGCAGAGGCGCTCCTCGCTCGGGCAGGTTGGCCGGGCAGCGCTCCTCCCTTGCTTCCAGTGGGGCTGGAGGCAGAAGGCGCTCACTTCTAGCCAGGCCAGGGCCGGGGCAGGGGGCGGCACCCTCGCTGGCACTGAGGGGCGGGGTGCAGGCACTCCTCTGCTTTCTGGGCAGAGGCGCTCCTCACTTCCCAGACGGGCGGCCGAACAGAGGCACTCCTCACTTCTTTCCCAGACGGGCGGCCGGGCAGAGGCGCTCCTCACTTCCCAGACGATGGGTGGCTGGGCAGAGGCGCTCCTCACCTCCCAGACGATGGGTGGCCGGGCAGAGGCGCTCCTCACCTCCCAGACGGGCGGCCGGGCAGAGGCGCTCCTCACTTCCCAGACGATGGGTGGCCAGGCAGAGGCACTCCTCACCTCCAAGACGATGGGTGGCCGGGCAGAGGCTACTCCTCACCTCCCAGACAGTCGGTGGCCGGGCAGAGGCGCCTCACTTCCCAGGCGATGGGTGGCGGGCAGAGGCTCTCCTCACCTCCCAGGCGGGGCAGCCAGGCAGAGACACTCCCCAACACCCAGATGGGGTGGCCAGCCAGAGGCGCTCATCAATTTCCAGATGGTGGGTGGCCGGGAAGACGTGCTCCTCACTTCCCAGACTGGGTGGCCGGGCCGAGGCCCTCCTCACTTACCAGACGACATGGTAGCCGTGCAGAGGCCCTCCTCACCTCCCGATATGGGTGGCGGGCAGAGGCGCTCCTCACTTTCCCAGACGATGGGTGGTCTGGCAGAGGACTCTTCACCTCCCTGACGATATGGGTGGCGGGCAGAGGCTCTCCTCACTTCCCAGATGTGGGTGGCGGGCAGAGGCCCTCCTCACTTCCCAGGCGATGGGTGGCCAGGCAGAGGCGCTCCTCACTTCCCAGACGATGGGTGGCCGGGCAGAGGTGCTCCTCACTTCCCAGACGGGGTGGCGGGCAGAGGCTCTCCTCACTTCCCAGACGATGGGTGGCGGGCAGAGGCCTCCTCACTTCCCAGGCTGGGTGGCCGGGCAGAGGCTCTCCTCACTTCCCAGACGATGGGTGGCCAGGCAGAGGCGCTCCTCACCTCCCAGACGATGGGTGGCCAGGCAGAGGCGCTCCTCACTTCCCAGACGATGGGTGGCCGGGCAGGCGCTCCTCACTTCCCAGATGATGGGTGGCCGGGCAGAGGTGCTCCTCACTTCCCAGACGATGGGTGGCCAGGCAGAGGCGCTCCTCACCTCCCGGACGTTGGGTGGCTGGGCAGAGGCGCTCCTCACCTCCCAGATGATGGGTGGCCGGGCAGAGGCTATCCTCTCTTCCCAGACAGTCGGTGGCCAGGCAGAGACCCTCCTCACTTCACAGACAATGGGTGGACGGGCAGAGCTGCTTGTCACTTCCCAGACGATGGATGGCGGGCAGAGGCGCTCCTCACTTCCCAGATGGTGGGTGGCCGAGCAGAGGCCCTCCTCACTTCCCAGATGATGGGTGGCGGGGCAGAGGCGCTCCTCACTTCCCAGACAATGGGTGGTCGGGCAGAGGCGCTCCTCACTTCCCAGATGATGGGTGGCTGGGCCGAGGCGCCCCTCACTTCCCAGATGATGGGTGGCTGGGCAGAGGCGTCCTCACTTCCCAGCCGATGGGTGGCGGGCAGAGGCGCTCCTCACCTCCCAGATGATGGGTGGCTGGGCAGAGGCACTCCTCACTTCCCAGACGATGGGTGGCCGGGCAGAGGCGCTCCTCACTTCCCAGACGATGGGTGGCCGGGCAGAGGCCCTCCTCACTTCCCAGACGTGGGTGGCCAGCGAGGACCTCCTCACCTCCCAGACGGTGGGTTGGCCGGGCAGAGGCGCTCCTCACTTCCCAGACGATGGGTGGCCGGGCAGAGGCTCTCACTTCCCAGATGGGGTGGCGGGCAGAGGCGCCCTCACTTCCCAGATGATGGGTGGTCAGGCAGAGGCGCTCCTCACTTCCCAGATGTGGGTGGCCAGGCAGAGGCACTCCTCACTTCCCAGACGGTGGGTGGCCGGGCAGAGGCTCCTCACTTCCCAGATGATGGGTGGCCGGGCAGGCTCCTCACTTCCAGACGGGCGGCCGGGCAGAGGCGCTCCTCGCTTCCCAGATGTGGTGTCCGGGCAGAGGCGCTCCTCACTTCGCAGACGATGGGAGTTCAGGCAAAGGCGCTCCTCATATCCCAGATGTTGATTGGCCCGTCAGAGGCGCTCCTCACCTCCCAGACGATGGGTGGCCGGGCAGACTCCTCACTTCCCAGGCAGGCGGCCGGGCAGAGGCGCTCCTCACTTCCCAGACAGGCGGCCGGGCAGAGGCGCTCCTCACTTCCCAGATGGGGTGGCCGGGCAGAGGTGCTCTCACTTCCCAGGCAGGCGGCCGGGCAGAGGCTCCTCACTTCACGACTATGGGTGTGGGCAGAGGCGTTCCTCACTTCCCAGATGATGGGTGGTCAGGCAGAGGCTGTCCTCAATTCCCAGACGGGGTGGCCGGGCCGAGGCTCTCCTGAGTTCACAGATGGGGTGGCCGCGCAGAAGCTCTCCTCACTTCACAGACGATGGGTTGTCAGGCAGAGGCGCTCCCCAATTCCCAGATGTGTGGCCGGGCAGAGGTGCTCCTCACCTCCCAGGCGATGGGTGGTCAGGCAGAGGCGTCCTCACTTCCCAGACATTGGGTGGCCGGGCAGAGGCCCTCCTCACTTCCCAGACGGGGTGGTCGGGAAGAGGCGCTCCTCACTTCCCAGAAGGTGTGGCCGGGCAGAGGCTCTCCTCACTTCCCAGACACTGGGTGTCGGGCAGAGGCGCCTCCTCACTTCCCAGACGGTGGGTGTCCGGGCAGAGGCGCTCCTCACCTCCCCAGACGATGGGTGGCCGGGCAGAGGCGCCTCACCTCCCAGACGATGGGTGGCTGGGCAGGCTCCTCACCTCCCAGACGATGGGTGGCTGGGCAGAGGCCCTCCTCACCTCCCAGATGGGGTGGCCGGGCAGAGCGCTCCTCACTTCCCAGACGATGGGTGGCCGGGCAGAGGCGCTCCTCACTTCCCAGATGATGGGTGGTCAGGCAGAGGTGCTCCTCACCTCCCCAGACGGTTTGGCTGGGCCGAGGGCGCCCTCACTTCCCAGGCGGTGGGTGGCCAGGCAGAGGCGCCTCCTCACTTCCCAGAGGTGGCGGGCAGAGGCGCTCCTCAATTCCCAGACAGGACGCCCGGGCAGAGGCCCTCCTCACTTCCCAGATGATCGATGGTCAGGCAGAGGTGCTCCTCACTTCCCAGATTATGGGTGGTGGGCAGAGGCGCTCCTCACTTCCCAGACTGGGTGGCTGGGCAGAGGCTCTCCTCACTTCCCAGAAGGGGTGGCCGGGCAGAGGCGCTCCTCACCTCCCAGGCAGGCGGCCGGGCAGAGGCTCCTCACCTCCCCAGACGATGGGTGGCCGGGCAGAGGCGCCTCACCTCCCGGATGTTGGGTGGCGGGCAGAGGCTCTCACTTCCCCAGACAGTGGGTGGCCGGGCAGAGGCCCTCCTCACTTCCCAGACGATGGGTGGCCGGGCAGAGGCGCTCCTCACGTCCCAGATGTTGGGTGGCGGGCAGAGGTGCTCTCACTTCCCAGGCAGGCGGCCGGGCAGAGGCGCCCTCACTTCACACAGATGGGGTGACCGGGCAGAGGTGCTCCTCACTTCCCAGATGATCGGTCGCCACAGGGTCACGGGCGTCACACCTCCGGACGCTAGTGGTCGGGCAGAGGCACTCCTCACTTCCCAGATGATGGGTGGTCAGGCAGAGGCTCTCCTCACTTCCCAGATGGTGGGTGGCCGGGAAGAGGCCCTCCTCACTTCCCAGACTGGGTGGCTGGGCCGAGGCCTTCCTCACTTCAAAGACGGGGTGGCCGGGCAGAGGCGTTCCTCACTTCCCAGACAATGCGTGGCCAGGCCGAGGTGCTCCTCACTTCCCAGGCGATGGGTGGCCGGGCAGAGGCACTCCTCACCTCCCAGACGGGTGGTCGGGCAGAGGCTCTCACTTCCCAGACGGTGGTGGCGGGCAGAGGTGCCTCCTCACCTCCCCAGACGATGGGTGGCCAGGCAGAGGCGCTCCTCACTTCCCAGACGATGGGTTGTCAGGCAGAGGCGCCCCTCACTTCCCAGACGATGGGTGGTCGGCAGAGGCGCCTCACTTCCCAGATGGTGGGTGGCCGGGCAGAGGCCCTCACTTTCCCAGACGATGGGTGGTCGGGCAGAGGCGCTCCTCACTTCCCAGATGATGGGTGGCCGGGCAGAGGCGCCTCAATTCCCAGATGATGGGTGGCCAGGCAGAGGCACTCCTCACTTCCCAGACGGTGCAGCCGGGCAGAGGCCCTCACTTCCCAGACGATGGGTGGACGGGCAGAGGCCCTCCTCACTTCCCAGGCGATGGCTGGCCAGGCAGAGGCTCCTCACTTCCCAGACGGGCGGCCGGGCAGAGGCCCTAACACTTCCCAGATGATGGGTGGTCGGGCAGAGGCGCCTCACTTCCCAGACGATGGGTGGTCGGGCAGAGGCGCCCTCACTTCCCCAGACGATGGGTGGTCGGGCAGAGGCGCCTCACTTCCCAGGCGATGGGTGGCCGGGCAGAGGCGCCTCCCTCACTTCCCAGACGATGGGCGGTCGGGAAGAGGCACTCCTCACATCCCAGATGATGGGTGGCAAGGCAGAGGCGCCCTCACTTCCCAGATGGTGGGTGGCCGGGCAGAGGCACTCCTCACTTCCCAGACGGGCGGCCGGGAAGAGACGCTCCTCACTTCCCAGACAGTGGGTGGACGGGCAGAAGCTCCTCACTTCCCAGACGGGCGGCCGGGCAGAGGCGCTCCTCACTTCCCAGGCGGTGGGTGGCCGGGCAGAGGCACTCCTCACTTCCCAGACGGGTGGCCGGGCAGAGGACCCTCCTCACTTCCCAGACGATGGGTGGACAGGTAGAGGCGCTCTCACTTCCCAGGCGATGGGTGGCGGGCAGAGGCTCTCCTCACCTCCCAGACACAATTGGTGGCCGGGCAGAGGTGCTCCTCACTTCCCAGGCGATGGGTGGCTGGGCAGAGGCGCCTCCCTCACTTCCCCAGACGTTGGGTGGACGGGCAGAGGTGGCCCTCACTTCCCAGATGGGGTGGCCGGGCAGAGGCACTCCTCACTTCCCAGACGGTGGGTGGCCGGGCAGAGGCGCCCTCACTTCCCAGATGGGGTGGCCGGGCAGAGGTGCTCCTCACTTCCCAGACGGTGGGTGGTCGGGCAGAGGCGCTACACACTTCCCAGACGATGGGTGGCAGGCAGAGGCGCTCCTCACTTCCCAGATGATGGGTGGCTGCGGGCAGAGGCTCCTCACTTCCCAGACGGGTGGTCGGGAAGAGGCGCCTCACTTCCCAGATGATGGGTGGCCGGGCAGAGGCCTCCTCACCTCCCAGGCGATGGGTGTTAGGGCAAGCGTTCCTCACCTCCCGGAAATGGGTGGCGGGCAGAGGCCTCCTCACCTCCCCAGATGATGGGTGGTCGGGCAGAGGCTCTCCTCACTTCCCAGATGATGGGTGGTCGGGCAGAGGCGCTCCTCACCTCCCAGAAGTTGTTTGGTCGGGCAGAGGCCCTCCTCACTTCCCAGACGGGTGGTCGGGCAGACACCTCACTTCCCAGACGGGTGGTCGGGCAGAGGCTCCTCACTTCCCAGACGCATGGGTGGCCGGGCAGAAGTGCTCCTCACCTCCCCAGACGATGGGTGGTCGGGCAGAGGCCCTCCCTCACTTCCCAGACGATGGGTGGTCGGGCAGAGGTGCTCCTCACTTCCCAGACGCATGGGTGGCCGGGCAGAGGCGCCTCACTTCCCAGATGATGGGTGGTCGGGCAGAGGCCCTCCTCGACTTCCAGACGGGTGGCCGGGCAGAGGTGCTCCTCACTTCCCAGAAGGTGGGTGGCCGGGCAGAGGCGCTCCCTCACTTTGATGGGTGGCCGGGCAGAGGCTCCTCACTTCCCAGACGAGGCGGCCGGGCAGAGGCGCTCCTCACTTCAAAGATGGGGTGGCCAGGAAGAGGCGCTACTCACTTCAAAGATGGGGTGGCCGGGCAGAGGTGCTCCTCACTTCAATGTTGGGGTGGCCGGGCAGAGGCACTCCTCACTTCCCAGACGATGGGTGTTAGGGCAGAGGCCCTCCTCACTTCCCAGATGATGGGTGGCCGGGCAGAGGCCCTCACCTCCCCAGATGATGGGTGGCCGGGCAGAGGCACTCCTCACTTCCCAGACGGGGTGGCCAGGCAGAGGCTCTCCTCACTTCCCAGATGGGGTGGCCAGGCAGAGGCTCTCCTCACTTCCCAGACGATGGGTGGCAGGGCAGAGGCACTCCTCACTTCCCAGACGATGAGTGGTCGGGCAGAGGCGCCTCACTTCCCAGACGGGTGGCCGGGCAGAGGTGCTCCTCACTTCCCAGACGGTGGGTGGCTGGCAGAGGCTCCTCACTTCCCAGACGGGTGGCCGGGCAGAGGTGCTCCTCACTTCCCAGATGATGGGTGGCCGGGCAGAGGCGCTCCTCACCTCCCAGACGATGGGTGGTCGGGCAGAGGTGCTCCTCACCTCCCAGACGGGTGGCCGGGCAGAGGGCTCCTCACTTCCCAGACGATGGGTGGCTGGCAGAGGCACTCCTCACTTCCCAGACGGGTGGCCGGACAGAGGCGCCCCTCACTTCCCAGATGATGGGTGGACGGGCAGAGGTGCTCCCTCACTTCCCAGATGGGGCTGCAGGGCAGAGGCCTCCACACCTCCCCAGACGATGGGTGGACAGGTAGAGGCGCTCCTCACATCCCAGACGGGTGGCCGGGCAGAGGCGCTCCTCACTTCCCAGATGGGGCTGCAGGGCAGAGGCACTCCTCACTTCCCAGACGATGGGTGGCCGGGCAGAGGCACTCCTCACCTCCCAGACGATGGGTGGCTGGGCAGAGACGCTCCTCACTTCCCAGATGGGGCTGCAGGGCAGAGGCGCCTCACTTCCCAGATGGGGCTGCAGGGCAGAGGCACTCCTCACTTCCCAAACGTGGGTGGCCGCGTAGAGGCCCTCCTCACTTCCCAGACGATGGGTGGCCGGGCAGAGGCGCTCCTCACCTCCCCAGATGATGCGTGGTCGGGCATAGGTGCTCCTCACCTCCCGTACGATGGATGGCCGGGCAGAGGCGCTCCACACTTCCCAGATGGGGCTGCAGG
>JAKGGE010000760.1:0-46473 GCA_023748175.1 Hoolock leuconedys
CCAGGCAAGCACTCTCACTTCCCAGAAAGGGTGGCGGGCAGGCATCCCTCACCTCCCAGGCGATGTGGCTGGCAGTCAGTGCACCTCACTTCTCGACTGGGTGGCGTGAGTAAGCTCCTCCTTCCCACAAGGTGGCGGACACAGGTTCTGCCACACCCCAGTAGGCGGTCCCCGGGCAGAGGCGCTCCTCCCTTCCCAGATGTGGCTGCTGCCGGGCAGGCTCCTCACTTCCAGATGGGGCGTCCAGGCAGGCTCCTCGCTACGCAGAATATGGGAACACGGGCAAAAGCTCCTCACCTCCCGGAAGAGCGGGTGGCAGCATGAGCTCTCCTAAACTCCCAGGACGATGGGTGGGGCAGAGGCACTCCTCACTTCCCAGGCAGGGGCGGCGGGCAGCTCCTCACTTCCCAGGCGATGGATGGACAGGCTGAGGCAGCTCCTCACTTCCCTGATGGGATGTCCGAGGCATAAGCTCCCTCACTTCATAGAAGATGGGAGGCCGAGACAGGCGATCCTCACCTCCCGGATGATGGGTGGCGGGCAGAGGCTCTCCTCCCCTTCAGATGGGGTGGCCTGGCAGGCGGCCCTCACTTACCATGGGGTGGCGGTCAGAGCTCCTCACTTCCCAGGCAATTGGCGGGCAGAGGCGCCACTCACTTCAGAGATGGTGGCGGGGCACAGACTCCTCACTTCCCAGGCGTTGGGTGGCCGGGCAGGTGGCTCCTCTCAACTCCCGGACGATGGTTGGCCAGGCAGAGGCAGCTCCTCACTTCCCGGACGATGGGTGTCCGGGTAGAGGCGCACCTCACTTCCCAGACTGTGGGTGGCCGGAAGAGGCGCTCCTCAATTCCCAGACTTGGGGCAGCCGGACAGAGGCTCTCCTCTCCTCCCGGAGCATGGGTGGCCGGGTGAGGCACTCCTCACTTACCAGACTATGGGTGGCCGGACAGGCTCCCACACTTCCCTGGCCCAGGCTGACGGGCAGAGCACCTCACTTCCCAGGTGGGTGGCCGGCAGAAGCCTCCTCACTTCCCAGAGGATGGGAGGTCAGGCAGAGGCGCTCCTCATTCCCGGACGATGGGTGACTCGAGGCAGGCTCTCCTCACCTCCCGAATGATGGGTGGCCGTGCAGAGGCCCTCCTCACCTCCCAGAAGATGGGGTGCCGGGCGGGGCTCTACTCAGCTCCCAGACAGTGGGAGGGAACCGGGGCAGAAGCTCCTCACCTGCTTGAGCCGATTAGTAGCCCAGCAGGCAGAGGCGCTCCTCACTTCCCAGACGATGGGAGGTCCGGCAGAGGCTCTCCTCACCTCCCAGACGGTGGCTGGCCAGGCAGAGGCGCTCTTCACTTCCCAGACGATGGGAGGTCGGGCAGAGACTCTCCTCACCTCCCGGACGATGTGTGGCTGGGCAGAAGTGCTCCTTACTTCCCAGACGGGGCTGCCGGGCAGAGGCCTCCTCACTTCCCAGACTTTGGGTGGCAGGGCAGAGGCCTTCTTCACTCCCATATATAGGTTGGCCGGGCAGAGGCACTTCTCTAGCCAGATGGTGCGGCTGGGCAAGAAAATGTGAGTGCACCAGATGGGGTGGCTGGGACAGGGGCTCACTCAATTTCAGTGATGGGTGGCCGGGCAGGCTCTCAGTCACTTCCAGGATGGGGTGGCCTGGCAGAGAGGCTCCTCACTTCCCATAGGGGGTGGCCAGTCAGGAGCTCTCCACTTCCCAGAACCCCGGTGGCGGGCAGAGGCGCCACTCACTTCCCAGATGGGGTGGCTGGGTGACATCCTCATCCCAGACGTTGGGTGGCGGGCTGAGTGGCTCCCTCACCTCCGGACGATGGTTGGCGGGCAGAGGCAGCTCCTCACATCCCACGGGATGATGGGTGGCTGGGCAGGCGCCTCCTTCCCAGACTGTGGGTGGCAGGCAGAGGGCTCCCTCACTTCCCAGACGGAGCCAGCGGGACAGAGGCTCTCTTCACACCCAAGGCAGGCGGGAAAGCTCCTCACTTCCCAGACTGGGGGGGCCAGGTGAGGCTCCTCACTTCCCGGGGACAGCCAGGTGGCCAGGTAGAGTCTCTCCTCTCCTCCCGGAGCATGGGTGGACAGGTAGAGGCGCTCCTCAGTTCCCAGATGACGGTTGGACAGGCAAAGGCACTCCTCAACTCCAGGACGATGGGTGGCCGGGCAGAAGCGCTCCTTACTTCCCAGACAGGGGCTGCCAGGAGGAGGCCATCTTCACTCCCATGGGGTGGCCGAACAGTCCTCACCTCAGGACAGCGGGGTCGGGCAGAGTCTCTCACTCTCCTCCCGGAGGATGGGTGGCCGAGGCACAGGCTCTCACTGTCTCCCGGAGATGACGAGATTGGCGATTGGCACTCCTCACTTCCCTAGACTATGGTGGCGGGCAGGCTCCACACTTCCCTGATGGGGCTGACTGGCCTGAGAAGGCAGCACCTCACTTCCCAGGTGGGTGGCCGGGCAGGCTCCTCACTTCCCAGGGATGGGAGGGGTCGGGCAAAACACTCCTGAAATCCCGGAAGATGGGTGGCGGGCAGAGGCTCTCCTCACCTCCCCGGTTGATGGGTGGCAGTGCAGGGGCCCTCCTCACCTCCCAGACGATGGGTGGCCGGGCGAGCTCTCCTCACACCTCCCAGGCAGTGGGAGGTCGGGAGAGGCGCTCCTCACCTCACCAGACCGGTGCTGGAGCAGGCAGGCTCCTCACTTCCCAAGCGGTGGAGGTCCGTGAGGCTCTCCTCACCTTCGGGATGATGGGTGGCCGAGACTGAGCACTCCTCACCTCCCGGATGATTGTTGGCCGGGCAGAGTCTCCCCTCACCTCCCGGAAGATGGGTGGCCAGGCAGAACCTCACTTCCCAGGCGATGAGTGGCGGGGGCAGAAGCTCCTCACTTCCCAGGCGGGGCGGCGGGGCAGAGGTGCTCTCTTCCCAGACAGCTGGGTGGCCGGGCAGAGGCCTCTTCCTCCCATATGGGGTGGCCGGGCAGGGCCTCCTCACTTCCCAAACAGGGGCAGGCTTCAGACAGGGCTCATCAGTGGCACAGATGGGGTGGCCGGGCAGAGGCCCTCCTCACTTCACAGAGATTGTGGGGCCGGGCACAATCGCTCCTCACTTCCCAGACGATGGGTGGACAGGTAGAGGCACTCCTCACTTCCCAGATGATGGGTGTCCGGGCAGAGGCCCTCTTCACTTTCCAGACAATGGGTTTTGGGGCAGAGGCGCTCCTCACTTCCCAGAAGGGTAGCCAGGCAGAGGTGCTCACTCACCTCCCGGACGATGTGTGGCGGGGCAGGCGCACCTCACTTCCCAGACTGTGGGGGGCCGGCAGTGGGCTCCCTCACTTCCCAGGATGGGTGGCCGGACAGAGGTTCTCTTCACACCCCAGAAGTGGCCCGAGGTGGGAGGGGCTCTCCAGCTACAGATGGGGCTGCCCGAGCAGAGGCTCCTCACTTCCCAGATGGGATGTCGGGCAGGCTCCTCACTTCGTACAAGATGGGAGGTCGGGCAGGCTCCTCTCTTCTCCCGGGGTGGAGTGTGGCGGGGCAGATGCTCTCTCCCTTGCCTCCCGGACAGTGGTGCGGCTGGGCAGAGAGCCTCCTCACTTCCCAGGCAGGGAGGCGGGGCCGAGCCTCCTCACTCCCAGGCGGTGGGTGGTAGGGCAGGCTCCTCACCTCCCAGAAGTTGGGTGGCCAGGCAGAAGCCTCTTCACTTCCCAGGCAGTGGGAGGTCGGACAGGAGGCTCTCCTCACCTCCCGGACGATGGGTGGCCGGGCAGGCAGCTCATACTTCCCAGACGGGACTGCCGGGCAGGCACCTTCACTTTCGCATATATGGGGTGGCGGACAGAGGCTCCTCACCTCCGGACGACAATTTGGCCAGTGGAGTCTCTCCTCTCATCCGGGAAGATGGGTGGCGAGACATGAGCTCTCCTCACCTCCCGGACGATGGGTGGCCGTGTAGAGGCACTCCTCACTTCCCAGACTATGGGTGGCCGTGCAGAGGTGCTCCAAACTTCCCTGAAGGGGCGGCTGGGCTGGGCAGCACCTCAAACACCTCCCAGATTGTTGGCCGGGCAGGCTCCTCCTTCCCAGAGGGATGGGAGGGTGGGGCAGGCTCCTCACCTCCAGGGCGATGGGTGGCGGGCAGAGGCTCCTCACCTCCCGAAAGATGGTTGGCCGTGCAGAGGCCCACCTCACTTACCAGACGGTGGGTGGCGGACAGGCTCTCCTCCCAGACGGTGGGTGGCCAGGCAGAACTCTCCCTCCCTCCCAGACGATGGGAGGTCCGTCATAAGAGCTCTCCCTCAACTCTAGGCGATGGGTGGCCGAGGCAGAAGCGCTCCTGCACTTCCCAGATGGGGCTGTGGGAGGCGCACCTCACTTCTCCCAACCCGAGGGGTGGCCGGCAGAGGCATCTCCCTTCCCAGGCGGGCGGCCGGACAGAGGCTCTCTTCACACCCAAGATGGGGCGGCCGGGAAGAGGCGCTCCTCCCTTCACAGACTGGGAGTTCGAGCAGAGGCCCTCCTCACTTCCCAGATGATAGGGTGGCCGTTGCAGAGGCTCTACTCACCTCCCGGACGATGGGTGCGAGGTAGAGGCACTCCTCACTTCCCAGACTATGGGTGGTCAGAGAGAGGCTCTCCACACTTCCCTGACAGGCTGACTTGGGGCAGAGCCCTACTTCCCAGGTGGGTGGCCGGGCAGGCTCCTCACTTCCCAGGGGATGGAGGGTCAAGAGCAGAGGCTCCTGCCTGGGGCGATGGGTGGCCGGGCAGGAGCTCTCCTCACCTCCTGGAAGATGATAGATTTGGCCGTGCAGAGGCCCTCTCACCTCCCAGAAGATGGGTGGGGCGGGCCGGGCTCTACTCAGCTCCCCAGACAGTGGGAGGGTCCGGGCAGAAGCGCTCACTCACACCTCACTTGGGCGGTGTGGCCAGCCCGGGCTGAGGCCGTCTCCTCCTTCCCCAGGCGATGGGAGGGTCGGCAGAGGCTCTCTCACCTCCCGGATGATGGTGGCGGGCAGTGGCGCTCCTGCCTCCCTGTTGGGCCGATGGAGGTGGGCACAGCAGCACCACTCCCCTTCAGAGGATGAGTGGCGGGGCGAAGCGCTCCTCTCTTCCCCAGGCGGTCTTGACGGGGCAGAAGCGTTCCCTCTCCACCTCCCAGGCGTTGGGTGAGGCAGAGGCCACTCTCCCATGGGGTGGCCCGGCGAAGTCTCACTTCCCAGACGGGAAGTGGACAGGAGGCACTCCTCAATTCCCAGATGGGGTGTGGGAGATGGCGATCTCACTTCCCAGATGATGGGTGAGGGTCCAGCAGAGGCACTCCTCACTTCCCAGAGGTGCAGTTGCCTGGCAGAAGCCCTCCTCACTTCAAAAGAGATGGGGTGGCCTTGCGGCTCCTCACTTCCCAGACAGGTTGGCCGGGTAGGCTCACTTCCAGGCGAGGCGGTGGGAAGGCGGCCTACTCACTTCCCAGATGGGGTGGCCGGGCAGGCGCTCCTCACTTCCCAGATGTTGGGTGGCCGAGGCGGGGGCTCTCCTCGCTTCAGATTGGGTGGCCAGCCAGAGGCGCTCCTCACTTCCCAGAAGGTGTGGTGGCCGGACAGAGGTTCTCTTCACACCCCAGAGGCTGGTCCGGGCGGCTCCTCCCTTCCCAGATGTGGCTGCCGAGCAGGCCTCCCTTCCCAGATGATGGGTGGCCGGGCTAACTCCTCACCTCCCGGACGATGGGTGGAGTGAGGCACCTCACTTCCCAGATAGTAGGTGGCCGGCAGAGTCATCTCACTTCCCAGGTGGCCGGACAGAGGTTCTCTTCACACCCCAGAAGGGCGGTCGGGCAGAGGCGCTCCTCCCTTCCCAGATGGGATGTCCGGGCAGAGGCGCTCCTCACTTCATAGAAGATGGGAAGTGGGGCAGACTCTCCTCACCTCCCGGATGATGGGTGGTGGCCGGGCAGAGGCTCTCCCCGCCCACCTCCCGGATGATGGTTGGCGGGCAGAGGAGGCACTGCTCACTTCAAGATGGGGTGGCCTGGCAGAGGCCCTCACTTCTCATATGGGGTGGCGGTCTGAGGAGCTCCTCACTTTGAGCGAGGCGGCAGACGAGAGCATCACTCACTTCACAGATGGGGTGGCGGGCAGGGGCATCTCACTTCCCAGATGGGGTGGCCGGGCAGAGGCTCCTCACTTCCCAGGCGATGGGTGGCCGGGCAGAGGTGCTCCTCACTTCCCAGATGGGGTGGCGGGCAGGCTCCTCACTTCCCAGGCGATGGGTGGCGGGCAGAGGCTCCTCACCTCCCAGATGATGGGTGGCGGGCAGAGGCTCCTCACTTCCCAGATGGGGTGGCGGGCAGAGGCAGCTCTCCAGCTACTCCAGTGTGACACTGCCGAACAAGGCGCTCCCTCACTTCCCAGATGGGATTTCTGGGCAGAGGCGCTCCTCGCTACATATGCAGATATAATTCTATAGAGACGTCTCCTTGGGTGAGAGGCAGAGGCTCTCACTTCCCAGACTTTGGGTGGCGGGCAGGCTCCTCACTTCCCAGATGGGGTGGCGGGCAGGCTCCTCACTTCCCAGATGGGTGACTGTGGGCAGGGGCACTCCTCAATTCCCAGATGGGGTGGCCGGGCAGAGGCCCTCCTCACTTCCCAGATGATGGGTGGCGGGCAGAGGCTCCTCACTTCCCAGGCGATGGGTGGCCGGGCAGAGTCTCTCTTGACTTCCCAGACGGGGCGGCCGGGCAGGAGCTCTCCTCACTTCCCAGGCGATGGGTGGCCGGGCAGAGGTGCTCCTCACTTCCCAGAAGGTGGGTGGCCGGGCAGGAGCTCTCCTCACTTCCCAGATGATGGGTGGCGGGCAGAAGCACTCCTCACTTCCCAGACGGGGTGGGGCAGTCAGCGGGCAGAGGCTCCTCACTTCCCAGACTGTGGGTGGCAGGCAGAGGCGCTCCTCACTTCCCAGGCGATGGGTGGCGGGCAGAGGCTCCTCACTTCCCAGACTTTGGGTGGCGGGCAGAGGCTCCTCACCTCCCAGATGATGGGTGGCGGGCAGAGGCTCCTCACTTCCCAGGCGATGGGTGGCGGGCAGAGGCTCCTCACCTCCCAGATGATGGGTGGCGGGCAGAGGCTCCTCACCTCCCAGATGATGGGTGGCGGGCAGGCTCCTCACTTCCCAGGCAGGCGGCCAGGCAAGCTCTCCACACCTCCCAGGCAGGTGGCAGACAGAGGTGCTCCTCACTTCCCAGAAGGTGGGTGGCCGGGCAGAGGTGCTCCTCACTTCCCAGATGATGGGTGGCGGGCAGAGGTGCTCCTCACTTCCCAGATGATGGGTGGCGGGCAGAGGTGCTCCTCACTTCCCAGATGGGGTGGCGGGCAGAGGCTCCTCACTTCACAGATGGGGTGGCCGGGCAGAGGTGCTCCTCACTTCCCAGATGATGGGTGGCGGGCAGAGGTGCTCCTCACTTCCCTGAGAGCGGGTTGGCCGGGCAGAGGCACTCCTCACTTCCCAGATGGGGCGGCCGGGCAGAAGCACTCCTCAGTTCCCAGACGTTGGGTGCCAGTCAGAGGCCGACTTCACTACCATACATATGGTAGCCGGGCAGTGGCACTCCTCACTTCCCAGGCAGGCTGGCTGGGCAGGCGCCTCAATTCCCAGATGGGGTGGCGGGCAGAGGTGCTCCTCACTTCCCAGTCTGTGGGTGTCTGGCAGAGGCGCTCCTCACTTCCCAGGCAGGCTGACTGGACATAGGCTCACACACCCAGGCGGACAGAGGCTGTGCTCAATTCCCCTGAAGGAGGCGGCCGAGCAGGCGCCTCACTTCCCAGATGGGGTGGCGGGCAGAAGCTCACCTCCAATGATGGGAGGTGGGGCAGAGTGCTCCTCACCTCCCGGAAGATGGGTGGCAGGGGCAGAGGGGCTCCTCACCTCCCGAGGACGATGGGCGGCCGGGCAGAGGCCTCTCACTCACCTCCCGGAGAGTGGGTGGCCAGGCATAGGCGCTCCTCACTTCCCAGACAATGGGAGGTCGGGCAGATGCTCTCCCCACCTCCCGGATGATTGGTGGCCGGGCAGACGATCTCCTCACCACCGGGACAATGGGTAGCCGTCAGAGGAACTCCTCACCTCCTGTACGATGGTTGGAAGGGCAGAGGCGCTCCTCACTTCCCAGGCCAGGCGGACAGGCATCCCTCACTTCCCAGACAGGTGGGCTGGGCAGGCGCCACCACACTTCCCAGATTGGGTGGCCGAAGACAGAGCCTACTCACTTCCCAGGCAGTGGGAGGTCGGGCAGAGGCGCTCCTCACTTCCCAGATGATGGGAGGTCGGGCAGAGGCTCTTCTCACCTCTCGAGATGGGTGGTGGCCGGGCAGGCTCCTCACCTCCCGGACGATGGGTGGCCGAGTAGAGGATCTCCGCACCTCCGGTGATGGGTCGGCTGGTGGGGCACTCCTCAATTCCCAGGCGAGTGCTGACTGGGCGGCATCCTCACTTCCCAGATGGGACTGGCCGAGACAGGAGGCTCTTCACTTCCCGGCGGGCCCGGCCGGGCAGAGGCGACTCCTCACAACCCAGATGTTGGGTGGCGGGGCAGAGGCCCCCTTCACCTTATATGGGGTGGCCTGGCAGAGCACTCCTCTCAGCACCCCGGAGGAGTGGGGCAGGTGGGCAAGGGGCTCCTCAATTCCCGAACGATGGGTGATCCAGGCAGGGCGCTCCTCACTTCCCTCCCAGGCGGTGGGTGGCCAGGCAGGCTCCTCACTTCCCAGACGGGGCAGCCGGGCAGAGAGGCTCACTCAATTCCCCAGACGTTGGGTGGCCGGGCAGAGGCCCTCTTCTCTCCCATATAGGGGTGGCGGCGCCCAGAGGCGCTCCCTTGCGCCCTCCCAGGCGATGGTTGGTCAGGCAGGTGAAACTCCTCTCTTCCCAGGCGATGGGTGTCAGTTCCAGAGGCGCCCACTCACTTCCCAGATTGGGTGTGGGCTGGGCAGAGGCCCTCCTCACTTCCAGAGTTTGGGTGGTGGCCGGACAGAGCACTCCTCACTTCCCAGGCGTTGGGTGGACAGGTGGGGAGGTCTCACTTCCCAGGCGATGGGTGTCGGGCAGAGGCCCTCCTCACTTCCCAGGCGATGAGGCGATTGAGACAGGCGATCCTCACTTCCCAGAGGGGGTGGCCCGGCAGAGGCGCTCCTCACTTCCCAGATGGATGGCGGAGTAGAGGCCCTCTTCACTCCCATATATAGGGTGGCCGGGCAGAGGCACTCCTCACCTTCTGGACGATGGGTGCCCAGGCAGAGGCGCACCTCACCTCCCAGACTGTGGGTGGCCGGCAGAGCGCTCCTCACTTCCCAGACGGGGGCCGGACAGAGGCTCTCTTCACACCCCAGACAGGGCGGCCGGGCCGAGGCCCTCCACACTTCCCAGAGTTTGTGGGGCCGGGCAGAGGCACTCCTCACTTCCCAGATGATGCGTGGACTGGTAGAGAGGCGCTCACTCACATCCCAGATGATGGGTGGCGGGCAGGCTCCCTCACTTCCCAGACGATGGGTGGCAGGGCAGATGGGCTCCTCACCTCCCAGACGGTGGGTGGCCGTGCAGAGGTGCTTCTCAACTCCCGTATGATGGGTGGCGGGGCAGATGATCTCCTCACCTCCCGGACGATGGGTGGCAGGGCAGAGAGCACTCCTCACTTCCCAGATGATGGGTGGCGGGCAGGAGGCTCCTCACTTCACAGATGGGGCGGCCAGGCCGAGGCTCCTCACTTCCCAGGCGATGGGTGTCGGGCAGGCTCCTCACTTCCCAGGCGATGGGTGTCGGGCAGGCTCCTCACTTCCCAGATGGGGTAGCCGGCAGAGTCGCTCCTCAATTCCCAGACGTTTGGTGGCCTGGCAGGCTCCTCACTTCCCAGACAATGGGTGGGTCCACTTTATGGGAAACCTCACTTCCAAGTAGGTGGGTGGCAGGGCAGATGGGCTCCTCACCTCCCAGGCGGTGTGTGGCGGGCAGGAGGCTCCTCATTTCCCAGATGTTGGGTGGCCAGGCAGGCTCCTCACCTCCCGGACGATGGGTGGCGGGCAGGCTCCTCACCTCCCGGAAGATGGGTGGCAGGGCAGATGGGCTCCTCACCTCCCGGACGATGGGTGGCCGTGCAGAGGCCCTCCTCACTTCCCAGAAGGGGTGGTCGGGCAGGCTCCTCACCTCCCGGACGATGGGTGGCCGGGCAGGCTCCTCACTTCCCAGGCGATGGGTGGCCGGGCAGAGGCTCTCCTCACCTCCCGGACGATGGGTGGCGGGCAGGCTCCTCACCTCCCGGACGATGGGTGGCGGGCAGGCTCCTCACCTCCCGGACGATGGGTGGCCGGGCAGGCTCCTCACCTCCCGGACGATGGGTGGCGGGCAGGCTCCTCACCTCCCAGGCGGGGCAGCCAGGCAGGCTCCTCACTTCCCAGGCGATGGGTGGTCAGGCAGAGGCGCTCCTCACTTCCCAGATGGGTGGCGGGCAGGCTCCTCACTTCCCAGGCGGGGCAGCCAGGCAGGCTCCTCACTTCCCAGATGGGTGGCGGGCAGGCTCCTCACTTCCCAGATGTTGGGTGGCGGGCAGAGGCCCTCCTCACTTCCCGGACGATGGGTGGCGGGCAGAGGCCCTCCTCACTTCCCAGGATGATGGGTAGTCAGGCAGAGGCGCTCCTCACCTCCAGGCGGTGGGTAGCCAGGCAGGCGCTCCTCACTTCCCAGACGTGGAGGAGGATTGGACAGAGCTCTCCTCACCTCCCGGGCGATGGTGGCGGGCAGAGCTCTCCTCACCTCCCGGATGATGGGTGGCGGGCAGAGGCTCTCCTCACTTCCCAGATGGGGTGGCGGGCAGAGCTCCTCACTTCCCAGATGATGGGTGGTCCCGGGCAGAGGCTCTCCTCACCTCCCAGATGATGGTTGGCAGACGACTCCTCACCTCCTGGGCGATGGTGGCGGGCAGAGCTCCTCACTTCCCAGATGATGGGTGGCAGGGCAGATGGGCTCCTCACCTCCCGGATGATGGGTGGCCGGGCAGAGGCTCTCCTCACCTCCCGGACGATGGGTGGCCGTGCAGAGGCCCTCCTCACTTCCCAGATGATGGGTGGCCGGGCAGAGGCTCCTCACCTCCCAGATGATGGGTGGCCGGGCAGAGGCTCCTCACCTCCCAGATGATGGGTGGCCGGGCAGAGGCTCCTCACCTCCCAGGCCCAGGCTGACTGGGCAAGGCTCCTCAATTCCCAGATGGTGTGGCGGGCAGAGGCGCTCCTCACTTCCCAGATGGGGTGGCCTGGCAGGAGGCGCTCCTCTCACTTCCCAGAGGGGTGGCGGGCATCCCTCACTTCCCAGATGATGGGTGGTCAGGCAGATATACATACTTCCCCACCGGTGGGTGGCGGGCAGACTCCTCACCTCCTGGGCGATGGGTGGCCGGGCAGAGGCTCCTCACTTCCCAGGCGATGGGTGGCCGGGCAGAGGCTCCTCACCTCCTGGACGATGGGTGGCGGGCAGAGGCTCTCCTCACCTCCCGAACGATGGGTGGCCGGGCAGAGGCTCTCCTCACCTCCCAGACGATGGGTGGCCGTGCAGAGGCCCTCCTCACTTCCCAGATGATGGGTGGCCGGGCCGAGCTCTCCTCACCTCCATGATGGGTGGCGGGCAGGCTCCCTCACCTCCTGGACGATGGGTGGCGGGCAGGCGCTCCCTCACCTCCTGGACGATGGGTGGCGGGCAGAGGCGCTCCTCACTTCCCAGGCGATGGGTGGCCCTGGCAGGAGGCGCTCCTCACTTCCCAGATGGGGTGGCCGGGCAGAGCTCTCCTCACTTCCCAGGCAGTGACCCGGGGCAGGCCACTCAATTCCCAGATGGTGTGGCGGGCAGAGGCCCTCCTCACTTCCCAGACGATGGGTGGCAGGGCAGAGGCACTCCTCACTTCCCAGGCGATGAGTGGCGGGCAGAGGCTCCTCACTTCCCAGACGATGGGTGGCGGGCAGAGGCTCTCCTCACCTCCCGGACGATGGGTGGCGGGCAGAGCTCTCCTCACCTCCCAGGCGATGGGTGGCGGGCAGGCTCCTCACCTCCCGGATGATGGGTGGCCGGGCAGAGGCGCTCCTCACTTCCCAGATGGTGGGTGGCCTGGCAGAGGCTCTCCTCACTTCCCAGATGTTGGTTGTTGAGTGCTCACGGCCTGCGGACCATGGCTGGCGAACGGCGATCCCCTCACCTCCCAGGCGATGGGTGGCGGGCAGAGGCACTCCTCACCTCCCGGATGATGGGTGGCCGGGCAGAGGCTCTCCTCACTTCCCAGGCAGGCGGCTGGGCAAGGCTCCTCAACCCAGATGGGGTGGCAGGGCAGGAAACCTCACTTCCAGATATTGGTGGCCGGGCAGAGGCCCTCCTCACTTCCCAGAGTTTGTGTGGCCGGGAACAATCGGCTCCTCACTTCCCAGACGATGGGTGTCTGGGCAGATTCCTTCCTCACTTTCCACACAATGGGTGGTGGGGCAGAAGGCGATCCTCACTTCCCAGAAGGTGGGTGGCCGGCAGAGGCTCCTCACTTCCCACAGTGCATTTAGCCGAGCTGAGAGGCACTCCTCACCTCCCAGATGGTGTGTGGCCAGGCAGAGCTCTCCTCACTTCCCAGAAGGTGGGTGGCGGGCAGAGGCGCTCCCTCACCTCCCAGGCGATGGGTGGCGGGCAGAGGCTCCTCACTTCCCAGAAGGTGGGTGGCCAGGCAGAGGCTCTCCTCACCTCCCAGGCGATGGGTGGCGGGCAGAGGCACTCCTCACTTCCCAGGCGATGGGTGGCGGGCAGAGGCGATCCTCACCTCCCGGATGATGGGTGGCCAGGCAGAGGCGCTCCTCACTTCCAGATGGGGTGGCGGGCAGAGGCTCTCCTCACTTCCCAGGCGATGGGTGGCGGGCAGGCTCCTCACTTCCCAGGCAGGCGGCCCGGACGGCTCCTCACTTCCCAGATGATGGGGGAGGGAGTCGGGCAGAGGCTCTCCTCACCTCCCAGATGATGGGTGGCCGGGCAGGCTCCTCACTTCCCAGGCGTTGGGTGGCGGGCAGAAGCTCCTCACCTGCTTGAGCCGATTAGTAGCCCAGCAGGCAGAGGCGCTCCTCACTTCCCAGGCAGTGGGAGGTCGGGCAGAGGCTCTCCTCACCTCCCAGACGATGGGTGGCCAGGCAGAGAAGCTCTTCACTTCCCAGACGATGGGTGGCGGGCAGAGCTCTCCTCACTTCCCAGACGATGGGCGGCCGGGTACAGGCGCTCCTCAACTCCCGGATGATCGGTGGCCAGGCAGAGGCGCTCCTCACTTCCCAGAGGATGGGAGGCTGGGCAGAGGCTCTCCTCACTTCCCAGAGGGGTGGCTGGGCAGAGGCTCTCCTCACTTCCAGATGGGGTGGCCTGGCAGGCTCCTCACTTCCCAGACGTTGGGTGGCCGGGCTGAGTGGCTCCTCACCTCCCGGACGATGGTTGGCCGGGCAGAGGCGCTCCTCACTTCCCGGACGATGGGTGGCGGGCAGAGGCGCTCCTCACTTCCCAGACTGGGGGCCGAACAGAGGCGCTCCTCACTTCCCGGACGACGGGTGGCCAGGTAGAGTCTCTCCTCTCCTCCCGGAGCATGGGTGGACGAGTGCAGAGGCTCCTCACTTCCCAGATGGGGTGGCTGGGCAGAGGCTCCTCACTTCCCAGGCGGTGGGTGGCCAGGCAGAGCGCTCTTCACTTCCCAGACGATGGGTGGCGGGCAGAGGCTCTCCTCACCTCCCGGACGATGGGTGGCGGGCAGAGCTCTCCTCACTTCCCAGGCGATGGGTGGCGGGCAGAGGCTCTCCTCACCTCCCAGGCGATGGGTGGCGGGCAGGCTCCTCACTTCCCAGGCGATGGGTGGCGGGCAGAGGCTCTCCTCACCTCCCGAGGAAGATGGGTGGCGGGCAGAGGCCCTCCTCACTTCCCAGGCAGTGGGTGGCGGGCAGAGGCTCCTCACTTCCCAGGCGATGGGTGGCGGGCAGGCTCCTCACTTCCCAGATGGGGTGGCCCGGGAGGTGGAGGCGCTCCTCACTTCCCAGGCGATGGGTGTGGTCCAAGCAGAGGCGCTCCTCACTTCCCAGGCAGGTGTGGCCGAGGATGGGGGGTGCTCCTCACTTCTGTGAGCGAGGCTTCGGGAAGAGACTCTACTCACTTCCAGATGGGTGGCCCGGGCAGGCTCCCTCACCTCCCAGGCGATGGGTGGCGGGCAGAGGCTCCTCACTTCCCGATGGGTGGCGGGCAGGCTCCTCACTTCCCAGATGGGTGGCGGGCAGGCTCCCTCACCTCCCGGACGATGGGTGGCGGGCAGAGGCTCTCCTCACCTCCCGGACGATGGGTGGCGGGCAGAGGCCCTCCTCACTTCCCAGGCGCAGTGGGTGGCCGGGCAGAGGCGCTCCTCACTTCCCAGATGGGGTGGCGGGCAGAGGCTCCTCACTTCCCAGAGGGATGGGAGGTCGGGCAGAGGCGCTCCCTCACCTCCCGGACGATGGGTGGCGGGGCAGGAGGCTCTCCTCACCTCGAAGATGGTTGGCGTTGCGGGCCCTCCTCACCTCCCAGAAGATCGGTGGCTAGGCCGAGGCTCTACTCAGCTCCCAGACTGTGGGAGGTAGGCAGAGGCGCTCCTCACTTCCAGATGGGGTGGCGGGCAGAGGCGCTCCTCACTTCCCAGATGGGGTGGCGGGCAGAGGCCCTCCTCACTTCCCAGATGGGGTGGCGGGCAGAGGCGCTCCTCACTTCCCAGACAATGGGTGGCAGGCAGATGGGCTCCTCACCTCCCGGATGATGGTTGGCGGGCAGAGGCTCTCCTCACCTCCCGGACGATGGGTGGCGGGCAGAGGCGCACCTCACTTCCCAGACAGTCGGGTGGCGGGCAGAGTCGCTTCTCACTTCCCAGGTGGCCGGACAGAGGTTCTCTTCACACCCCAGAAGAGGCGGTCGGGCAGAGGCGCTCCTCCCTTCCCAGATGGGATGTCCGGGCAGAGGCGCTCCTCACTTCATAGAAGATGGGAAGTCGGGCAGAGGCGCTCCTCACCTCCCAGATGGGGTGGCGGGCAGAGGCGCTCCTCACTTCCCAGATGATGGGTGGCGGGCAGAGGCACTCCTCACTTCCCAGATGATGGGTGGCCGGGCAGAGGTGCTCCTCACTTCCCAGAAGATGGGAGGCGGGCAGAGGCTCTCCTCACCTCCCGGATGATGGGTGGCGGGCAGAGGCACTCCTCACTTCCCAGGCGATGGGTGGCGGGCAGAGGCACCCCTCACTTCCCAGGCGATGGGTGGCGGGCAGAGGCACTCCTCACTCCCAGGCGATGGGTGGCAGGCAGAGGTGCTCCTCACTTCCCAGAGGAGGCTTTTAGGAAGACTCTACTCACTTCCCAGATAGGGTGTCCGGGCAGAGGCCTCCTCACTTCCCAGACAATGGGTGGCCGGGCAGAGGCTCTCCTCACCTCCCGGAGGATGGGTTTTGGGGCAGAGGCACTCCTCACTTCCCAGAAGGTGGGTGGCCGAGCCGAGGCGCTCCTCACCTCCCAGGGCGATATGTGGCAGGCAGAGGCCACACCCTCACTTCCCAGACTGTGGGTGGCCGGTAGAGTCGCTCCTCACTTCAAAGGAGGGGTGGCGGACAGATGTTCTCTTCACACCCCAGAAGTGGCGGGTGATGGGAGGGGCTCCTCCCTTCCCAGATGGGGTTGCCCGAGGCAGGCTCCTCACTTCCCAGATGGGATGTCGGGGCATAGGCGCTCCTCCCTTCATAGAAGATGGGAGTTGGGCAAAGCGACTCCTCTTCTACTCCCGGACGGTGGTGGCCGGGCAGATGCTCTCCTTACCTCCCGGACGTGGTGCGGGCAGAGCTGCCTCTCACTTCCCAGGCGGGGAGGCGGGCAGGCATCCTCACCTCCCAGGCGGTGGGTGGTAAGGGCAGAAGCGGCTCCCTCACCTCCCAGAAGGTGGGTGGCCAGGCAGGCTTATCTTCACTTCCCAGATGATGGGAGGGTCAGACAGGGCTCTCCCACCTCACCTCCCGGTGATGGGTGGCCAGACAGAGCTCCTTACTTCCCAGGCGGAGGGCTGCCGAGACAGGGAGGCCCTCTTCACTCCCATATATAGGGTGGCTGGGCAGGCTCCTCACCTCCCGGACGACAGTGGCCGGGTAAGTCTCTCCTCTCTCGTCAGGAGGATGGGTGGCCGGGCATGAGCTCTCCCTCCTCGGACAGGTGAATTTGGCGGTGTAGAGGCACTCCTCACTTCCCAGACTATGGGTGGCCGGCAGAGGTGCTCCACACTTCCCTGACGGGGCGGCTGGGCTGGGACGCACCTCACCACTTGGGTGGGTGGCAGGGCAGGCATCCTCACTTCCCAGAGGATGGGAGGTGGGGCAGAGGCGCTCCTCACCTCGCAGATGGTGTGTAGCCAAGCAGAGGCGCTCCTCACTTCCCAGACGATGGATCGTTAGGCCGAGGTGCTCCTGACCTCCCAGACGATGGCTGGCTGGGCAGAGGCGCTCCTCACCTCCTGGACGATGGGTGGGCGGGCAGAGGCACCCCTCTCACTTCCCAGACGATGAGGGGCGGGGCAGAAGGCTCACTCACTTCGGGAGCTGAGGGCAGCAGGACAGGCTCCTCACTTCCCAGACGTTGGGTGGCCGGGCAGGGCCCTCTTCACTCCCATATAGGGGTGGCCAGGCAGGAGCACTCCACTTCCCAGACGGTGACTGGAGCAAGGCGGCCTCCTCAGGCTCCCAGATGGGGTGGCGAGACAGGAGGCCTCTTCACTTCCCAGTGAGCCGGACCCGGCCTCCCTCCTCCCAGATGGTGGGTGGTCGGGCAGGCTCCCCTCACCTCCCAGAAGGTGGGTGGCCCGGCAGAAGCGCTCTTCACTTCCCAGACGATGGGGGTCAGGCACAGGCTCTTCTCACCTCCCGGACGATGGGTGGCTGGGCAGAAGCGCTCCTTACTTCCCAGACGGGGCTGCCGGGCAGAAGCCCTCTTCACAACCATATATAGGGTGGCCGGGCAGGCTACTCTTACTCGGACGGCAGATTTGGCCAGGTAGGGAGTCTCTCTCTCCTCCTGGGGGATGGGTGGACGGGCAGAGGCTCTTCTCACCTCCCGGACGATGGGTGGCCGTGTAGAGGCACTCCTCACTTCCCAGACTATGGGTGGCCGGGCAGAGGCGCTCCTCACTTCTTCCTGACGGGGCGGCAGGGCTGAGGCGCACCTCACTTCCCAGATTGGGGGCAGGCAGAGGCTCCTCACTTCCGAGGATGGGAGTTCAGTTCAAGAGCGCTCCTGCCTCCCAGGACGATGGGTGGCGTGCAGAGGCACTCCTCACTTCCCACACGATGGTGGCGAGGGCAGAGGCTACTCACTTCCAGGCAGTGCGGCGAGACAGGAGGCAATCCTCACTTCATGGATGGGGTGGCGGGACAGGCTCCCCTCCCTTCCCAGATGTTGGGTTGCCAGCAGGGCAGGGCCTCTTCACTCCCATAGATCGGGGTGGACGGGCAGAGGAAGTCCTCACTTCCCAGATGGGCGGCCGGGCCTGGCCTCAATTCCCAGATGGTGTGGCAGACAGGTGGCACCTCACTTCCCAGGCGATGGGTGGTCAGAAGTGAAGCCCTCCTCACTTCCCAGATGTTGGGTGGCCAGGCAGAAGCTCCTCAGCTACTCAGACGATGGGAGGTGGGGCAGAGGCTCTCCTCACCTCCAGGAAAATGGGCCAGCCTTGGGGCAGAGGGCTCCTCACCTCCCCAGGGCCGATGAATTCCAGTGGGTGCCAGGCCACTCCTCTTCCCAGGCGGGTGGCCGGACGAGGCAGCCTCCTCACCCCTCACAGATGATTTAGTTGGGATGAGACGGGAGGCGCTCCTCCAGCTCCCAGGCCGGGTTGAGATTGGCCGGGCAGGCATCTTCCTTCCCAGGCAGATGGAATTGGGCGAGACTCTCACTTCCCAGTGGATGATGGATTGGCCAGACTGGAGACTCTCCTCACTTCAAGGATGGGATTGGCCTGGCGGAGCTCCCTCTGCTTCCCATATGGGGTGGCCGGTCTGAGGAGGTCCTCACTTCCCAGTCGAGGCTGACCCGGGCAGAGGCAGCCACTCCTTCACAGATGGGGTGGCGGTGGGGCGGCTCCTCTCACTTCCCAGGCGTTGCTGGGTGGCGGGCAGGTGGCTCCCTCACCTCCCGAGGCGATGGCTGGCTGGGCAGGCTCCTCTCACACATCGGGCGATGGGTGGCGGACAGGCACCTCAATTCCCAGAGTGTGAAAGGTGGCAGGCAGGCTCCTCACTTCCCAGTGAGAGGGGTGGCGAGGGTGGGGTGCTCCTCACTTCACAGACGAGGGCTTTCGGGAAGAGACTCTACTCACTTCCCAGATGGAATTCAGCCCAGGCAGGAGCCCTCCTCACTTCCCAGGTTGTGGGCCAGACAGAATCAGCTCCTCCCTTCCCAGAGATGGGTGGACAGGTAAACTCCCTCACTTCCCAGATGGGTGTCGGACAAGAGGAGCCCTCTTCACTTTCCAGAAAATGGGTTTTGGGGGGGCAGGCGGCTCCTCACTTCCCAGAGGTGGGTGGCCCGGCAGGCGATCCTCACTTCCCAGACAGTGGGGGCCGGCAGAGTCGCTCCTCACTTCCCAGGATGGGTGGCCGGACAGAGGTTCTCTTCACACCCCAGAAGTGGCGGTCGGGCAGAGGGGCTCCTCCCTTCCCAGATGTGGCTGCCGAGCAGAGGCGCTCCTCACTTCCCAGATGGGATGTCCGGGCAGAGGCGCTCACTCACTTCATAGAAGATGGGAGGGAAATTCGAGGCGGCTCTCCCGATGGGTGGCAGGGGCTCTCACTACCTCCGGATGGTGGGCGGTGAGGCCTCCTCACTTCCCAGGCAGGAGCCGGGCAGTGTCCTCACCTCCAGATGGAGGGTGGTCGGGCAGAGGCACTCCTCACTCCCAGGCAGGCTGACCGGGCCGGGCTCCTCACCTCTAGATGGTGGGTGGCGGACGGAGGCGGCACCTCAGTTCCCAGGTGTGGGTGGCGGCAGGCATCCTCACTTCCCAGACGGGGCAGGCGGACAGAGGCCCTCTTCACACCCAAGACGGGGCGGCCGGGAAGAGGCGCTCCTCCCTTCCCAGACTGGGGGTCCGAACAGAGGCGCTCCTCACTTCCCAGAGGATGGGTGGCCGGGCAGGCCTCCTCACCTCTCCGGGAGGAGGTGGGTCGCCGGGCAGAGGCACTCCTCCCTTCCCAGGCTATGGGTGGCCCGCCAGAGGCGCTCCTCACTTCCCAGACGTGGCTGCCGGTCAGAAGCACACCACACTTCCCTGATTGCGTGGCCGGGCATAGGCGCTCCTCACTTCCCAGACGATGGGAGGAATTAGGGGCAGGCTCCTCACCTCGGGACGATGGTGGCAGAGACAGATGGGCTCCTCACCTCCCGGACGATGTGTGGCCGGGCAGAGGCGCACCTCACTTCCCAGAAAGCAGGTGGCCGTCAGAGTCGCTCCTCACTTCCCAGAAGGGGTGGCCGGACAGAGGTTCTCTCCACATCCCAGAAGGGGCGGTCGGGCAGATTCGCTCCTCCCTTCCCAGATGGGATGTCCGGGCAGAGGCGCTCCTCACTTCATAGAAGATGGGAAGTGGGGCAGAGGCTCTCCTCACCTCCCGGACGATGGGTGGCCGGAAGGGGAGCTCTCTGCCCACCTCCCGGACAGATGGTTGGCAGACAGGGGCACTGCTCACTTTCCAGGCGAGGCTGACTGGGCAAACCTCCTCACTTCCCAGATGGGGTGTGGCCGGACAGGCAGCTTCATCCCTTCCCAGATGTTGGTGGCGGGAAGAGGGCTCTTCACTCCCATATGGGGTGGCAGGGCAGGAGGCACTCCTCACTTCCCAGATGGGGCGGCTGGGCAGGCTCCTCAATTTCCCCGAATGGTGTGGCCGGGCAGAGTGGCACCTCACTTCCCAGACAATGGGTGGTCAGGCAGGCATCCTCACTTCCCATGGATTTGGGTGGCCAGGCAGAGGCGCTCTCACTTCTCCAGGCGATCGCGAGGTCGTGTAGAGGCACTCCTCACCTCCCAGGCCGATGGGTGGCCGGGCAGAGGCACTCACTTACTTCCCAGGCAGGGGCTGCCGGGCAGAGGCTCTCCTTGAGCTTTGGGTGGCCGTGCAGAGGCCCTTTTCACTCCCATATATAGGTTGGCAGGGGCAGAGGTACTTCTCACTTCCCAGACGGGGCAGCTAGGCAAGGGCTCACATCAATTCTCAGATGGGGTGGCTGGGCGGCTCTCCGGGGCGGTGGGAGGCGGTGGAGAGACTCTCACCTCCCGGACGATGGTTGGCCAGGCAGAGGCGCTCCTCACTTCCCAGACGGTGCAGCCAGGCAGAGGCGATCCTCACTTCACAGATGGGGCTGCCGAGCAGAGGCCCTCCTCACTTCCCAGATGGTGTGTCCGGGCACTGGCGCTCCTCACTTCATCGAGAACATGTAGAACTCGGGCAGAGGCGCTCTTCACCTCCCGGACGATGGGTGGCAGGGCAGAGGCTCTCCTTATCTCCTGGACGATGGTTGGCCAGGCAGAGGCGCTCCTCACTTCCCAGATGGGAACTGGCAGGGGCAGAGGCATCTCCCTCACTTCCCAGATGGCTTTGCGGGCACAGGCTCTCCTGTCTTCCCAGATGATGGGTCGTCAGGCAGGCTCCTCACCTCGGGATGATGGGTGACCGGGCAGGCAGCTCCTCACCTCCCAGGATGATGTGGCCGGGCAGAGGCTCTTCTCACCTCCCCGGACAATGGTGTTGGCGTGCAGAGGCCCTCCTCACTTCCCAGGCGATGGGTGGCGGACGGCTCCTCACCTCCCAGGCGGTGGGTGGTGGGGCAGAGGAGCTCCTCGCACTCCCAGAGTGTTTGTGGCAGGCAGGCTCCTCACTTCCCAGGCAGTGAGGCGGGCAGAGCTCTCCTCACCTAAGCATGATGGGTGGCGGGCAGGCTCCTCACCTCCCGGATGATGGGCCGGCAAGTATCTCCTCACCTCCTGGACGATGGTTGGGCCGGGACGTGGCGCTCATCAATTCCCAGATGGTGTGGCCCGAGGGCAGAGTAAGCACCTCACTTCCCAGACGATGGGTGGTCAAGTAGAGGCCCTCCTCACTTCCCACAGACGTTGTGTGGCCAGGCAGAGGCGCTCCTCGCTTCTCCAGACGATGGGAGATGAGGCAGGAGAACCTCACTCACCTCCGGAAAATGGGTGGCAGGGCAGAGGGCTCCCTCACCTCCCGGACGTGGAGATGACACATGGAGGCCCTCCTCACTTCCCAGGCGATGGGTGGCGGGCCGGCTCCTCACCTCCCAGATGGTGGGTGGTGAGACAGGCTCCTCACCTCCCAATGATTGAATTGGCCGAGGTGAGCTCTTCACTTCCCAGGCGATGGGAGGTCAGGACAGGGAGACTCTCCTCTTCCCAGACGATGAATTGGCGGACAGAGACTCTCCTCACTTCCAAGATGGATGCCCTGGCAGGCTCCTCACTTCCCATATGGGTGGCGGTCTGAGGAGGTCCTCACTTCCCAGTCCCGGCGGCCGGGCAGAATACCCACTCACTTCACAGATGGGGTGGCAGGGCAGGCTCCTCACTTCCCAGGCGTTGGGTGGCGAGACAGGTGGCTCCCTCACCTCCCGAGGCTGATGGTTGGCCGAGGGCAGAAGTGACTCTCACATCAGGACAGATGGGGTGGCGGGCAGAAGCACCTCAATTCCCAAGTGTGGGTGGCCCGGCAGAGGCGCTCTCACTTCCCAGGCAGGGGCCCAGGCGGACAGAGGCCCTCTTCACACCCAAGGCAGGCTGACCCGGGGAAGAGCTGCTCCCTTCCCAGACTGGGGGTCGAGACAGGCTCCTCACTTCCCAGGATGGGTGGCGGGGCAGAGCCTCCTCACTTCCAGGGGCTGTGGGTGGCCCGCCAGAGGCGGTCCTCACTTCCCAGACGTGGCTGCCGGTCAGAAGCGCACCACACTTCCCTGATTGGGTGGCCGGGCATAGGCGCTCCTCACTTCCCAGACGATGGGAGGGGAGTGGGGTGAGGGGCTCCTCACCTCCCGGTGATGGGTGGCAGACAGATGGGCTCCTCACCTCCCGGGGCGATGTGTGGCGGGCAGGCACCTCAATTCCCAGAAAGCAGGTGGCCGTCAGAGTCGCTCCTCACTTCCCAGAATGGGTGGCCGGACAGAGGTTCTCTCCACAACCCAGAAGGGGCGGTCGGGCAGAGGCGCTCCTCCCTTCCCAGATGGGATGTCAGACAGAGGCGCTCCACACTTCATAGAAGATGGGAGGGGTGGGGCAGAGCTCTCCTCACCTCCCGGTGGGTGGCGGGCAGGGAGCTCTCATACCTCCCGGACGATGGTTGGCGGGCAGAGGCACTGCTCGCACCACAGGTGAGGAGCGCCTGCGGACATCCCATCTGAAGGGGAGGCACTCTTGGGCCGCCCTTCTGGGTGTGGAGGCTCTGTCCCGGCCACCCTTCTGCAGGAGTGAGGGGAGGCGACTCTGACAACCACCGCTCCTGAGGTGAGGTGCCGCCTCTGCCCGACCACACGATGAGGAGCCCATCTGCCTGCCACCTTGCCATCGTCCGGGAGGTGAAACTTCTGGAAGTGAGGGCACTGCTCTGGCACCAATCAGGAAGTGTGGTGCGCTTCTGACCGGCAGCCTCTGGGAGGCAGGGGACCGCTGGCGGGCCACCCATGGTCTGGGAGGTAATGCTCTGCCCGGCCTGTCCTCTGGGGAGGGCGCTCACCAACCCCAGTCTGGGGGAGAGGGCAGCACTAACTTCAGCCGCCCGTCTTGGGTGTGAGGGCCTCTGTCACGCCTGCCCCCGTCTGAAGTGAGGCGCCTCTGACGGCCACTACTGGGGAGCGAGGTGCGCCTCTGCGGCCACCCATCGTCGGGATGTGAGCGCTCTCCAGGCAACCATCGCCGAGTGAGGTACTCTGCCGGCCACCCAGCGATAATGAGGAAGCATTTCCCCATCTGTGAAGTGAGTATGCTGCCGACGCATGAAGTGAGGACCTCGACGGCCACCCCATATGGGGAAGTGAGGCGCCTCTGCCAGAAACACCATCTTGAAGTGAGAGGAGTGCTGCCCGGCCGCATCATCACAGTGAGGAGAGTCTCTGCCGATCTCAACGCTCGTCTGGGAGTAGGCGCCTCTGCCTGGCCACCACCCGTCTGGGAGGTGAGGCTGTCTGCCGACCACCACCACCATCTGAGAGGTGAGGGCCGCCCGGCACCACCCATCGTCTGGGAAGAGCTACGCGACCACCCATCGTCGGGGAGGTGAGCCTCTGCCCTGCCACCCATTTTCGGGAAGTGAGGAGGCTCTGCCGTCTCCATCGTCTGAAGCGAACTCACACAACGTCTGGGAAGTGAGGAGGCCTCTATGACCACCATGGTCTGGGAAGTGAGGTCGCGTCTGCCGACCTCATCTGAGAGTGATGGCGCCTCGTCCCGTCCATGTCGTCAGGAAAATGAGAATACTCTGCGGGCAGCCCATCCGAGGGTGAGGGCGCTCTGCCGACCACCCCATCATGCTTTGGTGAGGGAGAATACTGCCGCCCTCATTAGTCTGGGAAGTGAGGGCGCTACGCACAGCCTGCAAGCACTCTGGGAGGTGAGGCTCTGCCCGACCATACCGTCTGGGAGGTGAGGAAGCGCCTGCCAATCGTCTGAGAAGTGAAACTTCTCTCACACAGCCACCCATTGTCGGGAGGTGAAAGAGCTGCCCGGCCGCATCGAGGAGGTGAGGAAGCGCGTCTGCCGGTCACCATCATCGGGAGGTGGCTCTCGCCTGAGCCCATCATCTGGGAAGTGAGGGAGGCTGTGCCCACGGCAAATCCATCTGGGAAGTGAGGGCGCCTCTGCCCGGCTGCCCCATCTGAGAAGTGAGAGCGCCCTCTGTATCGTCAGAGACAAGGAGAGCCTCTGCCCTGCCACCCAGCCGTCCGGGAGGTGGCCTCTGCGGGGATTCCCATGTTCTGTAGTGAGGGCGCCAGTGCCGGACACACCATCTGGGAGTGGGAGGCCTCGCCCCATCTGTGAAGTGAGGATAAGCCTCTGCCTAACTTCCCGTCTGGGAAGTGAGGGAGGCCTCTGCCCGGCCAACCCATCGTCGGGAGGTGAGTAGCCTCTGACCGACTCCAGAGGGAGGAGGCGCCTGGGCCAACCACCCATCTGAGGTGATGTGACCCCTTGCTAGTGAGAGGCCTGCTCTGCCCCTATAACCTGCTATATGGGGGGTGAAAAGGGCCCCTCTGCACGGCCCGCAAGTCTGGGAAGTGAGGGCTCGGCAGCCCGTCTGGAGTAAGGCGCTGTCCCGGCCACCCATCGTCTGGGGAGGTGAGGAGAGCCTCCCCACGACCTGCATGCGATCTGAGAGAGTGAGGAGCACTCTGCCTGGCCACCCAGCGTGTGGGAGTGAGGCATGCTCTGCCTGACCACCCCATCGTCTGGGAGTGTGGTGCGTCTCTGCCCGGCCACACCATCTGGAGGTGAGGAAAGGCACCTCTGGGAAGGTGAGGGTGCCTCTACCGACCACCTATATATGGGAGTGAAGGCTCACTGCTTCCCGACCCACGGGAGCATCTGGGAGGATGAGCGCTCTGCCCGGCCACCCCATCTGGAAGTGAGGGCTGGCGCCTCTGCCCAGCAGCCCGCGATCTTGAAGGAAAGTGAGCAGTGCCTCTGCCCGGCCAGCCAATAGTCGAGTGCCCGACACCATAGATCCGGGAGGTGAGGAGAGCCTCTGCCCCACTTCCATGAAGTGAGGGCATACTCTGCCCGGACATCCCATCTGGGAAGGGAGAACCCGACGCCCCTTCTGGGATGTGGAAGGGAACCTCATCGACCCGCAGCCTGGGAGGTGAGGGCGACTCTGACATACACCTGCTCTGGGAGTGAGATGGCCTCTGC
Organism: Hoolock leuconedys; assembly: GCA_023748175.1. Classification (NCBI taxonomy): domain Eukaryota; kingdom Metazoa; phylum Chordata; class Mammalia; order Primates; family Hylobatidae; genus Hoolock; species Hoolock leuconedys. The sequence continues at coordinate 25,013 of JAKGGE010000760.1, forward strand.
CGACCACACGTGAGGAGCCGCCCATCGTCCGGGAGTAATTCCCTCTGCCGACCTCCCGTAGATCACCAAGTGAGCGTAGCACTGTCAGGGGTGTGGTGCTTCCCGGGCCCGGCAGCCCGCGTCACGGGAAGTGAGCCCTGGCGGCCCACCCATAGCCTGGGAAGGGAGGTGCCCCTCGCGACCATCCTCGGGAGGTGAGGCTCTGCTTGCGGCCACCATCTGGGAGATGAGGGCGCCTGTTGGACCCCAGTGCGGAGGGAGGCGCCTGCTCCGGCACCCGTCTTAGGTGAGAGAGGCCTCTGTCGCCTACCCCGTCTGGGAAGTGAGGCCTCTGCGGCCACCCACTCTGGGGTAGTCGCGCCTCTGCCAACCACCACCATCTAGGAGGTGAGAACCTCGGCTGGCTGCCCGTCTGGGAAGTGAGTGCCTGCCGACCACCCTCCATCTGGGGTGAAGATCTCGGTACAGCCCGTCTGGGAAGTGAGGGTGCCTCTGCCACGACCGACCATCATCCGGGAGGTGGGAGAGCACTCTCCGGCCACCCGTAGATCGAGGAGAGAAGAGGGCGTACCTTTTCCCATCAGCATGAAGTGAGGCGTCTCTGCTGAGACATCCCATCTGGGAGAGGTGAGGGCGCCTCTGCTCGGCAGCCACATCTGGGAGGGAGGAGCACCTCTGCCCGACCGCCACTTCTGGGAGCCAGACAGAACCTCTGTCCGGCCACCCATCCTGGGAACACGAGGGCGACTCTGCGGCCCCACAGTCTGGGAGGTGAGGTGGCCTCTTCCGGCCCGCATCATGCAGGGAGGTGAGGAGCACCTCTGCCCAGCCACCCCTTCTGGGAGGTGAGAGTGACCCACGCACCGTCTGGGAGGTGAGGGGCGCCTTGGCTGACCACCCCACTGTCTGGGAGGTGAGGATAGCCTCTGCGGCCACCACCTTCTGAAGTGAGGCTACTCTGCCCCAAACCCATTTCTGGAAAGTGAAGAGGGCCTCTGCCCGGACACCCAGCATCTGGGAGTGAGGGCGCTCACCTGTCACCATCTTCTGGGAGTGAGGCGATTTTGCCCAGCCCACAAACTGCAGGAAGTGAGGAGGCCTGCCTAGCCACCCCATCTGGGAAGTGAGTAGAGTCTCTTCCCGAAAGCCTCGTCTGGGAAGTGAGGAGCACCTCTACCCACGGCACCCCGTCTGGGAGAGAGGTGAGGCGCCTCTGCAGCCACCCACACTCTGGGAGTGAGGTGGCCTCTGCCCGGCCACCCATGGTCAGGATGTGAGGCGCCTCTGCCCAGCCTTCGCCGGGGAGGTGACTCTGCCCGGCCACCGCGTCTGGGAAGTGAGGAGCGCCTCAGCCGGCCACCCATGAGGTGAGTGGGCGTCTCTGCCCGGCCGCCTCGACTGGGAAGTGAGGACCTCCTCAGTCCGGGCACCCCATATGGGAGGTGAGGAGCGCCTCTGCCAGGCCACCCCATCTTGGAAGTGAGGAGAGTCTCTGCCCGTGCCATCATCTGGGAAGTGAGGAGAGTGCAATCTCCCATGGTCTGGGAAGTGAAGAGGCGCCTCTGCCTGGCCACCACCGTCTGGGAGTTGAGGCCTCTGCACGACCACCCACCCATCTGTGAGGTGAGGGCGCCTGACCCGACCACCCTGTCGTCTGTAAGGAAGTGAGGAGGAACTCTTGACCACCGGGAGGTGAGGAGCCTCTGCCCTGCCACCCATTTTCCGGGGAGGTGAGGAGCCTCACCCGACCTCCCCATCGTCTGAGAAGCGGGGCGCCTCTCCTAGCCACCCAACATCTGGGAAGTGAGGAGGGCCTCTACTTGACCATGGGTCACGGGAGGTGAGGTGCATTTCTGCCGACCCTGTCTGGGGTGAGGGGCGCCTGCGGCCCGGCGCCCCATCTGGGAAGTGAGCTGCCTGCTGCCGGCCACCCTATATATGGGGTGAAGAGAGGGTCTCTGCCCGGCAACCCAACATCTGGGAAGGGGGAGGAGCTCGACACCCCATCCATGAAGTGGTTGCCTCTGCCCGGCCGCTGCGTCTGGGAGGTGAGTGGCGCCTCTGCCGACACTCATCGTGTGGGAGTGAGGTGCCTCTTGCGACCACCATGATCCGGAGGTGAGGAGCGCCTCTGCCCGAACTCCCATCCTCTGGGAAGTGAGGCGCCTCTACCCGACCGCCCCAATCTGGAAGTGGTGCGCCCTGCACCGCCCGTCAGGGGAGGTGTGGGCGCCTTCCGGCCTGTAGTCTGGGAAGTGAGTGCCTCACCCGACCACCCATCATCGGGAGGGTGAGAGCCTCTGCCCGTCCACCCATCCCCAGGAGAGGAGAGACTTCTACCCACGGCCACCCGTCGTCCGGGGTAGTGGCGCTCTGCCCGGCCGCCTATATATGGTTGTGAAGGGGGGCTTCTGCCCGGCAGCCCGTCTGGGGTAAGGAGCGCTGCCCAGCCACCCGTAGATCCGGAGGTGAGAAGAGCCTGTGCCTGACCCCCATCGTCTGGGAAGTGAGAAGCGTGAGACCACCCACCTTCTGGGGAGGTGAGGGGCGCCCACTCACTTGACCACCACCATCTGGGTGAGGGCGCCTGACGCCCGTCTGGAAGTGAAGAGTGCCTCTGCCCGGCCACCCCATCTACTTTGAGGGCATGCCGCCCGTCTGGGAGTGTGGAGATGTAAGCCACCCTATATATGGGAGATTGAAGTGGGCCTCTGCCCGGCCACCCAACGTCAAGTGAGGCGCCTCTGCCCTGCTGCCCCGTCTCTGAGTGAGGCAGCTTCTGCCGCCACTCATCGTCTGGGAAGTGAGGGGCCTCTGCCACGCCCACCTGGGTCAGGAGGTGAGGCCGCCTCTGCCCAGCCAGCCATCATCCGGGAGGTGGGAAGAGCATCTGCCGGACCTCCCATCGTCTGGGAAGTGAGGCGCCTCTGCTTGGCTACACACCATCTGCGAGGTGAGGAGCGCCTCTGCACGACCTCCCACCGTCTGAGGCAGGTAGAGGCAGCAGCCACCCATCTTCTGGGAGGTGAGGGGCCTCTGCCGCGGCCCAGCCCTCTTTTCGAGGGAGTAGGAGAGCCTCTGCACCTCTTCCGGGAGGTGAGATGGCGCCTCTGCCCGACCACTCCCATCCTCACTGGGAAGTGAGGGCTGCCTCTTGACCGCCCAATCTGGGTGGTGAGGTGCGTCCCAGCCCAGCCGCCCCGTCAGGAAGTGTGGAGCACCTCTGCACGGCCACCCATAGTCTGGGAAGTGAGGCACCCTCCGGGACGAGAGGAGAGACTCTACCCGGCCACCCGTCGTCCGGGAGGTGAGGGCGCCTCTGCCCAGCCACCCTATGTTTGGGGAGTGAGGAGCGCCTCTGCCCGGCAGCCCCAGGTGGGAAGTAAGGAGGCGCTTCTGCCCGGCCACCCCATAGATCCGGGAGGTGAGGAGAGCCTCTGCCGACCTCCCATCATCTGGGAAGTGAAGGTGCTTCTGCCTGGCCACCCACCTTCTGGGAGTGAGGGCCTCTGCCTACCACCACCGTCTGGGAGGTGAGGAGTGCCTCGACCCGGCCTCCCCGTCTGGGAAGTGAGGAGTGCCTCTGCCCGGCCGACCATCGTCCGGGAGGTAAGGAGAGCATCTGCCCGGCCACCCACCGTCCGGGAGAAGAGGAGCGCCTTTGCCCAACTTCCCATCTTCTATGAAGTGAGGCACTTGCCTGCCGGACATCCCATCTGGGAGTGAGGCGCCTCTGCTGAAACAGCCCCCATCTGGGAAGGAGGAGCCCCTCCTTGACAGCCACTTCTGGGGTGTGAGAAGAGACCTCTGTCCGGCCACCCATCGCAGGAAGTGAGGGTGACTCTGCCGGCCACCCACGGTCTGGAGTGAGGTGCCGGCCACATATGGAGTCGGGAGGTGAGGGAGGCACCCGGCCACCTTCTGGGAAGTGAGGAGTGCCTCTACCTGTCCACCCCATCGTCTGGGAAGTGAGGAGCACCTCTACCCGGCCACCGTCTGGGAAGTGAGGAGCGCCTCTGCAAGAGCCACCACAGCGTTGAAGTGAGGAGGGCCTATGCCAGGCCACCATGACCTCTGGAAGGGGGCCTCTGCCTGGCCACCCAACGTCTGGGAAGTGAGGAGCACCTCTGCCCTGCTGCCCCGTCTGGGAAGTGAGGAGTGCTTCTGCCCCGCCACTCATCGTCTGGGAAGTGAGGGGTGCCTCTGCCCGCCACCAATGGTCGGGTTGAGGCTCTGCCTGGCTCGTCTGGGGAGGTCAGGAAGCCTGCGGCCTAGCGACCCAACACCTGGGAAGTGAGGCGCCTCTGCCGGCCCAGCCATCATCGGGGAGGGGTGAGCGCCTGTGCCCGGCCACCCATCATCCGGGAGGTGAGGAGAGCCTCTGCCGCACCTCCCATCGTCTGGGAAGTGAGGAGCACCTTCAGCCTGGCTACACACCGTCTGCGAGGTGAGGAGCGCCTCTGCCCGACCTCCCCTCTCTGGGGCTGGTAGAATCGTCCCGGCCACCCCATCTTCTGAGAGGGCAGGAGGTTTCTGCACGGCCACCCATCGTTCGGGAGGTGAGGAGAGCCTCTGCCCGGCCACCCATTGTCAGGGAGGTGAGGCGCCTCTGCGGGCTCCCATCTTCTGGAAGTGAGGAGCACCTGCCCGGCCCAATCCTGGGAAGTGAGGTGCTCCTCTGACCGGCCGCCCGTCGGCAGGAAAGTGTGGAGCGCCTCTGCCGGCCACCCATTGTCTATGAGGTGCTCTACCCGACCTGTGCTCCCGGGAGGAGAGGAGAACTCTGCCCTGACACCGTCGTCGGGTGAGCGCCTCTTGGCCCCCATCGTCTCTGGGAAGTGAGGCGCCTCTGTTCCGGACCCCAGTCTGGGAAGGGGAGGGAGCGCCTCTTCCCGGCCAACCATCGCCCGGGAGGTGAGGAGCCACTATGTCCGGCCACCCAACATCTGGGAAGTGAGGAGCGCCTCTGCCCGGCCACCCCATCTTGGAAGTGAGCAGTGCCTCTGCCCGGCCAACCATCATCCGAGTGGGAGAGCTCACTGCCCGGCCACCCACATCATCCGGGGAGGTGAGAAGAGCCTCTGCCCGACTTCCCATCTTCTATGAGTGAGCACCTCACCCGGACATCCCATCTGGGAAGGGAGGCGCCTCTGTAGCCCCTTCTGGGGGTGTGAGAGAACTGTCCACGGCCACCCTTTCTGGGAGGTGAGGGGCGACTCTGCCGGCCACTACTATCTGGGAGGTGAGGTGCGCCTCTGCCTATTACACATAGATCCGGGGAGGTGAGAGCCCATCTGCCTGCCACCCATCGTCCAGTGAGGAGCCCACCCTCTGCCGACCTCCCATCTTCTGGGAAGTGAGGAGCGCCTATGAGCCGACCACCCAATCAGGGAAGTGTGGTGGCCCGACCGCCACGTCTGGGAAGTGAGGAGCGCCTCGGGTGGAGCCACCATAGTCTGGAAGTGAGAGTGCCTCCGTGACCACACATCTCCGGGGAGGTGAGGCGCCTCTGCCCGACCACCCATCCTCTGGGAAGTGAGGCCTCGGCTCAGCCACCTGTCTGGGAGTAGTTGCCTCACCGACCACCCACCTTCTGGGAAGTGAGTGCTAAAACCCATTGTCTGGAAAGTGAGGAGGGCCTCTGCCCGGACACACATCATCTGGGAAGTGAGGGCAGCCTCTACCTGTCCACCCATCGTCTGGGAAGTGAGGAGGGTGTGTCCGTCCCCACAAGCTGGGAGTGAGGAGGGCCCCGACCACCCAACATCTGGGAAGTAAGGAGTGACTCTGCCCGGCCACCCCATCTGGGAAGTGAGTAGAGTCTCTTTCCCGAAAGCCTCGTCTGGGAAGTTAGGAGTACCTCTACCCGGCCACCCCGTCTGGGAAGTGAGGAGCGCCTCTGAGCCACCCCGTCTTTCAAGTGAGGAGGGCCTCTGCCAGGCCACCCACCGTCTGTGAAGTGAGGAGCGCCTCTGCTTGGCTACACACCATCTGCGAGGTGAGGAGCGCCTCTGCACGACCTCCCACAGTCTGGGAGCTGAGTAGAGCAGCGCCACCCATCTTCTGGGAGGTGAGGGAGAGGGCCTCTGCGACCCAGCCATGGGTGAGGAGAGCCTGCCGGCCACCCATGCGTCCGGGGAGGTGAGGCGCTCTGCCAGGCGCCTCCCACCATCCTCTGGGAAGTGAGGAGGCGCCTCTGCCCGACACCCAATCTGGGAGGCAGTGCTTAGCCCAGCCACCCCTTCAGGGGAAGTTTGGAGCACCTCTGCGGCCGCCCATATGTCTGGGAAGTGATGAGGGCCTCTGCACGGCCACCCATCGTCGGGAGGTGAGGAGAGCCTATGCCCGGCCACCCATCTTCGGGATGAGAGGAGAGACTCTGCCGTACCCGTCGTCCCGGGGAGTGAGCTCTGCCCGGCCACCCCATCTGCAGTGAAGGGGCCTCTGCCCAGCCCATCTGGGAAATGAGGCGCTTCTGCCCGGCCACCCATGGAGTCGGGAGGTGAGGAGGCCTCTGCCCGGCCTCCCATAGTCTGGGAGAAGTGAAAGTGCTCTGCCTGGCCACCCAGCTTCTGGGAGGTGAGGCGTACCACCCACCCGTCTGGGAGTGAGTGCCTCATTGTACTGGGAAGTGAGTGCCTCTGCCCAGCCCGACCATCGTCGGGAGGTAAGGAGAGGGCATCTGCCCGACCACCCACCGTCCGGAGAAGGAAGCCTTTGCTGACTTCCCATCTTGTATGAAGTGAGGGCGCCTCTGCCGGACATCCCATCTGGGAGGTGAGGCGCCTCTGCTCGGCAGCCCCATCTGTGAAGGAGGAGCCCCTCCGCCCGACCCTTCTGAGGTGTGAAGAACCTCTGTCGGCCACCCCATCCTGGTGAGGCGACTCTGCCAGCCCACAGTCTGGGAAGTGAGGTCGCCTCTGTAGGCCACACATCGTCCGGGGTGAGGAGCACCTCTGCCTGGCACCACCGTCTGGGAAGTGAGGAACGCTTCTGCCCGGCCACACATGGTCTGGGAGGTGAGGCACCTGCGGCACCGTACCCACTGTCTGGGAGGGATCGCCTCTGCTCATTACCCACCTTCTGGTAAGTGAGGAGCGCCTCTGCCCCAAAACCCATTGTCTGGAAAGTGAGGAGGGACTCTGCCCGGACACCCATCATCCTGGTGAGAGTGCCTCTACCTGTCACCCATGCGTCAGGAAGGCGATTGTGCGGCCCCACAATCTCTGTGAGTGAGGGAGGCTCTGCCCGGCCACCCCATCTGGGAAGTAGTAGAGTCTCTTCCCGAAAGCCTCGTCTGTGGTGAGCACCTCTACCAGCCCACCGTCTGGGAGTGAGCCTCTGCTTGACCACACCCATGCGTCTGGGGTGAGGAGCTGCCATTCCCGGCCACCCATCTGTTGGTGATGGCCAGTCGCCCCGTTTGGGAAGTGGTCTCTGCCCGGCCACTATGGGGTGAAGGGGCCTCGCGACCACCCAGCGTCTGGAAGTGAGAACACCTCTGCCCTGCCGCCCGTCTGAAGTGAGGGCAGCTTCTGCCCCATACTCATCGTCTGGGAAGTGAGGTGTCTCTCCCGGCCACCCATCTTCCGGGAGGTGAGAGAATCTGCCCGTGTCTTCCGGGAGGTGAGGAGTGCCTCTGCCCGGCCACCCATCATCCGGAAGGTGAGGAGAGCCTCTGCCGGACCTCCAATCGTTTGGGAAGTGAGGAGCGCTCTGCCTGTCTACACACCGTCTGCGAGGTGAGGAGCACCCTGCTGACCTCCACCGTCTGGGAGGTGAGGGGAGCCACAGGCCCAGCCACCCATCGTCTGGGAGGTGAGGGGAGGGCCTCTACTGCGACCACCCATGATCGAGGGGTGAGGAGACCTCTGCCAGCCACCCCATCTTCCGGGGATTTCAGGGTGCCTTTGCCCGACCTCCCATCCTCTGGGGAAGTGAGGCGCCTCTGCCCGGCTTTAATCTGGGAAGTGAGGTGCGCCTCAGCCCAGCCGCCCCGTCAGGGAAGTGGAGCGCCTCTGCCCGGCCACCGCTGGTCTGGGGAAGTGAGGTGCCTCTACACATACCCGTCGTCCGGGGAGATGAGGAGAGCCTGTGCTTGACCACCCATCGTCTGGGGAAGTGGGGAGCGCCTATTCTGACCACCCCATCTGTTAATTGGTGAGCTGCCCCACTTGATCGCCCGTTTGGGAAGTGGGAGTGCCTCTGCCCGGCCACCCTATGGGGTGGGGCCTCACCCAGCCACCCAGCGTCTGGGAAGTGAGGGGGACACCTCTGCTTCCGCCCGTCCAGGATGAGGGCGCTTCTGCTTCCCATACACTCATGTGATCTGGGAGAGTGGGGTGTCTCTGCCCGACCCTGTCTTCAGGGAGGTGGGGAGAGCCTCTGCCCGACATGTCATCGGGGAGGGTGAGGTGCCTCTGCTTGCAGCCACCGCCATCCGAGGAGGTGAGATCTGCGGACCTCCAATGGGAAGTGAGGGAGGCCTTCTGCCTGTCTACACACACCGTCTGCGGGGTGAGGCTTCTCCCCGACCTCCCACGTCTCTGGGAGGTGAGAGAGCCTCGACCCGGCCACCCTTCGTCTGGGAGGTGAGGACGCCTCTGCCAGACCACCCACCCTCTGGGGAAGTGAGGCGCCTCTGCCCGGCTTTAATCTGGGAAGTGAGGGCGCCTCTGCCCGGCCACCCCATCTGGGAGGTGAGGAGCGCCTCTGCCCGGCCACCCAGCGTCTGGGAAGTGAGGCGCCTCTGCCCGACCACCCACCATCTGGGAGGTGAGGAGAGCCTCTGCCCGGCCACCCCATCTGGGAGGTGAGGAGAGCCTCTGCCGACCATAGCGTCTGGGAAGTGAGGCGCCTCTGCCCGGCCACCCAGCGTCTGGGAAGTGAGGGGCGCCTCTGCCCGGGCCACCCCATCTGGGAGGTGAGGAGAGCCTCTGCCCGGCCACCCATCGTCGGGGAGGTGAGGAGAGCCTCTGCCCGGCCACCCATCGTCGGGGAGGTGAGGGCGCCTCTGCCCGGCCACCCCATCTGGGAGGTGAGGAGAGCCTCTGCCCGGCCCCCCACCGTCTGGGAGGTGAGGAGCGCCTCTGCCCGACCACCCACCATCTGGGAGGTGAGGAGCGCCTCGGCCCGGCCACCCCATCTGGGAGGTGAGGAGAGCCTCTGCCCGGCCACCCATCTTCTGGGAGGTGAGGAGAGCCTCTGCACGGCCACCCCATCTGGGAGGTGAGGAGAGCCTCTGCCCGATAGATCCGGAGGTGAGGGGCGCCTCTGCCCGGCCACCCCATCTGGGAAGTGAGGAGTGCCTCTGCCCGGCCACCCACCGTCTGGGAGGTGAGGAGAGCCTCTGCCCGACCACCCACCATCTGGGAGGTGAGGAGAGCCTCTGCCCGGCCACCCACCATCTGGGAGGTGAGGCGCCTCTGCCCGGCCACCCACCATCTGGGACGTGAGGCGCCTCTGCCAGGCCACCCCATCTGGGAAGTGAGGAGTGCCTCTGCCCGGCCACCCCATATGGCAAGTGAGGAGCGCCTCTGCCAGGCCACCCCATCTGGGAAGTGAGGAGAGCCTCTGCCCGACCACCCACCATCTGGGAGGTGAGGGGCGCCTCTGCCAGGCCACCCACCATCTAGGAAGTGAGGAGAGCCTCTGCCCGACCACCCACCATCTGGGAGGTGAGGAGAGCCTCTGCCCGGCCACCCACCGTCTGGGAAGTGAGGAGCGACTCTGCCCAGCCACCCATCTTCTGGGAGGTGAGGGGCGCCTCTGCCCGCCCACCCATCTTCTGGGAGGTGAGGAGAGCCTCTGCCCGGCCACCCCATCTTTGGGAGGTGAGGCGCCTCTGCCCGGCCACCCCATCTGGGAAGTGAGGCGCCTCTGCCCGGCCACCCATCATCTGGGAAGTGAGGCGCCTCTGCCCGGCCACCCCATCTTCTGGGAGGTGAGGCGCCTCTGCCAGGCCACCCCATCTTCTGGGAGGTGAGGGGCGCCTCTGCCCGGCCACCCACTCGTCTGGGAGGTGAGGCGCCTCTGCCCGGCCACCCCATCTGGGAAGTGAGGGCGCCTCTGCCCGGCCACCCCGTCTGGGAAGTGAGGGCGCCTCTGCCCGGCCACCCCATCTGGGAAGTGAGGCGCCTCTGCCCGGCCACCCAACATCTGGGAAGTGAGGAGGCGCCTCTGCCCGGCCACCCCATCTGGGAAGTGAGGCGCCTCTGCCCGGCCACCCCATCTGGGAAGTGAGGCGCCTCTGCCCGGCCACCCCATCTGGGAAGTGAGGGCGCCTCTGCCCGACCTCCCATCGTCTGGGAAGTGAGGAGTGCCTCTGCCCGGCCACCCATGCGTCCGGGAGGTGAGGAGCGCCTCTGCCCGGCCACCCCATCTGGGAAGTGAGGAGCGCCTATGCCCGGCCACCCATCATCTGGGAAGTGAGGAGTGCCTCTGCCCGGCCACCCATCGTCTGGGAAGTGAGGAGCGCCTCTGCCCGGCCACCCCCCTCGCAGTGAGGAGCGCCTCTGCCCGGCCACCCCATCTGGGAAGTGAGGGCGCCTCTGCCCGGCCACCCCATCTGGGAAGTGAGGGCAGCGCCTCTGCCTGGCCACCCACCGTCTGGGAAGTGAGGAGCGCCTCTGCCGACCTCCCATCTTCTATGAATTGAGGAGCGCCTCTGCCCGGACACCCCATCTGGGAAGTGAGGAGCGCCTCTGCCCGGACACCCACCCTCTGGGAGGTGAGGTGCGCCTCTGCCCGGCCACCCCATCTGGGAAGTGAGGCGCCTCTGCCCGACCACCCCATCTGGGAAGTGAGGCGCCTCTGCCCGGCCACCCATGGAGTCTGGGAGGTGAGGGCGCCTCTGCCCGGCCACCCATCATCTGGGAAGTGAGGGCCTCTGCCCGGCCACCCCATCTGGGAAGTGAGGCGCCTCTGCCCGGCCACCCCATCTGGGAAGTGAGGAGCGCCTCTGCCCGGCCACCCCATCTGGGAAGTGAGGCGCCTCTGCCCGGCCACCCATCGTCTGGGAAGTGAGGTGCGCCTCTGCCCGACCACCCATCGTCCGGGAGGTGAGGAGGGCTGTCAGAGCCTCTGTGTCAGTGAGGCGCCTCTGCCCGGCCACCCAGCACTGCAGGAAGTGAGGAGCCTCTGCTGTGCTATACGTCTGGAGGCAGTGCGTCTGCAGCCACCATCTGAGGTGAGGAGGGGCTTCTGCCCGGCAGCCCCATCTGGGAAGTGATGAGTGCCACCGGCTTGCGGCCACCCCTATATATGGGAGTGAAGGGGCCTCAGCGACCCCGCAACATCCTGGGAAGGAGGGCGCCTCTGCCCGGCCATGCATCTGGGAAGTGAGGGCGCCTCTGCTAAAGCCTCTTTGGTGATTAGGCCGCCCCTTCTGGAGTGTGTGGAGTGCCTCTACTTACGTCACCCATAGTCACAGAGTGAGTGCCTCTGCCCGTGCTTCTTCCGGGGTGAGGGAGAGCTAGCAGCCACCCGTGCTCCGGGGAGGAGGGAGATCCTGCCCGGCCACCCATCGTCCGGGAGGTGAGGGTACCTCTCGCGACCACCCATCTTCTGGAAGTGAGGGCCTCTGCTGCATTGCTTCCAGTCTGGGAAGGCAGCACTCTTCCCGGCAGCCCGTCTTGGGTGTGAGAGAGCCTCATCCGGCTGCCCGTCTGGGAAGTGAGGCTCATACGTACACAGAAGTCACAGAGGAGCTGAGGGTAGCCTCTACCCGGCCTTGCCGTCCCGGAGGTGAGGCCTCTGCCGGCCACCTTCTGAAGTGAGGCATGCCCTGCCACTCATCGTCTGGAGTGAGTGGTGCCTCTGCCTGCCACCCGCCGTCCGGGGAGGTTAGGAGAGCTCACGCGTGCCAGCGTCGTCCGGTCAGGAGTGCCGGCCCTAGCAGCCCAGCCTCTGGGAAGGGAGGCGCCTCTGCCCGTCCAACCTCCATCCGGGGAGGTGAGGCACTGTGCCCGCCACCATCCAGGGGTGGGAGGCGCACCTCCCATCATGGGAAGTGAGGGAAGCCTCTGCCTGGCCACACCATCTGCGAGGTGAGGGCATGCCCGACCATCTGGGGTGAGCCTGGGCAGAGCCACCCCATGCGTCTGGGAAGTGAGGAGCCTCTGCACGGCTACCCATGGAATCCCGGGGAGGTGAGGCCCATCTGCCCTGCCACCCATCTTTGGGAGGTAAGGAGAGCCTCTGCCTGACTTCCCATCTTCTATGAAGTGAGGCGCCTCTGCCCAGACATCCCATCTGGGAAGTGAGGAAGCCTCTGCCCGATACCTCTTCTGTGGTGTGAAGAGAACCTCTGTCCGGCCACCCCTTCTAGGAAGTGAGGAGGGACTCTTCCGGCCACCCACTGTCTGGGAAGTGAGGTGAGCCTCTGCCTGGCCACAAATGCGTCCGAGGAGGGTGAGGGCGCCTCGCGGCCACATACAGAAGTGAGGGAGCACTTCACCCGACCACACCGTCTGGGAGGTGAGGGGCGCTCGGCTCAGCCACACTGTCTGGAAGTGGTCGCCTCTGCGGCCATCCACCTTCTGGGAGTGAGGGGCGCTTCTGTGACCACCCACCATCTGGGAGGTGAGGGCGCCTCGGCCCGGACACCATGGATCTGGGAGGTGAGGAGGGCAGCCACTTATCGTGGGAGGTGAGCCCATCTGCCTGCAATCTTCGGGAGGTGAGGAGAGCCTGTGACCTCCCCATGCGTGTGAGAAGTGGTGCCTGGCCACCCAGCATCTGGGAGTGAGGGCGCCTCTGCTGACCACCCGTCGTGGGGAAGTGAGGAGCGCCTCGGCGGCCACCACCTACTGGGAGGTGAGGGCGCCTCTGAGTGACCACCATTGTCTGGGAAGTGAGGAGGAGAATACCAGGACACCCACACTTTGGGAAGTGGTAGCCTCTGCTGTCCGCATGGTCTGGGAAGTGAGGAGTGCCTCACTTACGCGGCAAAATCTGGGAGTGAGGGCGTCTGCCCGAGGAGCCACCAAACGTCTGAGGTGAGGCGACTCTGCGGCTACCCCACATCTGGGAGTGAGTGGCGTCTCTGCCGCCTCGTCACAGAGGAGTGAGACGCCTCAGCCGACCACCCGTCTGTGAAGTCAGGAGCGCCTCTGCCAGGCCACCACATCTTTGAAGTGAGGCTCTGACGGCCAGCCATCGTCCGGAGAGTGAGGCGCCACCGGCCTGTGACCCATCATCAGGAATTGAGGGAGCACCTGCGGCCTGGCTGCCCCATCTGTGAAGTGAGGCGCCACTGCCACATGCGCCCATCTGGAAGTGAGGGCGTACCCGACCCTGTAAAGTCGGGGTGAGGAGATCTTCTGCTGACCACCATCATCACCCGGGGAGTTGAAGCACCTCTGCGGCTGTCGTCCGGGAGGTGAGAAGAACTCTGCCGTGCCCATTGTCTGGGAAGTTGAAGCGCCTCTGCCTGGCCACCCACTCTCTGGGAGCTAAGGGAGCGCTTCTGCCTGACCACATGTCAGGAGGTGAGCCTCCTTGACCACCGATCATCTGGGATGTGAGGCACCTCTACCTGTCAGCCATCGTCAGGAAGTGAGGAGTAGCGTCTGTGACCTGCTAGTCTGGGAAGTGAGGAGGGACTCTGCCGGACACACCCTGTCTGGGGAAGTGGGGCTTCCTGTCACTGTATCTGGCAGAGTGAGGTGCCTGTGGAGGCCTCGGCCCAGCCCGCCCTGTAAAGTGTGAAAAGCCTCTGTCCGGCCAGCCCGTCTGAGGAAGTGAGGGAGAAACTGCGTGCACCCCACAGTCTGGGAGGTGAGGTGCGCCTCTGCTGTTTATCGTCCAGAAGGTGAGTGCCTCTGCCAGCCACCCTATATGGGGAAGAAGAGGGGCCTCTACTCCTGTCCATCTGGGAGGTAGAGGAGGCGCCCCTCACCCGGGCCACCCCATCACAGGAGGTGATCACCCACGGCCGCCCGTCTCTGGGTGAAGAGAGCCTCTGTCCGACCTCCCAGTCACAGGAAGTGAGGAGAGCCTCTGACGGCCACCACCTTCTGGGAAGTGAGGATGCCTCTGCCCGACCCGCCCATGGGTCTGGGAAGTGAGGAGGCCTCTGCCGGACTTATCGTCTGGGAGGTGAGGACCTCCCTATCCCACTTGCGTCTGGGAAGTGAGTGCCTCTGCCCGACCCACCCAAGCTCTGGGAAGTGAGGCCTCTGCCGTCCACCCAATCTGGGAAGTGGTGGGCGTCCTGAGCAGGTTACCCATCGTCTGGGAGAGAGAGGCGCCACTGCTGACCAACATGATCTGGGAAGTAAAGAGCGCCTCTGCGGCCACCCTATATATGGGAGAAAGAGAGACTCTGCCCGGCCACCCCAGATCTGAGGAATTGGCGCCCACTCTGCCCGGCTGCCCCGTCTGGGAAGTGAGGGCGCCTCTGCCTGGCCGCACACCGTCTGGGAAGTGAGGGAGGCGCCTCTGCCTGATCACCCATCGTCACCAGGGTGAGAGCCCCTTGCCCACCTGTATCTGGGAAGAGAGGAGTGCCTCTGCCAGGCCACCCTATATATGGGTGTGAAGAGGGCCTCTGCCCGGCCACAACATCTGGAGTGAGGCGCCTCTGCCCGACGCTCACGTGAGGAAATGAAAGGCCTCTGCCCGGCCATCCAATGAGGGAAGTGAGGCGCCTCTGCCCGGCACCGTCTGGGGAGTGAGGAGTGCCTCTACCCAGCCACCCATCGTTCGAGGTGGAATCCTCTACCCGACCGCTGTCGTCCGGGGAGGTGAGGCGCCTCTGCCGGCCACCCATGGAATCGGAGGTGAGAGAAAGAGCCTGCCCGACTCCCATCATGGGAAGTGAGGGCGCCTTTGCCTGGCCACCCCACCCTCTGGGGGGTGAGGAGTTTCTCAGCCGGCACCCATCATCTGGGAAGTTAGGAGGCATCTGCACGTGCCTGTCGTCCAGGGGTGAGGAGGGAAACCTCTGCGACCACTCATGCGTCCGAGGGGCGTGAGGCCATCTGCCCTGCCACCCATGCGTCCGGGAGGTGAGCGCCTCTGCCCGGCTCGTCTGGGGAGTGAGAGCGCCCTATGCCCACATTACCCAATCTGGGGTGTGAGTGGCATGCCCCTTCCCACTCGTCTGGGAAGTGAGGAGGCATACTCTGCCCGACGTGATCTGGAAGTGAGGAGCGCCTCTGCCCTTCCAACCATCGTACAGGAGGTGAGGAGTTCCTCTGACGGCGTACCCATTGTCCCGGTGGTGAGGATGGAGTCGCGACCTGTCATCAGGAGGTGGGAGAGCATCTGCCCGACCTCCCATTGTCTGAGAAGTGAGGAGCGCCTATGCCTGTGCCCCTCTCTGGGAGGTGAGGAGCACCTCTGCCCGACCACCCACAGTCTGGGAGGTGAGGAGCGTGTCGGCCCGACCACCCATCATCTGGGATGTGAGGAGGGCATCTACACGGCCACCCATCTTCGGGAGGTGAGGAGAGCCTCTGCCCGGCCTTGCTCGTCCGGGTGAGGAGCCCCTCGCCTGCCACCCATCTTCGAGGAGGTGAGGAGCACCTGCCCGACCTCCATCACATCGGGGAGGTGAGGAGCGCCTATGCCCGACCACCCAATCTGGGAAGTGTGGTGCGCCTCTGCTCGGCCGCTCCTTCAGGGAGTGAGCAAGCCTGTCCGACGCCTTCTGGGGTGTGAAAGAGAAACCTATGTCCCACAGCAGCCCGTCTGGGAAGTGAGGCTTACTGCAACACACCCACAGGCTGGAAGTGTGAGGAGCACCTCTGCCAGCCACCCCATCTACAAGAATTGGTAGCCCTTGCCCAGCAAACCCCGTCTGGGAAGTGAGGAGTGCCACACCCCGGCATTACCATATGTATGGTGGTGAGGCCAATGACTGGCAGCGATCTGGGAACTGAGGAGTGCTGCCCGGCACGCCCCAGCTCTGGGGAGGTGAGGAGTGCCTCTGCCGGCCAACCCGTCTGTGAAGTGAGGGGCACCTCTGGCCGGCCACCCGGTCACCAGGAGTGAGGCTGCCGGGCAGCTACGTCCCGAGGAGGTGAGGGAGATCCTCTGCCCGCCACCCATGCGTCGGGGAGGGTGAGTGAGGGCTCTGCCCGACCTCCTTAGTCTGGGAAGTGAGGAGGCCTCTGCCCTGAGGCACACATCGTCCTGGGAGAGGTGGTGAGGTGCGACTCTGCCCGGCCACCATCTGGGGTGAGGAGGCGCCTCACCCTTGGCCGACCCGTCAGTAGAGGTGAGAGTGCCTCTGCCCGACCCGGCCAGGTCCTGTGAAGTGAGGAGCACCTCTGCCCGGCCACCCATCGTCTGGGAAGTGAGGAGCGCCTCTGCCCGGCCACCCCATCTGTGAAGTGAGGAGGCGCCGCCCGGCCACCCATCGTCTGGGAAGTGAGGAGTGCCTCTGCCCGGCCACCCATCATCTGGGAAGTGAGGAGTGCCTCTGCCCGGCCACACACCATCTAGGAGGTGAGGAGCCCCTCTGCCCGGCCACCCCTTCTGAGAAGTGAGGTGCACTTCTGCCCGGCCACACACTGTCTGGGAAGTGAGGAGCGCCTCTGCTCTGGCCACCCACTGTCTGGGAAGTGAGGAGCGCCTCTGCCCGATCACCCATCGTCTGGGAAGTGAGGAGGGCCTCTGCCCGGCCACCCACAGTCTGGGAGGTGAGGAGCCTCTGCTTGACCACCCATCGTCTGGGAAGTGAGGAGCGCCTCTGCCTGACCACCCATCATCTGGGAGTGAGGAGCACCTCTGCCTGACCACCCATCGTCTGGGAAGTGAGGAGCGCCTCTGCCCGGCCACCCATCGTCTGGGAGGTGAGGAGCGCCTCTGCCCGGCCACCCATCGTCCAGGAGGTGAGGAGGGCCTCTGCCCGGCCACCCATCGTCTGGGAAGTGAGGCGCCTCTGCCCGACCACCCATCATCTGGGAGGTGAGGAGGGCCTCTGCCCGGCCACCCATCGTCTGGGAAGTGAGGCGCCTCTGCCCGGCCACCCATCGTCTGGGAAGTGAGGCGCCTCTGCCTGACCACCCATCGTCTGGGAGGTGAGGAGTGCCTCTGCCCTGCCACATATCATCTGGGAATTGAGGAGCACCTCTGCCCGGCCACCCATCGTCCGGGAAGTGAGGAGTGCCTCTGCCCGGCCACCCCATCTGGGAAGTGAGGAGTGCCTCTGCCCGGCCAACCATCGTCTGGGAAGTGAGGAGGCGCCTCTGCCCGGCCACCTTTTGCAGGGTGTGGAGCACCTCTGCCCGGCCACCCATCGTCTGGGAAGTGAGGAGCACTTCTGCCCGGACACCCATCATCTGGGAAGTGAGGAGCACCTCTGCCCAGCCACCTTGTCTGGGAGGTGAGGCGCCTCTGCCCGGCCACCCATCGTCTGGGAAGTGAGGCGCCTCTGCCTGGCAAATGGAATCCGGGAAGGTGAGGCGCCTCTGCCCGGCCACCCCATCTGGGAAGTGAGGAGCACTCTGCCCGGCCACACACACCGTCTGGGAGGTGAGGGGCGCCCTGACTCGACCCACACACTGTCACAGGAGTGAGGATGGCCTCTGCGTGCATCCACTTCTGGGAAGTGAGGGAGCCTTCTGCCGACCACCCACCATCTGGGAGGTGAGGAGCCTCTGCCTGCCACATATCATCTAGGGGTGAGGAGCACCTCTGCTGCGATGACCGATCCTCGGAGGAGAGGGAGCTCTCTGCCTGACCACTGCATCATCCGAGGTGAGGAGGCAGCCTCTGCCCGGCCACCCTGGGTCTGGAGTGAGTGGCCTCTGCTTGTGTCCTCATCACGTCTGGGAGTGAGGTGCTTACTCTGGCCAGGTCGGGTGGGAGGGCGCTCTGCCACAGCCAGCGGGTCCTGGAGTCTGGGAGGTGATGGGTCACCTCCTGCCCGACGACCCATCATCTGGGGTGAGGGAGGAACCTCTGCCGGCCGCCCATCTGTGTGAGTGAGGGCCTCTGCCCACGCAATCTGGGTGGCAGCCCTGTGACCACCCTGTCTGGAGGTGGGAGCCTCTGCTGGACACCCAATCTGGGATTGGGGTGCCTCTGCCGCAGGATCTGGGAGTGGGAGGCATCAGCCGAATACCTCTGGGATTGTGGACACCTCTGTGCACCCTTCGTCCTGGGGTGGGAGCCTTCTGCCAGAACTCCAAGCTCCGTCTGTGAGTGAGGGAGGAGGCCTCTGCCATTCACCCAGATCTGGGGGTGGGGCCCTCCTGCCCTGCCACATATCATCCTGGGGTGAGGGGTGCGCCTCAATCATTTTTAATCATCCGGGTGAGGAGGCCTCTGCCTGACGACCCAATCTTCTGGGAGGTGATGAGCGCCTGTGCTGGCCCTGTCTGGGAGGTGAGGAGCCCTCTTTGACCCGAGCAAATCTCACGGTTGAGGGAGGAGAGCCTCTGCCCGGCCACTTATGCAGTCCGGGTGAGGGCACCTCTGCCCGACCTCCCATCGTGTGAAGAATTGAGGCGCCTTTGCCACAGCCACCCAACATCTGGGAAATGAGGGAGGCGCCTCCTGCCCTGACCACTGGTCGTCTGGGAGGTGGGGCCATACTCAGGCATTTCCACCACCCTACTGGGAGGGAGTGAGGGAGGCGCCTCTGGTGACAAGCCACCCATTGTCTGGGAGGTGTGGGGAGGGGCCTCACCAGGACACTTACACTTTGGGAAGTGAGCAGCGCCTCTGCCTGTCCGCGCATCGTCTGGGAGGTGAGGGAGTGCTTGCCTCTGCCCAGCCACAAAATCTGGGGAGGTGGGGAGGGCGTCTGCCAGGCCACCAAACGTCTGGGGTGAGGAGGCTGACTCTGCCGGCACCCCATCTGGGAAGTGGTGGCGTCTGCCCGGCCGCTCGTCTGGGAGTAGGGACCCGCCTCAGCCCGACCACTTGTCTGTGAAGTGAGGAGCGCCTCTGCCAGGCCACTACATCTTTGAAGTGAGGAGCGCCTCTGACCGGCCAGCCATCGTCCGGGACGTGAGGAGCGCCTCGGCCTGACGACCCATCATCTGGGAATTGAGGAGCACCTCGGCACCCAGCTGCCCCCCATCTGTGAGAGGTGAGGGGCGCCACTGCCGGCCGCCCCACATCTGGGGAGGCAGGGAGGCGCCTCTGCCGGCCCACCATCGTCCGGAGGTGAGAGATCTTCTGCCCAGGCCACCCATCATCACGAGGTTGGCTCTGCACGGCCACCCATGCGTCCGGGAGGTGAGAAGAGCCTCTGCGCTCCCATGTCTGGGAGTTAGAAGCGCCTCTGCCTGGCCACCCACTCTCTGGGAGCTAAGGAGCGCTTCTGCCTGACCACCCATCGTCTGGGAGGTGAGGAGAGCCTCCGCCCGGCCACCGATCATCTGGGATGTGAGAGGCCTCTACCTGTCAGCCATGGAGTCTGGGAAGTGAGAGCTGGCGATCTGCTGAGCCACCATCGTCTGGGAGTGGGGAGGGGCCTCTACCCGGACACCACCATCCTGGGAGGTGAGGAGCGCCTCTTCCTGTCCACCCATCATCTACAGCAGAGTGAGGGTGCCTCTGCCCAGCCCCACAAACTCACAGGGGAGTGTGGAGGCCACCGACCCCGACTCCGCCCTGTCTGGGGTGTGAAGGAGCCTCTGTGACCAGCCGTCTGGGAAGTGAGGAGCGCCTCTGCGGGCCCCACAGTCTGGGAGGTGAGGTGCGCCTCTGCCTGGGCACCCACATCGTCCAGAAGGTGAGTGCCTCACCCGACCACCTATATGGGAGTGAAGAGGGGCCTCACTCGCCATCCCATCTGGGAGTGAGGCGCCTCTGCGGGCCACCCCATCTGGGAGGTGAGGGCGCCTCTGCCCGGCGCCCGTCTCGTGTGAGAGAGAGAGCCTCTGTCCGGCCTCCCAGTCTGGGAAGTGAGGAGAACCCCTCTGACGGCCACCCACCTTCACGGGAAGTGAGGATAGCCTCTGCCCGACCGCCGTCTGGGAGGTGAGGAAGGCCTCTGCCAGGACACCCATGGTCTGGGAAGTGAGGATTTCCCTACCTGTCACACCCAGCGTCTGGGAGGTGAGGTGCTCTGCCCGGCCACCCAAACTCTGGGAAGTGAGGAGGGCCTCTGCCCGTCACCCAATCTGGGAAGTGAGGTGAGATGCCAGGCAGGGGACACCCATGCGTCTGGGGAAGGGGCGCCGCACACAGGCCAACCATGGGTCTGGGAAGTAGAGCGCCTCTGTGGCACTATGGGAGAGAGAGAGGGGCCTCTGCTTGATCACCCATCGTCTGGGAATTGAGGAGCCCCCTTGCCCACCTGCCCCATCTGGGAAGAGAGGAGGTGCCTCTGCCAGGCCACCCTATATATGGGTGTGAAGAGGGCCTCTGCCCGGCTCACCCAACATCACAGGATGTGAGGAGGCGCCTCTGCCAGGCATCCCGTGGGGAAGTGGCCTCGCGGCCATCCCATCTGGGGAGTGAGGCGCCTCTGCCCGGCCCGCACCGTCTGGGAATTGAGGGTGCCTCTACCCAGCCACCCATGCGTTCGGAGATGCGGGAGGTCTCTGCCGACCGCCCATGGAGTCGGGGGGGAGGTGAGGCGCCTCTGCCGACCTGTCGTCCAGGGAGGTGAGACCTCTGCCCGACCTCCATCATCACAGGAAGTGAGGAGGCGCCTTTGCCTGGCCACCCCACCCTCTGGGAGGTGAGGGAGTTTCTCAGCCAGGCCACCCATCATCTGGGAGGATTAGGAGGAGGGGGGCATCTGCCGCGACCACTGCTCGTCCAGGGGAGGGTGAGGGAGCCTCTGCACGACCACTCATGCGTCCGGGCGTGAGGAGCCTGCCTGCCACCCACATCGTCGGGTGAGGCGCCTCTCTCTTCACAGCAGGGACGGTCCCCTCCTTCGGCAGCTGCCACCGCCAGCTCCGGAAGCCCAGAGGACGAGCATGGCCGCCAGATGGAGCCCGACGCAACCGTCGCCAACAAGGAGAGCGGGATCCGATGGCAGGGCGGCCTCGTGCACCGCAAAACCAAACCGTGAGTCGAGAAGCTCTTCCCTGGGCCTGTAACGGCAGCTCCCTCTCTCCCCCATCTCCACAGAAACGGTCTCAAAGCGCTGCTTCTGCATCGACCATGACAGAGTCAGAAGACAACCTGCCTATGTCTGGGTGTTTGGAGATGCATCTCGGTGGGTGGGAGGGAGGGAGAGAGACAGAACAAACAAGGACTCGGTCGCGGGTCGTTGAGGACACAGGGAGACGTAGAATGCATAGGCTCTTCCAGAACCCACACAAAGGCAGACAGAGGAAGAGAAAGAGGGAGGGAGGGAGGGGAAGGAGGAAGGGAGGCAGGGAGGGAACGGAGAAAAGAGACAGACGGTGAAAGGAAAGGAGGGAGGGAAGGGAGCGGGGAGGGAGGAAGAAAAACAAACACAGAGACCATTTAAAAACGGAGATAAAGAAACAAACTTTTAAACATTCCATTTTAAAAAAGAGAGATGGAAAGGAAAGAAA
>JAKGGE010001028.1:0-10000 GCA_023748175.1 Hoolock leuconedys
GGGACAGTCCCCTCCTTCGGCAGCTGCCGCCGCAGCTCCGGAAGCCCAGAGGACGGTACAAAAGCGGCCGCCAGATGGAGCCCGACAACCGTCGCCAACGTCAGCGAGAGCGATCCGGATGGCAGGGCGGCCCGTGGACCGCAAAACCGAAACCGTGAGTCGAGAAGCTCTTCCCGGGGCCGAAAACGCAGCCCCTCTCCCCCATCTCCACAGAAACGGTCCCCAAAGCGCGTCTCTGCATCGACCGCGACAGAGTCAGAAGACAACTCACGGCGTCTGGGTGTTTGGAGATGCCTCTCGGAGGGAGGGAGGGAGGGAGGGAGAGAGGGACGGAGGGAGGGAGCGAGGGAGGGAGGGAGGGAGGGAGGCAGGGAGGGAGGGAGGGAGGGAGGGAGGGAGGGAGGGAGGGAGGGAGGGAGGGAGGGAGGGAGGGAGGGAGGGAGGGAGGGAGGGAGGGAGGGAGGGAGGGAGGGAGGGAGGGAGGGAGGGAGGGAGGGAGGGAGGGAGGGAGGGAGGGAGGGAGGGAGGGAGGGAGGGAGGGAGGGAGGGAGGGAGGGAGGGAGGGAGGGAGGGAGGGAGGGAGGGAGGGAGGGAGGGAGGGAGGGAGGGAGGGAGGGAGGGAGGGAGGGAGGGAGGGAGGGAGGGAGGGAGGGAGGGAGGGAGGGAGGGAGGGAGGGAGGGAGGGAGGGAGGGAGGGAGGGAGGGAGGGAGGGAGGGAGGGAGGGAGGGAGGGAGGGAGGGAGGGAGGGAGGGAGGGAGGGAGGGAGGGAGGGAGGGAGGGAGGGAGGGAGGGAGGGAGGGAGGGAGGGAGGGAGGGAGGGAGGGAGGGAGGGAGGGAGGGAGGGAGGGAGGGAGGGAGGGAGGGAGGGAGGGAGGGAGGGAGGGAGGGAGGGAGGGAGGGAGGGAGGGAGGGAGGGAGGGAGGGAGGGAGGGAGGGAGGGAGGGAGGGAGGGAGGGAGGGAGGTTTCATTTATATATAAGCATCTGTATCTGTATATAATAGGCATATGTATTTATTATATACAAATGTGTTTACTTATACATAAACGTAAGCATCTGTATATACATAGACGCATCAATACAAGCACTTACGTTTACATATAAAAGTATAAAAACGTCCACATCTGTAAACGTACGTACATACATAGAGATGAAAAAAAAACCTACCCTACGATAAGTAAATAGGCCGGCGCGGTGGCTCACGCCCGTCATCCCAGCATTTTGAGAGGCCGAGGTGGGCGCATCACCTGAGGTCGGGAGTTTTGAGTCCAGCAGCAACATGGAGAAACCCCGTCTCTACTAAAACTACAAAATTAGCCGGGCATGGTGGCACAGGCCTGTAATCCCAGCTACTCAGGAGGCTGAGGCAGGAAAATCGCTGGAACCCGGGAGGTGGATGGTGCGGTGAGACAACATCACGCCATTGCACTCCAGCCGGTGAAGCAAGAGTGAAACTGTCTCAAAACGACGAAACAGAAGAAAGAAAAAGAAAGGAAGAAAGAAAGAAAGAAAGAAAGAAAGAAAGAAAGAAAGAAAGAAAGAAAGAAAGAAAGAAAGAAAGAAAGAAAGAAAGAAAGAAAGAAAGAAGAAGAAAGAAAGAAAAGAAAAGAAAGAAAAGAAAAGGAAAGAAAGAAAGAAAGAAGAAAGAAGAAAGAAAGAAGAAGAAGAAAGAAAGAAAGAAGAAGAAAGAAGAAAGAAGAAAGAAAGAAGAAAGAAAGAAAGAAAGAAGAAAGAAAGAAAGAAAGAAAAGAAAGAAAGAAAGGAAAAAAAGAAAGAAAGAAAGAAAGAAAGAAGAAAGAAAGAAAGAAAGAAAGAAGAAAGAAAGAAAGAAAGAAAGAAAGAAAGAAAGAAGAAAGAAGAAAGAAAGAAAAGAAAGAAAGAAAGAAAGAGAAAGAAAGAAAGAAAGAAAGAAAAGAAAGAAAGAAAAGAAAGAAAGAAAGAAGAAAGAAAGAAGAAAGAAAGAGAAAGAAAGAAGAAAGAAGAAAGAAAGAAAGAAGAAAGAAAGAAGAAAGAAAGAAGAAAGAAAGAAAGAAAGAAGAAAGAAAGAAGAAAGAAAGAAAGAAAGAAAGAAAGAAAGAAAGAAAGAAAGAAAGAAAGAAAGAAAGAAAGAAAGAAAGAAAGAAAGAAAGAAAGAAAGAAAGAAGAAAGAAGAAAAAAGAAAGAAAGAAAGAAGAAAGAAAGAAAGAAAAGAAAGAAAGAAAGAAAGAAAGAAGAAAGAAAAAGAAAGAAAGAAGAAAGAAAGAAAGAAGAAAGAAAGAAGAAGAACTGTCGGCCAGGCTGGGGTGCAGTGGCGCGATCTCGGCTCACTGCAACCTCCGCCTCCGGTTCAAGCGATTCTCCTGCCTCAGCCTTCCTAGCAGCTGGGATTACAGGCATGTGGCACCACGCCGGGCTAATTTTGTATTTTCAATTGAGACGGATTTCTCCATGTTTTCAGGCTTGTCTCCAACTCCCGACCTCAGGTGGCAGCCCAGCTCTGTCTCCCAAAGTGATGGGATTACAGGCATGTGGCACCACGCCGGGCTAATTTTGTATTTTCAATTGAGACGGGATTTCTCCATGTTTTCAGGCTTGTCTCCAACTCCCGACCTCAGGTGGCAGCCCAGCTCTGTCTCCCAAAGTGATGGGATTACAGGCATGTGGCACCACGCCGGGCTAATTTTGTATTTTCAATTGAGACGGGATTTCTCCGTTTTGGTATATCCGTGTATTTCTGTAACACAAAATTACTTATGTTAAACGATTTTTGTCCTCCTGACGTGTACGGTCCTGTGGTAGACAGACCAGGGGACTCCTCAGCTCAGAGTCCATGAGGCCAGAAGGTGACGTCCTAAATTTCTATTTAGAATGAATTTAAGCACACCAGCCAAGCACTCTGCCGTGAAACTGTCGGCGGGAAGACAAGCGGGTGGGGGGGGGGGAGGTCCCAGGGGAAGCCTTGGTAGCTGATGGGTTCAACACCAGCCAATGCAGCACTTTGGAGAACCAAGAGACAGGTGGATCCCTGGTCCAAGCCTTTGAAAAGCAGCAGTGGGTGGAAACCTCGTCTCTAAAAAAAGAGCACAAAACTAACTGGTTTCTATGGCTTTGGACTCAGATTAATAAATGAATAAATAGGCCGGGGCGGTGGCTCACGCCTGTCATCCCCGCACTTTTGGGAGGCCAAGGGCAGGTGGATCCCTCGATCCAAGCCTTTGGCAACGTGGTGAAACCTCGTCTCTAAAAAAAAAAAAAAAAAAAAAAAAAAAAAAAAAAAAAAAAAAAAAAAAAAAAAAAAAAAAAAAAAAAAAAAAAAAAATGTAGCCGGCCGGGCGCGATGGCTCCACGCCTGTCATCCCAGCACTTTGGGAGGACGAGGCGGGCAGATCAACTGGGGTCGCCAGTTCGAGACCAGCCTGACCCGCACGGAGAAATGCCGTCTCTACTAACAATACAAAATCAGCCGGGTGTGGTGGCCCATGCCTGTAATCCCAGCTACTCAGGAGGCTGAGGCAGGAGAGTCACTTGAACACGGGAGGTGGAGGTTGCGGCGAGCCGAGATGGTGCCATTGCACTCCGGCGTGGGCACCAAGAGTGAAACTCCTTCCCCCGCCCCCCAAAAAATTAAGTGCTGTATTCTGTTATTTTTGCTTCCTACCCTGAGAAGAACATAATACAGCTGTTGTCTGTCTGCCTGTCTGCCTGCCTGCCTGCCTGCCTGCCTGCCTGCCTGCCTGCCTGCCTGCCTGCCTGCCTGCCTGCCTGCCTGCCTGCCTGCCTGCCTGCCTGCCTGCCTGCCTGCCTGCCTGCCTGCCTGCCTGCCTGCCTGCCTGCCTGCCTGCCTGCCTGCCTGCCTGCCTGCCTGCCTGCCTGCCTGCCTGCCTGCCTGCCTGCCTGCCTGCCTGCCTGCCTGCCTGCCTGCCTGCCTGCCTGCCTGCCTGCCTGCCTGCCTGCCTGCCTGCCTGCCTGCCTGCCTGCCTGCCTGCCTGCCTGCCTGCCTGCCTGCCTGCCTGCCTGCCTGCCTGCCTGCCTGCCTGCCTGCCTGCCTGCCTGCCTGCCTGCCTGCCTGCCTGCCTGCCTGCCTGCCTGCCTGCCTGCCTGCCTGCCTGCCTGCCTGCCTGCCTGCCTGCCTGCCTGCCTGCCTGCCTGCCTGCCTGCCTGCCTGCCTGCCTGCCTGCCTGCCTGCCTGCCTGCCTGCCTGCCTGCCTGCCTGCCTGCCTGCCTGCCTGCCTGCCTGCCTGCCTGCCTGCCTGCCTGCCTGCCTGCCTGCCTGCCTGCCTGCCTGCCTGCCTGCCTGCCTGCCTGCCTGCCTGCCTGCCTGCCTGCCTGCCTGCCTGCCTGCCTGCCTGCCTGCCTGCCTGCCTGCCTGCCTGCCTGCCTGCCTGCCTGCAGAGTCCATGGGATAAAGCAGTCATTTCTTGCTCGGCCTCCCCCATCCCCTGGTAACTGTCGCTGGTGACTTTAAATGAGCCAGGGCTGGCAGGCCCAGGAGCCGCTACGGGGGTAGGGGGCGGGGGGTGTGCCTCAGGCACTGCAGAAAGGAAGTGGGCCTGAGCCCGGAGGATGACGGTGCTGCAGGAACCCGTCCAGGCAGCTATATGGCAAGCACTAAACCACTATGCTTACCGAGATGCGGTTTTCCTCGCAGAACGCCTTTATGCAGAAGTACTCTCAGAAGAAGCCTCGTTTTTACTGGAGACCTGTTCTTACCGCTCGGGAAAGGCCTACAAAGCATATAGACTCTTGAAAGGACACAGTTGTGCTACACCGCAATGCAAATACCTGCTTGCAAAATGTCGTGTTGATCTCAGCAAGCTTGCAGAAGGGGAACGAATCTTATCCGGTGGGGTGTTTAATAAACAGAAAAGCCATGATGCTATCGTTACCCATATGTTATTGAGTGTGGTGATTCGGCTTGCTTTACTCTCTCATTGTTGGGACACGTATATCGCAAGACAGATCCGCTTGCCAAAGCATCAGAGTGTTACCCAAAGGGCCTTAGTTTAAAGCCTTTCCTCTGGTATCCCTTTGAATCATTCTGTGAAATAGGTGAAAAGCCGGATCCTGACCAAACGTTTAAATTCACGTCTTTACAGAACTTTAGCAACGGTCTGCCCAACCGTTGCACCACACAAGTACCTCGTCATAGTTTATGTCACAGACAGCCTGAGACCCTTCTTACGGAAACACCCCAGGACACAATTGAATTAAGCAGATTGAATTGAGAATCTTCCAATTCAAAGTACTCCTTGAATACAGATTCCCCAGTGTCTTCCATTGATTCAGCTGTCATTTCACCTGATACCGTCGCACTGGGAACAGGAACTTCCATATTATCTACACAGGTTCAAAATAAGCCAAAAGCTGGTCGAAGTTTATCAGGGCGACCAGCAGCTGTTAGTCCACTAACTCCAAGTGTTGGGATTTTGCCATCAGAAACCCCAAGTCCGGGAGATGGATCCTATTTACAAAACTACACTAGTATTAGACACCTTCTGTCACTGACGTGCCATCCACCGTTGCCCCTTCAAAAAAGCCTGTTGCCAGAATCGGCCGAACTGGAGCACAGTCTGTCTTCTCACAGAGTGGACATAGCCGAGAGGTAACTCCAATTCTTGCAAAAACACAAAGTTCTGGTCCACAAACAAGGGCATCACCTCAGGTATCGAGCCCCACTGTGGCATCTCCCCTAAATGCACTGCCTCGAAGAAATCCATGACTCTCGACTAGTGACAGCTCCACAACCAAGGAGAATAGGAAAAAAGTTAAAAATGAAGTGTCCACCTAAAATCCCAAACAGAAAAACGAAAAGTAAAACTAACGAAGGAGCAGTAACTCAACCTCACATCAATGGCAGCCTGGAAATGACAAAATTGGACTCTTCCATCATTTCAGAAGGGAAAATATCCGCAATCACACCTCAGATTCAGGCTTTTAATCTACAAAAAGCAGCAGCAGAAGGCTTGATGAGGCTTCTTCGTGAAAGGGGGAAAGGTTATTTAGCTTTGTGTTCTTACCACTGCAAACAAGCTATCGATATTTTGAGCCATCTACCTTCTCCCCACTACTGATGCCGGTTGGGTACTGTGCCAAATCGGAAGGGCCTATTTTGAGCTTTCAGAGTCCACGCAGGCTGAAAGAATCTTCTCAGAGGTTAGAAGGATGGAGAATTATAGGGTCGAAGGCATGGAGCTCTGCTCCGCAACACTCTGGCATCCTCAAAAAGATGTTGCTCTTTCAGTTCTGTCAAAAGACTTGACAGACGTGGATAAAATTCGCCAGCCAGAGGCCTGGCGTGCCATGAGGAACTGTTTCCGCTTGCAGCAGGAACACGATATGGCAATTAAAGTCTTCCAGAGAGCTATCGAAGTGGATCCAAATCATGCTTAGGCCTCTACTGTATTAGGGCGGGAGTTTGTCTTCACTGTAGAATCGGACAAAGCATTAGCTTGTTTTCGAAATGCTATCAGAGTCCATCCTAGACATTGTAACGCATGGTAAGCGGCAATGAAGTGTAAAGACAAGCTCTTATTGATGGTGCCGATTACTCGCTAATTTTTCTTGTTAGATAGCTCTTTATTGCCACGAATTTGGTTACAAATACCTAGGGATGGTACATACTGGTCAATAACGTCTAACTGAAATGCTCTCTTACGAAATGTATGTCTTTAACAAACTCTTAAATTAACTCATGATAATAGAATACCAGATCCTTATACTCAACAGTTTCAGTCTTCTACCAAACTTTTGCAGATTCTGTAGTTGCCTTTCGTGTGTGTGTGTTTCTTTAGTTTTGTGACTGGATGTGTTACTTTTTCTTCGAACACCGAAATGGTGATGGGGACAAAAAGTGCTTGGGAAACTGGAAAGGAATAGCATAATCCACCTCAGATTCAGGCTTTTAATCTACAAAAGCAGCAGCAGAGGCTTGATGAGGCTTCTTCGTGAAAGGGGAAAGGTTATTTAGCTTTGTGTTCTTACCACTGCAAACAAGATATCGATATTTTGAGCCATCTACATTCACCCAACTACTAATACGGTTGGGTACTGTGCCAAATCGGAAGGGCCTATTTTGAGCTTTCAGAGTCCACGCAGGCTGAAAGAATCTTCTCAGAGGTTAGAAGGATGGAGAATTATAGGGTCGAAGGCATGGAGCTCTGCTCCGCAACACTCTGGCATCCTCAAAAGATGTTGCTCTTTCAGTTCTGTCAAAGACTTGACAGGCGTGGATAAAATTCGCCAGCCAGAGGCCTGGCGTGCCATGAGGAACTGTTTCCGCTTGCAACGGGAACACGATATGGCAATTAAAGTCTTCCAGAGAGCTATCGAAGTGGATCCAAATCATGCTTAGGCCTCTACTGTATTAGGGCGGGAGTTTGTCTTCACTGTAGAATCGGACAAAGCATTAGCTTGTTTTCGAAATGCTATCAGAGTCCATCCTAGACATTGTAACGCATGGTAAGCGGCAATGAAGTGTAAAGACAAGCTCTTATTGATGGTGCCGGTACTCGCTAATTTTTCTTGTTAGATAGCTCTTTATTGCCACGAATTTGGTTACAAATACCTAGGGATGGTACATACTGGTCAATAACGTCTAACTGAAATGCTCTCTTACGAAATGTATGTCTTTAACAAACTCTTAAATTAACTCATGATAATAGAATACCAGATCCTTATACTCAACAGTTTCAGTCTTCTACCAAACTTTGCAGAGGGAACGAATCTTATCCGATTGGGGTGTTTAATAAACAGAAAAGCCATGATGCTATCGTTACCCATATGTTATTGAGTGTGGTGATTCGGCTTGCTTTACTCTCTCATTGTTGGGACACGTATATGCATGAAGACAGATCCGCTTGCCAAAGCATCAGAGTGTTACCCAAAGGGCCTTAGTTTAAAGCCTTTCCTCTGGTATCCCTTTGAATCATTCTGTGAAATAGGTGAAAAGCGGCCGAACTGGAGCACAGTCTGTCTTCTCACAGAGTGGACATAGCCGAGAGGTAACTCCAATTCTTGCAAAAACACAAAGTTCTGGTCCACAAACAAGGGCATCACCTCAGGTATCGAGCCCCACTGTGGCATCTCCCCTAAATGCACTGCCTCGAAGAAATCCATGACTCTCGACTAGTGACAGCTCCACAACCAAGGAGAATAGGAAAAAAGTTAAAATGAAGTGTCCACCTAAAATCCCAAACAGAAAAACGAAAAGTAAAACTAACGAAGGAGCAGTAACTCAACCTCACATCAATGGCAGCCTGGAAATGACAAAATTGGACTCTTCCATCATTTCAGAAGGGAAAATATCCGCAATCACACCTCAGATTCAGGCTTTTAATCTACAAAAAGCAGCAGCAGAAGGCTTGATGAGGCTTCTTCGTGAAAGGGGGAAAGGTTATTTAGCTTTGTGTTCTTACCACTGCAAACAAGCTATCGATATTTTGAGCCATCTACCTTCTCCCCACTACGATGCCGGTTGGGTACTGTGCCAAATCGGAAGGGCCTATTTTGAGCTTTCAGAGTCCACGCAGGCTGAAAGAATCTTCTCAGAGGTTAGAAGGATGGAGAATTATAGGGTCGAAGGCATGGAGCTCTGCTCCGCAACACTCTGGCATCCTCAAAAAGATGTTGCTCTTTCAGTTCTGTCAAAAGACTTGACAGACGTGGATAAAATTCGCCAGCCAGAGGCCTGGCGTGCCATGAGGAACTGTTTCCGCTTGCAGCAGGAACACGATATGGCAATTAAAGTCTTCCAGAGAGCTATCGAAGTGGATCCAAATCATGCTTAGGCCTCTACTGTATTAGGGCGGGAGTTTGTCTTCACTGTAGAATCGGACAAAGCATTAGCTTGTTTTCGAAATGCTATCAGAGTCCATCCTAGACATTGTAACGCATGGTAAGCGGCAATGAAGTGTAAAGACAAGCTCTTATTGATGGTGCCGGTACTCGCTAATTTTTCTTGTTAGATAGCTCTTTATTGCCACGAATTTGGTTACAAATACCTAGGGATGGTACATACTGGTCAATAACGTCTAACTGAAATGCTCTCTTACGAAATGTATGTCTTTAACAAACTCTTAAATTAACTCATGATAATAGAATACCAGATCCTTATACTCAACAGTTTCAGTCTTCTACCAAACTTTTGCAGATTCTGTAGTTGCCTTTCGTGTGTGTGTGTTTCTTTAGTTTTGTGACTGGATGTGTTACTTTTTCTTCGAACACCGAAATGGTGATGGGGACAAAAAGTGCTTGGGAAACTGGAAAGGAATAGCATAATCCACTTATCGGATAATAGAAAAAAATATTGCAACAATTCACTAGTTGCTGCTTTTTGACAGTGTTCCAGTTGATGGAGTTACTATTAAGAAGTTAGTGTACCCTTTTATTTAGCAGTATCTCTGTTTTACTGTTTTGTACTTGCGTATCAGTAGACACATCGGAGATTACTGCCTAGGTCATATTGTTATCAACCGAATAAGATATGAAAACGTTTGGTCCTACTTCTGCCTCAACACCATACATTAACCGTTGACATCGGTTGTATTTTTCTGGACTGACTTCATAGTTTACACATCAGGTGGCCGGGCGCGGTGGCTCAAGCCTGTCATCCCAGCACCTTGGGAGGCCCAGGCGGGCGGATCACGAGGTCAGGAGATCGAGACCATCCTGGCTAACACGGTGAAACCCCGTCTCTACTAAAAATACAGAAAATTAGCCGGGCGTGTTGGCAGCCTGTAGTCCCAGCTACTCGGGAGGCTGAGGCAGGAGAATGGCGTGAACCCGGGAGGTGGAGGCGGCAGTGAGCCGAGATCACCCCATTGCACTCCAGCCTGGGCGACAGAGCGAGACGCCGTCTGAAGGAAAAAAAAAATTAAAAAAAAAAAAAAAAAACATAAATAAATACCAAGAGAAACTATAATTCTGAAGTCATAACCCTGTGGTAGTTTTTTTTGTCAGATACGGTTATCTTTGGGGTTAAGTATTACAGCAGTGGAGTTGTATCATTTGATTTGCTTCTAAA
>JAKGGE010001028.1:40000-41722 GCA_023748175.1 Hoolock leuconedys
CTACCATCATGGCCACAGAGAGAGCGGCGGGCTGGGATCCGAGGTACCCTTCCTGCGGCACGCCTCGGATCACTAGGGAGAAGGCTTTCACCCAGGGCGGGTCACCTCCCCACCTGGCCAGTCGCCTCGTCGGGCCCTGCAGTGAGGCACCTGGGACCTGGGACTGGAGTGCTGGGCTCCATGCAAGAGGAAACACCTGCATGGCACCTCGGAATGCTCAAGGGTCAGTGGGGACCTGGGCTGAGCGCGATGCTGCAGAATCCGTCTGGAAGTCTGCACGCCCCACCGTGGGTTCTCCTTCTTCTACCTCCCTGCTGAGGCGGGGAAGCACCTCCGGTGAGCACCCTACACACCCAGCTAGTCGGAGGTGCATGGATCTGTAGCCCCTCTCATGGCCGTCGGCGACGCCGTCATCGCTCCAGAGCCCAACTCAGCTTATCACTCACATTAACGGTCCCTGCGCTATCACACTGGGGAAGCATAGAAGCCACGGCACCGCCGCGGACACGTGGCACCCTCTCCCCGCGCGTGGGAGGGGCGCCTCACCCACCGCCCCCCCGTAACAACACCTGCCCAGCGCCCTCCCCAGGGACCCATGCGCTGGACACCGGGCGGGCGGCACTAGAAAAGGGGCCGGGCGGAAAGTGCCACCACCGCTTCTCGCCTGGCACCTGAGGGACAACCCCGAACGCCCAGGGAGCACCAAGAAAGGCCCATGGGAGTTGCTGCTCGCGCTGACCCCTCGAGAGGGCAGCACCGCCACACGGGACACAGCACCCCACTCACAAGGAGGGGGGCCGCCTGCAAGTCGACAAATCACAGGTGGCGACGGGTGCCCGGCCACATCAGAGGGGGTCTCTCACACCCACCGCGTGGAAGCGGAATATAGGGGACGGGACAGCTAAGTCGGGTTTGAACTCGCGTGCTCCCCTCGCCTCCCCCCATAGTGCAACCACCCGCAGGCGGGGAGAGACATGGGTCCCCGCTGGCTGAGCGAAGAACGGCCCATTCGCCTACTATCAAACCGCTTCCCCTCATCGCTGCCGGGTCTCAGCCTGAGAGCATGACGCCACCCACATCGGGTCAGGGAAGAGCCCCAGGGAGCTGGATTTTAGATATTAAAAGAATTGTAAGAAAATACCTGAAGAAGTTTATGCCAATATACCAGATGATTTAAGTAAAATAGAAAAAAAACCCAGACAACAATTACAGGCAAAGACCATGATGAAGCTGCTGAGAATCACCAAACCGATGATGAATCTTCTGGGAATCACCACCCCATTAGTGAAAACTGCAGTCACCGATGAAGAAGTTTCTGAGATGCCAGATGACTTCTGGGAGTCACCAAAGTAGTGAAGCTGGGGAATCTTATGAATTTGAAAAACACCCTGACGATGAAGAAGCTTCTGATAGTCACCACCGTGATGATGAAGCTTCTGGGTTTCACCAACGCCATGATGAACCTTCTGGGAGTCACCACCCCTATGAGGATGAAGCTTCTGGGTTTCCCATGCCAATGATGAAGATTTTGGGAGCACCACCCCAATCATGATGCTTCTGGGAGTCACCCCGATTGATGATGAAGTTTCTGGGAGTCTCCACTCCGATGATGATGAAGCTTCTGGGCATCACCACCCCAATGATGATGAAGCTCCTGGGAGTCAACACCTCGAAGATGATGATTCTGGAGTTCCAAAACTCGATATTGAGCTTCTCCAGGTA
>JAKGGE010000003.1:0-20988 GCA_023748175.1 Hoolock leuconedys
CTGAGAATCACCACCCCGATGATGAAACTTCTGGGAGTCATCATCCCAATGATGAAACTTCTGGGAGTCACCACCCTGATGATGAGTTTTCTGGGATTCACCACCCCGATGATGAAGCTTCTGGGAGTCACCACCAGGATGATGAAACTTCTGGGATTCACCACCCCGATGATGAAGCTTCTGGAGTCACCACCCAGATGATGATGAAGCTTCTGGGAGTCCCACCCCGATGATGAAGTTTTGGGAGCACCACCCCAATCATGATGCTTCTGGGAGTCACCATGATGATGAAGTTTCTGGGAGTCTCCACTCCGATGATGATGAAGCTTCTGGGAGTCACTACCCTGATGATGAAGCTTCAGGAGTCACCAAAACGATGATGACGTACCCGATGATGAAGCTTCTGGGAATCACCACCCCGATGATGAAGCTACAGGAGTCACCACCCCAATGATGAGCTTCTGGGAGTCATCACCGTTATTATGAAGCTTCTGGGAATCACCACCCGACGATGATGAATCTTCTGGGAGTCACCATCCCCATGATGAAGATTTCTGGGAAGCACCACCCCAATGATGAAACTTCTGGGAATCACCACCCGATGATGATGAAGCTGCAGGAGTCACCACCAATGATGAAGCTTCTGGGAGTCACCACCCGATGATGAAGCTTCTGGGAATCACCACCCGATGATGATGAAGCTTCTGGGAGTCACCACCCCAATGATGAAGAAGCTTCTGCAGAGTCACCACCCCAATGATGAAGTTTCTGGGAGTCACCACCACGATGATGAAGCTTCTGGGAATCACCACCCTGATGATGATGAAGCTTCTGGGAGTCACCACCCCTATGATGATGAAGCTTCTGGAAGTCATCAACCAGATGATGATGAAGCTTATGGGAGTCACAAACATGATGATGATGAAGCTTCTTGGAGTCACCACCCGATGATGAAACTCCTGGGATTCACCACCGACATGATGAAGCTTCTGGGAGTCACGACCCTGATGATGAAGCTTTCAGGAGTCACCACCCCTATGATGAAACCTCTGGGAACCACCACCCCTGATGATGAAACTTCTGGGATTCGCCACCCCGATGATGAAGATTTTGGGAGCACCACCAAAATCATGATGCTTCTGGGAGTGACCACCCCGATCATGATGCTTCTGGCGTCACCACCCGGATGATGATGAAGCTTCTGGGCGTCACACCCCGATGATGATGAAGCTTCTGGGATCACCACCCCGATGATGAGGCTTCTGGGAGTCCCCACACCGATGATGAAGCTTCTGGGAGTCACTACCATGATGATGAAGATTCTGGGATTCACCACCCCAATGATGAAGAAGCTTCTGAGAGTCACCAGCCTGGTGATGATGAAGCTTCTGGGAGTCACCACCCCAATGATGATGAAGCTTCTGGGAGTCACCACCATGATGATGATGAACTTCTGGGGTCACCACCCCAATGATGAAGCTTCTGGGATTCACCATCCCGATGATGATGAAACTTCTGGGAGTCCCCATCCCGATGATGAAGCTTCGGGGAGTCACCAACCTGATGATTAAGGTTCTCGGTGTCACCACCCCGATGATGAAGCTTCTGGGAGTCACCACTCCAATGATGAAGCTTCTTGGAGTCACCATCCAGATGATGATGAAGCTTCTGAGAGTCACCACCCCAATGATGAAGCTTCTGGGAGTCACCAGTGCAATGATGAAGCTTCTGGGAATCACCACCCCTATGATGAAGCTTCTGGGAATCACCACCCCAATGAGGAAGCTTCTGGGAGTCACCACCCTGATGATGATGAAGCTTCTGGGAGTCACTATCCTGATGATGAAGCTTATGGGAGTCATTACCCCGATGATGAAAATTCTGGGAGTCACCACCCCGATGATGATGGTGCCGGATTCTCCACCCCAATGATGAAGCTTCTGGGAGTCACCATCCTGATGATGATGAAGCTTCTGGGGTCACCACCCTGATGATGAGCTTCTGGGGTCACCACCTCGATGATGAAGTTTCTGGGAGTCCTCACTCCGATGATGAAACTTCTAGGATTCACCACCCCGATGATAAAGATTCTGGGAATCAGCACCACAATGATGATGAACATTCTGGGGGTCTCCATACAGATGATGGTGAATCTTCTGGAAGTCACCACCCCGATTATGATGAAGCATCTAGGAGTCATCCCCCAATGATGACGAAGTTTCTGGGAGACACCACCTCAATGATGAAAGTTCTGTGTGTAACCACCCCGATGACGAAGCTTCTTGGAGTCAACAAACCATTGATGATGAACTTCTGGGAGTCACCAACCTGATGATGAGGCTTCTGGGAGTCCCCACGCCGATGATGAAGATTTTGGGAATCACCACCCCGATGATGATGCTACTGGGAGTCATCCCCGATGATGATGAAGCTTCGGAGTAAAACCAATGATAAAGCTTCTGGGAGTCAACACCCCGAGGATGAAGTTCTGGGAATTACTAACCAGATGATGATGAATCTTCTGGGAGTCACCACCCCGATGATGATGAAGCTTCTGTGAGTCACCACCCAATGATGATGAAGCTTCTTGGAGTCACCACCCCGATGATGAAGCTTCTTGGAGTCACCATCCCGATGATGAAGCTTCTGGGAGTTACCAGCCCGATGATGATGAAGCTTCTGAGAGTCACCACCTTGATGAAAAAGATTCTGGGAGTCACCACAACGGTGATGAAGTTTCTGGGAGTCACCAACCTGATGATGAAGCTTCTGGGAGTCACCACCCCAATGATGAAGCTTCTTGGAGTCACCACCCTCCCCAATGATGAAGCTTCTGGGATTCACCACACCGATGATGATGAAGCATCTGGGAGTCACCACCCTGATGATGATGAAGCTTCTGGGAGTCACCACCCGATGATGATGAATCTTCTGGGATTCAGCACACTGATGATGAAGCTTCTTGGAGTCACCACCCCATGATTATGAACCTTCTGGAAGTCACCACCCCGATGATGAAGCTTCGAGGAGTCACCACAACAATGACTAAGTTTCTGGGAATCACCACACAGTTGATGAACCTTCAGGGAGTCACCACCCCGATGATGATGAATATTCTGGGATTCACCACCACGATGATGATGAAACTTCTGGAAGTCCCCAACGTGATGATGATGAAGCTTCTGGGATTCACCACCACCATGAGGAAGCTTCTGTTAGTCACCACCCCAATGATGAAGAAGCTTCTGGGAGTCACGACCACGATGATGATAAAGCTTCTGGGAGTCACCACCACGATGATGAAGCTTCTGGGAGTCACAACCCCAATGATGACGATTCTGGGAGTCATCACCGTTATTATGAAGCTTCTGGGAATCACCACCCCGATGATGATGAAGCTTCTGAGAGTCACCACCCAAATGATGACGAAGATTCTGGGAATCACAACCTGACGATGATGAAGATTCTGGGAGTCACCAGCCCTTTGCTGAAGCTTCCGGGAGTCACCAACCTGATGATGAAGAAGCTCCTGGGAGTCACCACCGCGATGATGAAAATTATGGGAGTCACCACCCCAATGATGAAGCTTCTGTGAGTCACAACAGCGATGATGAAGTTTCACCAAATCATCACCACGATGATGAAGCTTCAGGGAGTCAACATCCAGATGATGATGAATCTTTTCAGTGTCACCACCCTGATGATGAAGTTTCTGGGAATCACCAACCCAATGATGAAGCTTCTGGGAGTCACCACCCCAATGATGGTGAAGCTTCTGAGTGTCAACAACCCGACGATGAAGCTTCTGGGATTCACCACCGCAATGATGAAGCTTCTGGGAATCACCACCCCGATGATGAAGTTTCAGAGAATCACCACCCCAATGATGAAGCTTCTGGGAGACACCACCCAGATGATAATGAAGCTTCTCAGAGTCACCATCCTGACGATGATGAAGTTTCTGGGAGTCACTACCCCGATGAAGAAGCTTATGGGAGTCACTACACCGATGATGAAATTTCTGAGAGTCACCACCACGATGAAGAAATTTCTGGGTGTCACCACTCCGATGCTGAAGCTTCTGGGAGTCACCACGCGATGATGAAAATTATGGGAATCACCTCCCGGATGATGAAGCTTCTGGGATTCATATCCCCGATGATGAAGCTTCTCCAAATCACCACACCGATGATGAAGTTTCTGGGAGTCACCACCCCGATGATGAAGCATCTGAGGGTCAACAACCCGACGATGAAGCTTCTGGGAGTCACCACCCCAATGATGAAACATTTGTGAGTCAACACAACAATGATGAAGCATCTCAGAATCACCACTCCGATGATGATGAAGCTTCTGGGTGTCACCACACCGATGATGAAGCTCCTGGGAGACAACATCCCAATGATGAAGTTTCTGGGAGTCACCACCCCAATGATGATGATGAAGTTTCAGAGAATCACCACCCCAATGATGATGATGAAGTTTCTGGGAGTCACCACCGATGATGAAACTTCTGGGAGTCACCACCACGATAAAGAAATTTCTGGGTGTCACCACTCCGATGCTGAAGCTTCTGGAAGTCACCACCCCAATGATGATGAAGCTTCTGGGATTCACCACCCCGATGATGAAGCATCTGAGAGTAACCACCCTGACAAAGAAGCTTCTGGGAGTCACCACCCCGATGATGAAGCATTTGTGAGTCAACACAACGATGATGAAGCATCTCAGAATCACCACTCCGATGATGAAGCTTTGGGAGTAACCACCGCAATGGTGATGAAGATTATGAGGGTCACCACCAATATGATGAAGCTTCTGGGATTCTCCAAACCGATGATGAAGCCTCTGGGAGCCACCACTGCGATGATGAAGCTTCTGGGAATCATCACCACATGATGAAGCTTCTGGGAGTCCAAACCCCAATGATGAAATTTCTTGGAATCATCACCCCGATGATGAAACTTCTAGGATTCACCAATCCCATGATGAAGATTGTGGGCGTCACCACCACGATGATGATGAAGATTCTGGGACTATCCACCCAGATGATGATGAAGTTTCTGGGAGTCAACGCCCTGATGATGAAGCTTCTAGGAGTCACCTCTCCCAATGATGAAGCTTCTGGTGGTCAACACACGATGATGAAGATTCTGGGAGTCACCACCCCGGTGATGAAGCTTCTGGGAATCACCACACCAATGATGAAGCTTCTGGGAGTCGACACCCCGATGATGAAGATTTTGGGAAGCACCTCCTTGATCATGATGCTTCCGGGAGTCACCACCTCGATGATGATGAATCTTTTGGGAGTCACCACCCTGATGATGACGAAGCTTCTGGGAGTCACCACCCCGATGATGAATTCTGGGATTCACCACCCCGATGATGAAGCTTATCAGAATCATCACCCTGATGATGAAGCTTCTGGGGTCACCACCCCAATGATGAAATTTCTGGGAATCACCACTGCGATGATGAAGTTTCTGGGAGTCACCAACCCGATGATGAGGCTTCTGGGATTCCCCACACCGATGATGATGAAGCTTCTCAGAGTCACCACTCCGATGATGAAGAAGATTCTGGGATTAAACATCCCATTGATGAAACTTCTGGGAGTCCAAACCCCAATGATGACGCTTCTGGGAGTCATCACCGTTATTATGAAGCTTCTGGGAATCACCACACAGATGATGAAGCCCGATGACGAAGCTTCTGGGAGTCACCACCACGATGATGAAGCTTCTGGGAGTCACCACCCTGATGATGAAGATTCTGGGATTCACCATCCCAATGATGAAGCTTCTCAGAGTCACCACCCCAATGATGTTGTTTCTGGGAATCACCACACCAATGATGATGAAGCTTTGGGAGTCACCACCCGATGATGAATCTTCTGGGAGTCACCACCGATGATGATGAAGCTTCTGGAGCACCTCCTTGATCATGATGCTTCTGGGAGTCACCACCTCGATGATGATGAATCTTTTGGGAGTCACCACCCTGATGATGACAAAGCTTCTGGGAGTCACCACCCCGATGATGAAGATTCTGGGATTCAACACCCCGATAATGAAGATTCTGGGATTCACCTCCCTGATCATGATGCTTCTGGGAGTCACCACAACGATGATGAAGTTTCTGGAATCATCACCCCAATGATGAAACTTCTGGGGAGTCTCCACCGGATGATGATGAAGCTTCTCAGAGTCACCACCCCGAAGATGAAGCTTCTGGGATTCAACACCTTGATGATGATGCTGCTGGGAATCACCAACCCGATTATGAAGCTTCTGGGATTCATCTCCCCAATGCTGAAACTTCTAGGATTCACCATCCCGATGATGATGAATATTCTGGGAGTCTCCAAAGCGATGATGATAAAGATTCTGGGAGTCACCACCCTGATGATGATGAAGCTTCTTGGAGTCACACCCCGATGATGATGAAGCTTTTAGGAGTCACCCCCCAGATGATGATGAAGCTTCACAGGAGATACCACCCAATGATGATGGTTCTGTGAGTCACCACCCCGATGATGATGAAGATTCTGGGAGTCACCACCCCGATTATGAAGCTTCAGGGAATCGTCACCCCAGTGATGAAGATTTTGGGAAGCAACACCATGATCATGATGCTTCTGGGAGTCACCATCTCGATGATGATGAATCTAGTGGAAGTCACCAGCCTGATGATGATGAAGCTTCTGGGAGTCACCACCCAAAATGATGAAGCTTCTGGGAGTCACCACCCCGATGATGAAGGTTCTGTGAGTCACCACCCTGATGATGATGAAGCTTCTGAGAGTCACCACCCCGATGATGAAGCTTCTGGGAGTCACCACCCTGATGACGAAGAAGCTTCTGGGAGTCACCACCCTGATGATGAAGAAGCTTCTGGCAGTCATCACCACGATGTTGA
Organism: Hoolock leuconedys; assembly: GCA_023748175.1. Lineage (NCBI taxonomy): Eukaryota > Metazoa > Chordata > Mammalia > Primates > Hylobatidae > Hoolock > Hoolock leuconedys. The sequence continues at coordinate 6,922 of JAKGGE010000003.1, forward strand.
AAATTATGGGAGTCATCACCCTGATGAGGAAGCTTCTGGGTTCAAAAACACTGATGATGAAATTTCTGGGAGTCACCATCCCAATGATGAATCTTCTGGGAGTCACCACCGCTATTATGAAGCTTCTGGGAATCACCACCCCGATGATGAAGCCTCTGGGAGTCACCAACCTGATGAAGAATCTTCTGGGATACATCACCCCGATGATGAAAGTTCTAGGATTCAGCAATCCCATGATGAAGATTATGGGAGTCACACCGCGTTGATGATGAAGATTCTGTGAGTGTCTACCCTATGAAGTTTATGGGAAGTCAAAACCCCGATGATGATGAAGCTTTTTGGAGTCACCCCCCAAATGATGGCGAAGTTCTGGGAGACACCACCCCAGTGAAAAAGGTTCTGTGAGTCACCACCCCGGTGACAAAGCTTCAGGGATTCACCACCCCGATGATGAGGCTTCAGGGCGTCCGAAAACCGATGATGAAGCTTCTAGGAGTCACCACCCGATGATGAAGCCTCTGGGAGTCACCACCCCGATGATGAAGATTTGGGGAAGCACCACCCGTGAAGCTTCTGTGAGTCACCACCCTCATGATGATGAAGCTTCTGGGCATCACTACCCTGATGTTGAAACTTCTGGGAGACACTGCCCCGATCATGAAACTTCTGGGAGTCACCACCCTGATGATGATGAAGCCGCTGGGAGTCACCACCCCAAAGAGGAAGCTTCTGGGAGTCTCCATTGCGATTATGAGGAAGCTTCTGAGAGTCACCACCCCGATGATGATGAAAATACTGTGAGTGTCCACCCCTATGATTATGAAGTTTCTGGGAGTCAACACCCTGATGATGATGAAGCTTCTAGGAGTCACCCCCAAATGATGGCAGAAGCTTCTGGGAGACACCACCCCAGTGAAAAAGGTTCTGTGAGTCACCACCCCGGTGACAAAGCTTCAGGGATTCACCACCCCGATGATGAGGCTTCAGGGCGTCCGAAAACCGATGATGAAGCTTCTAGGAGTCACCACCCCGATGATGAAGATTCTGGGATTCAACATCCCGATGATGAAGCTTCTGGGAGTCAACACACCGATGATGAAATTTCTGGGAGTCACCACCCCGATGATGATGATGAATCTAATGGGGTCACCAGCCTGATGATGATGAAGCTTCTAGGAGACACCACCCCGATGTTGAAGCTTCTGTGAGTCACCACCCTGATGATGAAGCTTCTGGGAGTCACCACCCCAATGATGATGAAGAAGCTTCTGGGAGTCTCCATTGCGATTATGAGGAAGCTTCTGAGAGTCACCACCCCGATGATGAAGCCTCTGGGAGTCACCAACCTGATGAAGAAGCTTCTGGAATTCATCACCCCAATGATGAAAGTTCTAGGATTCAGCAATCCCAATGATGAAGATTATGGGAGTCACCACGTGTTGATGATGAAAATTCTGTGAGTGTCCACACTTATGATTATGAAGTTTCAGGGAGTCAAACCCGATGATGATGAAACTTCTAGGAGTCACCCCCCAAATGATGGCAAAGCTTCTGGGAGACACCACCCCAGCGATGAAACTTCTGGGAGTCACCAGCCTGATGATGAAGATTTTGGGAGGCACCACCCTGATCATGATGCTTCTGGGAGTCACCACCAAGATGATGATGAAGCTTCTGGGAGTTACACCCCGATGATGAAGCTTCTGGGAGTAAACACCAAGATGATGATGAAGCAACTGGCAGTCACCAACCCGAAAATGAAGAAGCTTCTGAGAGTCCAAACCCCAATGATGAAACTTCTCAGAATCATCACCCCGATAATGAAGTTCCTGGGAATCACCACTGTGATGAAGAAGCTTCTGGGATTTACCATCCCAATGATGATGAAGCTACTAGGAGTCACCACCAAGATGATGATGAGAAGCTTCTGGGAGTTACACCCTGATGATGATGAAGCTTCTGGGAGTAACCACCAAGATGATGATGAAGCAACTGGCAGTCACCAACCCGAAAATGAAGAAGCTTCTGGAGTCCAAACCCCATGATGAAACTTCTCAGAATCATCACCCCGATAATGAAGTTCCTGGGAATCACCACTGTGATGAAGAAGCTTCTGGGATTTACCACCCTGATGATGAAGCCCTGGGAGTCACTAACCCGATGATGAAGCTTTTGGGAATCACCACCCCAATGAAAATCTTATTTGAGTCACGACTCAGATGAGGATGAAGCTTCTGGGAGTCACTACCCCGATGATAAAGTTTCTGGCAGTCACCACGCCGATGATGAAGCTTCTGGGAGTCACCACCCTGATGATGAAGAAGATTCTGGGAGTCATTACCGCGATGATGAAAATTATGGGAGTCATTACCCTATGGTGAAGGTTCTGGAATTCAAAACACTGATGATGAAGCTTCTCAGAGTCACCACCAGGATGATGAAGTTTCTGGGATTCACCAAACCAATGATGAAGCTTTTGGGAGTCACCACCCCAATGATGAAGCTTCTGGTTGTCACCACAATGATGACGAAGCTTCGGGGAATCACCACCCCGATGATGAAACTTCTGGGAGTCACCACCGCAATGATGAAGATTCTGGGAGTCACCACCCTGATGATGATGAAGAAGCTTCTGAGAGTCACCACCCCAATGATGAAGCTTCTTGGATTCACCAACCTGATGATGAAGAAGCTTCTGGGAGTCACCACCCTGATGATGAAACTTCTGGGAGTCATTACCTGATGGTGAAGGTTCTGGAATTCAAAACACCAATGATGAAGCTTCTCGGAGTCACCACTAGGATGATGAAGTTTCTGGGATTGACCAACCAGATGATGAAGCTTTTGGGAGTCACACACCCAAGATGAAGCTTCTGGGTGTCACCACAATGATGACGAAGCTTCTGAGAGTCACCACACCGATGACGGTGAAGCTTGTGGGAGTCATCAACCCGATGATGATGAAGAGTCTTGGAGTCACCATCCCAATGATGATGAAGCTTCTGGGAGTCACCAACCCGATGATGAAGCTTCTGGGAGTCACCACCCTGATGGTGAAGGTTCTGGAATTCAAAACACCGATGATGAAGCTTCTCGGAGTCACCACCCCAAGATGAAGCTTCTGGGTGTCACCACCCCAATGATGATGAAGCTTCTGAGAGTCACCACCCCGATGATGAAGAAGCTGCAGGAGTCACCACCTTGATGATGAAGCTTCTGGGAGTCACCACCCGATGATGATGAATCTTCTGGGAATCATCACACCGATGACGGTGAAGCTTGTGGGAGTAAAAACCCTGATGATGAAGCTTCTGGGAGTCACCACCCTGATGTTGAAACTTCTGGGAGTCACCACCGTGATGATGAATCTTCTGGGAGTCACAACCCCGATTCTGAAACTTCTAGAATTCTCCACCCAGATGATGAAACTTCTGGGAGTCACCACCCCTATGATGAAGCTTCTTGGAATCACCAACCTGATGATGAAGCCTCTGGGAGTCAACACCCCGATGACGAAGATTCGTGGAGTCACCACCCGTTGATGAAGCTTCTGAGAGTCAAACCCCAATAATAAAGCTTCTTGGAGTCACCACCCCGCTGATGAAGATTCTGGGAATCACACCCCGATGATGAAGCTTCTGGGAGACACCAACCAGAAGATAAAGCTTCTGGGAGTCACCACCCAGATGATGAAGAAACTTCTATGAGTCACCACCCAGATGATGATGAAGTTTGGGAGTCACCACCACGATGATGAAGCTTCTGAGAGTCACCACCCCGAAGATGATGAAGATTAGGAGTCAACACCCAGATGATGAAGATTCTGGGAGTCACCACCGTGATGACGAAGCTTCTAGGAGTCACCACAATGTTGATGAAGCTTCTGGGAGTCACCACACGATGATGATGAAGCTTCTGGGAGTCACAACCCCGATGATGAAGTTTCTGGGAATCACCACCAAGATGATGAAATTTCTGGGATTCACCATCCCAATGATGAAGATTTTGGGAAGCACCACCCTGATCATGATGATGTTGGGAGTCACCACCCTAATGATGATGAAGCTTCTGGGAGTCACCACCCCAAAGATGTTGAAGATTCTGGGAGTCATAACACCGATGATGAAGCTTCTGGAGTTACCACCCCGATGATGAAGTTTCTGGGAATCACCACCCTGATCATGAAGCTACTGGGAGTCACCACTCTGAAGATGAACCTTCTGGGAGTCACCACCCAGATGATGAAGATTCTGGGAGTCACCACCTTGATGATGAAGCTTCTGGGAGTCACCACCCTGATGATGAAGCTGCTAGGAGTCACCACCCTGATGATGAAGCTTCTGGGAGTCACCAACCCGATGATGAAGCTTCTGGGAGTCCCCACCCCGATGATGAATCTTCTGGGAGTCACCACCCTGATGATGATGAAGCTTCTGGAGTCACCACCCTGATGATGATGATGAAACTCTGGGAGTCACCACCTGATGATGATGAAGCTCTGGGAATCACCACCCCAATGATGAAGATTTTGGGAGTCACCACAATGTTGATGAATAATCTGGGAGTCACCTACCGATGATGAAGCTTCTGGAGTCACCACCATGATGATGAATCTTCTGGGAGTCACCACCCTGATGATGATGAAACTTCTGGGAGTCACCAACCTGATGATGAAGCTTCTGGGAGTCACCACCCGATGATGAAGTTTCTGGGAATCACCACCACGATGATGATGAAGCTTCTGGGAGTCACCACCCCGATGAGTATTTTGGGAAGCACCACCATGATCATGATGCTTCTGGGAGTCACCACCCCAATGATGAAGCTTCTGGGAGTCACCACCTGATGATGAAGCTTCTGGGAGTCACCACCCAGATGATGAAGCTTCTGGGAGTCAACACCTGATGATGATGAAGCTTCTGGGAGTCACCACCCCGATGATGAAGCTTCTGGGATTCAATAACCCGATGATGAAGCTTCTGGGGTCACCACCCCAATGATGATGAAGCTCTTAGGAGTCACCCCCATGATGATGATGAAGCTTCTGGGAGACACCACCCCAATGACGATGATTCTGTGAGTTACCACCTCGATGACAAAGATTCTGGGAGTCACCACGATGATGAATGATCTTCTGGGAGTCACCACCCCGAGATCATGAAGCCTCTGGGAAACACCACCAAGATGATTAAATTTCTGGGATTCACCATCCCAGTGATGAAGATTTTTGGGAAGCACCACCCTGATCAAGTAGATTCTGGGAGTCACCACCCCGATGATGATGAATCTTCTGGGAGTCACCACCCTGATGATGATGAAACTTCTGGGAGTCAACACCCCGATGATGAAGTTTCTGGGAATCACCACCCTGATGATGAAGCTCTCGTAATCATCATGCCTATGATGAAGTTTCTGGGAATCACCACTGCGATGATGAAGCTTCTGGGAGTCACCACTCCGATGAGAAGCTTCTGGGAGTCACCAACCCGATGCTGAAGCTTCTGGGAGTCAACACAACGATGATGAAGCTTCTGGAAGACACCTATCGGATGATGAATGTTCTGGGAATCACCACCACGATGATGATGAATCTTCTGGGAATCACCACGATGATGAAACTTCTGGGAGTCGCCACCCCAATGAGTATTTTGGGAAGCACCACCATGATCATGATGCTTCTGGGAGTCACCACCCCGATTATAATGAATCTTCTGGGAATCACCACCCCGATGATGATGAAGCATCTGGAGTCACACCGCGATGATGATGAAACTTCTGGCAGTCACCATGATGACGATGATGAAGCTTCTGGGAGTCACCACCCCCATGATGGAACATCTGGGAGTCACAACCCAGATGATGATGAAGCTTTTAGGAGTCACCCCCATGATGATGATGAAGCTTCTGGGAGACACCACCTGATAATGATGATTCTGGGAGTCACCACCTCGATGATGATGAAGATTCTGGGATTCACCACCCAGAAGATGAAGAAGTTTCTGGGAGTCACCATCCCAGTGATGAAGATTTTGGGAAGCACCACCCTGATCATGATGCTTCTGGGAATCACCACCCCGATGATGAAGTTTCTGGGAGTCACCACCCCGATGATGATGAAGCTTCTGGGAGTCACCACCCCAACGATGATGAAGCTTCTGGGAGTCACCACCTGATGATGATGATGAATCTTCTGGGAGTCACCACTCCGATGATGATGAATCTTCTGGGAATCACCACCACGATGATGATGAAGCTTCTGGGAGTCAACACCCTGATGATGATGAAGCTTCTGGGAGTCACCACCCCGATGATGAAGCTTCTGGGATTCACCACCCAGATGATGAAGCTTCTGGGAGTCACCATTCCATGATGATGAAGCATCTGGGAGTCACCACCCAGATGATGATGAAGCTCTGGGAGTCACCACCATGATGATGATGATGAAGCTTCTGGGAGTCACAACCCCGATGATGATGAAGCTTTTAGGAGTCACCCCCATGATGATGATGAAGTTTCTGGAATCACCACCCCGATGATGAAGCTTCTGGGAGTCACCACCCCGATGATGAAGCTTCTGGGAGTCACCACCCCAATGATGAAGCTTCTAGGAGTCACCACCCCGATGATGAAGAAGATTCTGGGAGTCACCAACAGATGATGATGAAGCTTCTGGGAGTAAACACCCTGATGATGATGAAGCTTCTGGGAGTCACCATCCCGATGATGAAGCTTCTGGGAGTCACCACCCCGATGATGATGAATCTTCTGGGAGTCACCACCCCAATGATGATGCTTCTGAGAGTCACCACCCCATGATGATGAATCTTTTGGGAGTCACCACCGCGATGATGAAGTTTCTGGGAATCACCACCCCGATGATGAAGCTTCTGGGAGTCACCACCCGATGATGAAGATTCTGGGAATCACCACCCCGATGATGAAGCTCTGGGAGTCACCAACCCGATGATGATGAAGAAGCTTCTGGGAGTCACCACCGATGATGATGAAGCTTCTGAGAGTCACAACCCCGAAGATGAAGTTTGGGAGTCACCACCCCAATGATGAAGAAGATTCTGGGGAATCACCACCACAATGATTAAGCTTCTGGGATCACCACCCCGATATGATGAAGCTTCTGGGAGTCACCACCCTGATGATGAAGCTTCTGGGAGTCACCACCCCAATGATGAAGCTTCTGGGAATCACCACCCCAATGAGGATGAAGCTTCTGGGAGTCACCACCCCGATGATGAAGCTTCTGGGAGTCACCACCTCGATGATGATGAAGATTCTGGGAATCACCACCACGATGATGATGAAGCTTCTGGGAGTCATCACCCTGACGATGAAACTTCTGGGAGTCACCACCCCAATGATGAAGCTTCTGGGATTCACCACCCATGATGAAGCTTCTGGGAGTCACCACCCCAATGATGAAGCTTCTGGGAATCACCACCCCGATGATGATGAAGCTTCTGGGAGTCACCACCCCAATGATGAAAATTCTGGGAGTCTCCAACGCAATGATGATGAAGATTCTGGGAGTCACCACCCTGATGATGAAACTTCTGGGATTCACCACCCCGATGATGTAGTTCTGGGAGTCACCACCGTGATGATGATGAAGCTTCTGGGAGTCACCACCCCGATGATGAAACTTCTGGGAGTCACCACCCCAATGATGATGAAGCTTCTGGGAGTCACCGACCCGATGATGAATCTTCTGGGAGTCACCACCCGATGATGAAGATTTTGGGAGTCACCACCCCGATGATGAAGCTTCTGGGAGTCAAAATCCAATGATGATGAAGCTTCTGAGAGTCACCACCCCGATGATGAAGCTTCTGGGATTCACCACCCCGGTGATGATGAAGCTTCTGGAGTCACCACCTGATGATGAAGTTTGGGAGTCTCCCTGATGATGAAGCTTCTGGGAGTCACTACCTGATGATGAAATTTCTGGAATCACCACCCTGATGATGAAATTTCTGGGAGTCGCCACCATGTTGATGAAGATTATGGGAGTCACCACCCCAATGATGAATTTCTGGGAATCACCAACCCGATGATGAAGCTTCTGGGAGTCACCATCCCAATGATGAAGCTTCTGGGAGTCACCACCCCAATGATGAAGCTTCTGGGGTCACCACCCTGATGATGATGAAGCTCTTTGGAGTCACCACACTGATGATGAGGTTTCTGGGAGTCACCATAACGATGATGAAGTTTCTGGAATCACCACCCTGATGATGAAACTTCTGGGAGTCACCACCCTGATGATGAAGCTTCTGGAGTCACCATCCCGATGACGAAGTTTCTGGGAGTCACCATCCCGATTTTGAAGCTTCTGGGAATCACCATCCCAATGATGAAGCTTCTGGGAGTCACCACCCCGATGATGAAGCTTCTGGGAGTCACCACCCTGATGATGATGAATCTTCTGAGAGTCACCACCCTGATGATGAAGTTTCTGGTAGTCAACACCCCGATGATGAAGCTTCTGGGAGTCACCAACCCGATAATGAAGCTTCTGGAAGTCAACACACCAATGATGATGAAGTTTCTGGGAGTCACCATCCAGATGATGAAGCCTCTGGGAGTCACCACCCCAATGATGAAGCTTCTGGGAATCACCACCCGATGATGAAGCTTCTGGGAGTCACCACTCCGATTATGAAGCTTCTGGGAGCCACCTTCCCGATGCTGAAGCTTCTGAGAATCCTACCCCGATGATGAAACTTCTGGGAGTCACCAACCGATGATGAAGCTTCTGGGAGTCACCATCCAGATGATGAAGCTTCTGGGAATCACCACCCCTATGATGAAGATGCTGGGACTCACCACCCCGATGATGATGAAGCTTCTGGGAGTTACCAAACTGATGATTATAAAGCTTCTGGAGTCACCACTCTGAAGATGAACTTCTGGGAGTGACCACCCCGATGATGATGAAGCTTCTGGAATCACCACCCTGATGATGATGAAGCTTCTGGGAGTCACCACCCGAAGATGATGAAGCTACTGGGAGTCACCACCCCAATGATGATGAAGCTTCTGTGAGTCACCACCCCGATGATGAAGCTTTGGTAATCACCACCCCGATGATGATGAAGATGCTGGGGTCAACACCCTGATGATGATGAAGCTTCTGGGAATCACCACCCCGATGATGATAAAGCTTCTGGGAGTCACCACCCTGATGATGATGAAGCTTCTGGGGTCACCACCCTGATGATGAAACTTCTGGGAGACACCACCCTGATGATGATGAAGCTCCTGAGAGTCACCACCATGATGATGAAGTTTGGGAGTCACCACCGATGATGAAGCTTCTGGGAGTCACCAGCCTGATGATGAAGTTTGGGAGTCACCACCTGATGATGAAGCTTCTGGGGTCACCACCCTGATGATGATGAAGCTTCTGGGGTCACCACCCTGATGATGAAGCTTCTGGAGTCACCATCCCAATGATGAAGTTTGGGAGTCACGGCCCCAATGATGATGAAGATTCTGGGAGTCACCACCTGATGATGATGAAGTTTGGGAGTCACCATCCCGATGATGAAGTTTGGGAGTCACCACACCAATGATGAAGCTGCTGGTATTCACCACACCGATGATCATGAAGTTTATGGGAATCACCACCTCGATGATGATGAAGCTTCTGGGAGTCACCACCCCGATGATGAAGTTTGGAGTCACCACCGATGATGAAGATTCTGGGAATCACCACCCCGATGATGAAGTCTCTGGGAGTCACCACTCCGATAATCAAGCTTCCAGGAGTCACCACCCCAATGATGATGAAGCTTCTGGAGTCACCACCCCGATGATGAAGTTTGGGAGTCACCACCTGATGATGATGAAGAAGCTTCTGGGTGATGATGATGAAGCTTCTGGGAGTCACCACCCCGATGATGATGAAGCTTCTGGGAGTCACCACCCCGATGATGATGAAGCTTCTGGGAATCACCACCCCGATGATGAAGCTTCTGGGAGTCACCACCCCAATGATGATGATGAAGCTTCTGGGAGTCACCACCCCGATGATGATGAAGATTCTGGGAGTCACCACCCAAATGATGGCGAAGTTTCTGGGAGACACCACCGATGATGAAGCTTCGGGGAGTCACCACCCCGATGATGAAGCTTCTAGGAGTCACCACCCTGATGAGGATGAAGCTTCTTGGAGTCACCAAACCGATGATGAAGATTTTGGGAGCACCACCCTGATGATGATGAAGCTTCCTGGAGTCACCACCCCGATGATGAAACTTCTGGGAGTCACCAACCCGATGATGATGAAGAAGCTTCTGGGAGTCACCAACCCGATGATGAAGATTCTGGGATTCACCACCCCGATGATGAAGCCTCTGGGAGTCACCACCGATGATGATGAAGATTCTGGGAGTCACCACCTCGATGATGATGAAGCTTCTCGGCGTCACCACCCCAATGATGATGATGAAGCTTTGGAGTCACCACCCCGATGATGAAGCTTCTGGGAGTCACCACCCGATGATGAAGTTTCTGGGAATCACACCCTGATGATGAAACTTCTAGGATTCACCACCCCAATGATGAAAATTCTGGGAGTCACCAACGCAATGATGACGAAGCTTCTGGGAGTCACCACCTCGATGATGATGAATCTTCTGGGCTCACCATCCGCATGCTGAAGTTTCTGGGATTCACCAACGCGATGATGATGAAGCTTCCGGGAGTCACCACCCCGAAGATGAAGCTTCTGGGATTCACCAACACGATGATGATGAAGCTTCTGAGAGTCACCACTCTGATGATGATGAAGCATTTAGGAGTCACTCCCCAGATGATGATGAAGCTTCTGGGAGACACCACCCCAATGATGATGGTTCTGTGAGTCACCACTCCGATGACAAAATTTCTGGGAGTCACCACCCTGATGATGAAGCTTCTGGGAGTCACCACCTTGATGATAATGAATCTACTGGGAGTCACCAGCCTGATGATGATGAAGCTTCTGGGAGTCACCACCCCAATGATGACGATTCTGGGAGTCATCACCGTTATTATGAAGCTTCTGGGAATCACCACCCCGATGATGAAGCTTCCTGGGAGTCTCCATCGTGATGATGATGAAGTTTGGGAGTCACCAACCCGATGATGATGAACTTCTGGGACTTAACACCATGATGATGATGAAACTTCTAGGATTCACCACCCCAATGATGAAGCTTCTGGAGTCACCACCCCAATGATGAAGCTTCTGGGATTCACCACCCCGATGATGAAGCTTCTGGAGTCAACACCACGATGATGAAGCTTCTGGGAGTCACCATCCCAATGATGAAGCTTCTGGGAGTCAAGACACCGATGATGAAACTTCTGGGAGTCACCACCCCGATGATGATGAAGCTTCTGGGAGTCACCATCCCAATGATGAAGAAGATTCTGGGAGTCACCACCCGATCATGAAATTTCTGGGAGTCACCATCCCGATGATGAAGCCCCTGGGAGTCACCACCCAATGATGATGAAGATTCTGGGAATCACCAACACGATGATGATGAAGCTTCTGGGACTTAACACCCTGATGATGATGAAGCTTCCGGGAGTAACCACCACGATGATGATGAAGCTTTTTGGAGTCACCAACCCGACGACAAAGAAGCTTCTGGGAGTCCAAACCCCAATGATGAAACTTCTTGGAATCATCACCCCGATGATGAAGTCTGTGAGAATCCACACTGCGATGATGAAGATTCTGGGATTCACCACCCCGATGATGAAGCCTCTGGGGGTCTCGAACCCGAAGCTTCTGGGATTCCTCACCCCAATGATGAAACTTCTAGGATTCACCAATCCCATGATGAAGATTGTGGGCGTCACCACCATGATGATGATGAAGATTCTGGGACTATCCACCCAGATGATGATGAAGTTTCTGGGAGTCAACGCCCTGATGATGAAGCTTCTAGGAGTCACCTCCCCAATGATGACGAAGCTTCTGGGAGTCACCATCCCATGATGAAGATTGTGGGGCGTCACCACCACGATGATGATGAAGATTCTGGGACTATCCACCCAGATGATGATGAAGTTTCTGGGAGTCAACGCCCTGATGATGAAGCTTCTAGGAGTCACCTCCCCAATGATGACGAAGCTTCTGGGAGACACCACCCAAATGATGAAGGTTCAGTGAGTCACCACCTCGATGACGAAGCTTCTGGGAGTCACCATCCAAATGATGAAGCTTCTGGGAGTCGACACCCTGATGATGAAGATTTTGGGAAGCACCACCCTGATCATGATGCTCCTGGGAGTCACCACCCCGATGATGAAGCTTCTGGGAATCACCACCCCGATGATGAAGCTTCTGGAGTCACCACCCTGATGATGAAGTTTCTGGGAGTCACCACCCCGATGATGATGAAGCTTCTGGGAGTCACCACCCCGATGAGATGAATCTTCTGGGAGTCACCAACCTGATGACGAAGTTTCTGGGATTCACCAACCCAATGATGAAGCTTCTGGGAGTCACCACCCCGATGATGAAGCTTCTGGGATTCACCATCCCGATGATGAAGCTTCTGGGAGTCACCACCCTGATGATGAAGTTTCTGGGAGTCACCATCCCAATGATGAAGCTTCTGGGAGTCACCACCGCAATGATGATGAAGATTCTTGGGAGTCACCACCCCGATCATGAAGCTTCTGGGAATCACCACCCCGATGATGAAATTTCTGGGAGTCACCACCCCGATGATGATGAATCTTCTGGGAGTCAAATCCCTGATGATGAAACTTCTTGGAATCACCACCCCGATGATGATGAAGCTTCTGGGAGTCACCATCCCAAGATGAAGAAGATTCTGGGATTCAACATCCCGATGATGAAGCTTCTGGGAGTCACCAACCTGATGATGAAGTTTCTGGGATTCACCACCCCGATGACGAATATTCTGGGAGTCACCACCGCGATGATGAAGATTCTGGGAGTCACCACCGATGATGATGAAGATTCTGGGAGTCACCACCCCAATGATGACGAAGCTTCTGGGAGACACCACCCAAATGATGAAGGTTCAGTGAGTCACCACCTCGATGACGAAGCTTCTGGGAGTCACCATCCAGATGAGGATGAACCTTCTGGGAGTCACAACCCGATGATGATGAAGCTTCTGGGAGTCACCACCCCGATGATGAAGCTTCTGGGAATCACCACCCCGATGATGAAACTTCTGGGAGTCACCACCCCTGATGAGAATCTTCTGGGAATCACCACCCCGATGATGATGAAGCTTCTGGGAGTCACCACCCCGATGATGAAGCTTCTGGGATTCACCACCCCGATGATGAAGCTTCTGGGAATCACCACCCCGATGATGAAGCTTCTGGGAGTCACCATCCCGATTAGATGAAGACTCTGGGAGTCACTACACTGATGATGAAGCTTCTGGGAGTCACCACACTGATAATGATGATTCTTCTAGGAGCCACCACCGCAATGATGACGAAGCTTCTGGGAGTCACCACCATGATGATGATGAAGCTCTGGGAGTCACCACCATGATGATGATGAAGGTTCTGGAAGTCACAACCCCGATGATGAAGCTTCTCAGAGTCACCACCTGATGATGATGAAGATTCTGGGAGTCACCATAACGATGATGAAGTTTGGGAGTCACCAACCTGATGACGAAGTTTCTGGGATTCATGTCCGCGATGATGAAACTTCTAGGATTCACCACCACAATGATGATGAAGCTTCTGGGATTCATCTCCCCAATGATGAAGCTTCTGGGAGTCACCACCATGATGATGAAGATTTTGGGAAGCATCATCACCCTGATGATGAAATTTCTGGGAGTCTCACCACTGATGATGAAGATTCTGGGATCACCACCCCAATGATGAAGCTTCTAGGATTCACCACCCCAATGATGAAAATTCTGGGAGTCTCCACCAGATGATGATGAAGATTCTGGGAGTCACCACCCTGATGATGAAAGCTTCTGGGAGTCACCACCTGATGATGAAATTTCTGGGAGTCACCACCTGATGATGAAACTTCTGGGAGTCAAA
>JAKGGE010002716.1:0-36997 GCA_023748175.1 Hoolock leuconedys
TAGATATTAATCCAGCTAAAAAATCATTTTTGGAGCTGTAGTCGGATCAATCAGTGAAAGTCAGACATTTTCAAATGTATCATAAAAGCAGACCATGTTATGTTATTAAATCAGTTCAATGGAGGAAAGAAAAAGTATACCAGGTTAATACTAATCAAAGAAAAAAGTAAAGTAGTATCTTTCAAGATAGGCAGACTTCAAAGCCAAAATTATCAGGGATGATAGATAACATTACATAACAATAAAAGGGCCAATTTTCCAAGAAGATAAACAGTTCTTAATGTGTATTAAGAACTAAAAGCAGATATCAAACTATATGATGCAAAATTGATGAAACTTAGAAAAAAAAAGATGAATCCACACTACCATACTTAGAATTTTAACAGCTCTCTGAGCAATTGACAGATCCAGCAGGCAAGAGTGGTAAAAACATAACTGAACTCAACACCATAAATCAACTGGATATAATCAACATCCAACGATTTTATCCAACAACAGCACAATATGCATTCTTTTTGGAGTCACATGGACCATTCATCAATATAGACCACATTCTGAACCATAAATACCACTTATCAAATTTAAATAAAAATTATACAATGTCTGCTCTCAGTTATAATGGGAATTAAAACTTAAATTACCAACAAAATGATAATAAAAGATTCCAACAAATGAAGAGATTAACATTGATTAGAAGAAGAAATCTCAGAGAAATTATAAAATGTTACAAAATAAATAAAACATTAACATAAATTTATCTAAATTTGTGGCAGTGCTTAGAGGGAAAGGCATAGCATTGAGTACATATATCAGAAATGAAAAAATCACCTGAAATGAAGATCTAAGTTTCTGCCTTAGAAACTAGAAGAAAAGAAACGAGTTAAATGCAAGCGAAACTGGAATAAAAGAAACAGAGAAAGAAATCAATAGGTTTAAAACAGATAATGAACAGAAAAAATAAAAAACCTCGAAAGCTGTTTCTTTGAAAGATCAATAAAATTAAAAGTTTATAGCCAAGTAGCTAAGAAAAAGAGAGAGGACAAAAATGACCAATATCACAAGTTAAAATAGAAGAACATCTCTACTGATCCATGGACATGAAAAGAGTATAATGAAGGAATAGCATAAACAACTTTGTTCCCCAAATTTTATAATCTGGACACAATTGGCCAATTCCTTGAAACCTACAATCCACCAGATGTGCACAGGAAGAAATGAAGAATCTGAATAGGTCTATGTATTAAACTAATTGAATCAGTATTTAATAACTTGACAAAAAGAGAAGAAACGACCCAGTTAAATTATTGGTGAATTCTATCAAACATTTAATGAAGAAATTATACCACATTTCTACTATCTCTTTCAGAGGAATTACAAACAGAGGTATTTTCTAAGTCATTTTATGAGGGGCTGCGTACCTTAACACCAAAACCAAATAAAGATAATATAAGAAACATAAACTAGAGATCAATATCTCTCCTGAATAGATAAAAAAAATCTTCAACAAAATATTAGCAAATAAAATACAAAAATGTATATAAAATTATATACCATGATCAAGTGATAATTATCTCATGTATGCAAAGGTTGGTTCAACATTTGAAATCAATTATTATAATCAATCACATCAACAGATTAGAAAAAGAAAAAATCATATCAATAGATAAAAAGCAAATGACAACTCAGGTACCCATTCACGATATAAACTCTGTGTAAATTAGTAAGAAAAGAGACTTTATGAATTTGACTTAAAACCACAAAAATCTATGTTAAACATCTTATGTAATTGTGATACTTTCTTGCTTGATTGTTCAATACTCTTCATACTCTCTTGCCTGATTATTCTAGTTTAGGACTTCTAGTAGTATGTTGGTAGGAATGGTGAGAATGAGCAAACTTGTCTTGTTCAGTTATCAAAATAATGTTTTGAGCTTTTGCTGCCCATTCTGTATGATGTTGGATATGGGTTTGTCATGGGGTGTCTCTTATTATTTTGAGGTATGGTCCTTCAATGCCTAGCCTGTTGAGGGTTTTGTTTTATAATACTTTGGGTTTTAAGGCCATTGCACAATGTGCGGAGTTTGTTACATATGTATGCATGTGTGCCATGTTGATTTCCTGCACCCATTAACTCGTCATTTAACTGATAACACATCTTATTGGGTTTTAATGCTAGGGTATACCGATATTTATAATTTAACTATATTGTTCTAATGTTTGAAACATTGTGCCTTTATATAATTACACAAAATTGAATGCAAATAATAAACTAGTAAATATTCTTAACTATTGAAAGCTATTTAGAATATTACTGCTGAAGGAAGAAGTGAAACTTCCTCTTCTTAATGCTGGTAACTGGTAATGCTGCCGTACATGTTGATTTGGTGAAATACTAGTATATCTTTAGAAATGTACCTTTTATTGCACTAAAGAAGCTAAAGGCCTTTCAGTTTTAATGAGCCAAGACAAATGTAGTTTGATCTTTCTGACTTAAAACCATATATAATTTTCAGCAGAGAAATAAAAACACTTTAAGTCTACATTTAGCTTTATTTCTCGAGTACTATATTTGTAACTGATAGTCAAAAGTGACCTACATTATCTGAAGATTGCCAAAATGAATGTCAGCCACCTCTGTGCATATTAATGTGATTGTTCTGCATTTAAAAAAAAAAATCAAGTTAAATTCTATACTCATGGTTTAGATTGATTTCCCACCAGGTGAAGAAATAAACTATAATCACTGCAACTTTGATTAAATGAAGAAATATGTGTGATGTGCTAATGTATACAAATTGACAGCAGTAAGAACACTCAGTAACATATTATATTTGGCAAAACATGACCAGTACATATGAGAATTCCTTTCCACTTTCACTCACTAAAAACAAAGTGAAATAATTCTCATTGTGAATCTGTCTACATGAAATAATACTGAGAAAAGTTGGATTGGTTGGTTGTGGGACAGAACACCATTAGTCTCTATATTATCTTCTCACTATCATTAGAAATTATAAGCTATTTTATTGATATTTACTTTAATAAAATACAATATCTATTTTGTGTCTACATTCTTTCAAATTAATATAATGTTTAGAGAGGATCTATCCATTTCTCGCATGCACCTGTAGCTGGTTCGGTTTCACTGTCGAGTTTTTCCACTGTCTTTGTATATGGCAATTTAATTTACATCCATTTCTACTCTTAATGGGCATTTGAGTTTTTTGTCAGTTTGGTATGATTAAGGAAAAATTCTGTAATAAACTACTTGTACTGTCCTTTCGTGCCTATATTTCTCTTGGAAATACAGCTAGAGTGGAACTCCTGTGTCAGATTATGCATACATTCAATTTAAAGGGATAACAGTAAATGGTTTCCTAAAGTAGTTGTTCCAATTTATACTATGCATAAATGCCTCTAGCATTATGGGGATTTCAATTGCTTTACATTTCATCACTACTTGAGGTACCCAAGGCCTTTTAGTGTAAACATTCTAGATGAAATTTTTTGTATAATGTGTAGTGGCATTGTTTTTTCAGTTTTTTTATTTTCTTAGAATTAAATGTATTAAGCAACTTTGCATGTCTTTTGACTATATGAATATGCTTATAAAGTACCTCTTCAAATTTTAATTTTTCTTTTGGGCTTTCTATTTATTGATCGCGGTTGCCAATCTAGCTTAATGCATTACAAACTTCCCTTGACCCTTACTTTTCCTCTTCTAAAGTTAGAATAAAAAGAGATATTAATAAAATGAATTATTGAAGTTAATTATTCTTTGAGTGAAAATTAATAACTCATCAAAGGGGTTATTAATTTTGATAACTCAATTCATTAATATTTCTTTATGGAACTCAAAGTTAGTGATATTCTCTACACGAATTAATAAAAAGATTTGCTGTTTTTCCTCTCACAGCTAAATCAGTAAGTAGATCTGGAACTGTTTTTGTATGTGAAAATTTGGGAAGGAGGGAGTTAATATAATTTTTCTAGATTGGACATCAAATGGTCCTAGCATTGGTATTGAAAAGACAAGTCTTTTTCTCACTTCTTGCAATGCTGAATTCTTAATAAATCAAATGTTCAAACATGCATTCAGCTACCCTCTCCATTCTGTCATTTATCTGTTTGCTTATCTTTGGTCCAGTAGCAAAGCCTAAATAACTAGCATTTTATAAAGCTCCCAGCATCTTGTTCTTCTTTACTACATATTCTTCAGTAGTGTCTTTGCTATTCTTGATCCTTTGCATTTCCATATATAAAACTTTGAATAGGATTGACAGATTCAGGGAAAAATCCGTCACCTATAATCTACAAATTAATCTGAATTTGGGGAGACTAGATAACAATAATCCAGGAACACAGTGTGTGTATATAATAACACTTATGGGTCCCATGGTATTATTCATGCTTTATAGTATTGCATAAACACTATAAAAAATATGCAAGAACCACAAAGGAATCACTTTTTGCTGCTATACACCATTTACTGAGAAAGGTACCCACAGAAAAATAATTCGCTGATAATATGGCATTTTGGTGGATGCTTGCAACACTTGAGCTCACTGTGCTTAACAGGTGTTGACTATGAAATTATAGTAATTTTGTACTTTACAGTTAATTTTATGTAGTTATGATTTAATACTGCATCTTTACACTTGTTTACATTTATTTGTATTGTGTAGATGGTGCCACTGTATGGTCTGTAAGTGTTTGTGTGGGAAGTTTTGATAAATGTTAACTTTGTATAATAGATTTATATACACTTTATGATAGCATGTGACAGAATAGTACTGGCATATATTTTTTACTCATTTATGATATCATGTGACAGAATAGTATCAGCATATAAACATTCATTCATGATATATTTTCCTTCTTTTTGATATTTCTAAGCTATATGGTTTTATCCTGAGAGTTTTCAAATTGTTGCAAATACCCAAAATTTTTTCTAATGTATTTTTGAAAAATCTATGTATAAGTGGACAATTCAGTTCAAACCCATGTCATTCAAAGATAAGCTTTGTATATAATTTATTTTCTTTTCTTTAATTTTGTTGCAATAATATTTTGCCATTGTTAGAAATACAGGAGAAAAAAATTACAGATTTTATTAGTTTTTATGGGTATTTTAATAACATTTACAGTGATCTATATTCAATATCAGTTCTAAGTTGTTTTTGGATTTATATATAAAATCACAATTGATTTGTCTATAGCACCTATACTGTCATGTCATCTGTCAGGATTTCCTTCTAATCTTTTTCACTTAGGTTTTGTCTTATCACATAGATAAGGACCATCAATGTATGTATTAAAAGTAGTTTCATGGGCATTCCTTCCTTGGTCCTTCCTCCGAGAAAGTTTTGGCATTTCTCATTATGTATGTTCTTTATTTTTGTTTTTATTTGTAGCTTATTTTATTTTTTTTGTATGTGAACTTCAGCAGATTAGGAAATTTGCTTTTCCTTCCTACTTTATTAAGTATGACTAAATGAAATTTACTAAGAATTTTATATTTCATGAATGGTGGTTGAATTTTATCAAATTATTATTTTTTTCTTTGTTAACATATAATGTTTCTCATTAATTACCTTTAAACATTAAATTACACTGGTTGACTTTTGGCTCTTTGTTTTCTGATGCCAATACTTTTTGAGCCAAAGGCCACCATTAAGACATCTGCATTTCAGAAATTGAGTTTATTGATTCTTTGCAGCAGAAACACACACACTGAAAAACTCTAGGATGTCTTGGTAAGAAGTTCATAGAACTTATAGAATTTCAGTGCCTTACCTGATTTTAGGAGGGTTCAAGGAAGCAGGATATTTGTATTGGATACTTTGAGGGATGTGGAGACAATTTATAATTGGATAATTTACTAAATTTTAGGTATTTAGTGAAGAAATGAAATAAGAGCAAAGTTGTCATTGGTAAAAATTAATAGCCCATATTAACTAATATGAGGATGTTTAGCCATTCTGTTGTGAAAAATATTCATATTATTTTTGTTGTTGTTGTTGTTGTTGTTCTGTGTCCGAACATGGTAACAGAGTGGTTATTTTTGGCTTATTTACCATGATCACAGAGTGGCTTTGTCTGATGTTGGTGTGCTATGAAATTGGTTATGTTTAGCAGAGAAAACAAAACCTAGCTGTGATTACCAAAGATAGCTCTTGGCAACATCAAGTCCTAAATTATAGTGCCAGATCCTTCTGGTTGTAAAACTGCTTTCTGTTTTTTTCACTAGAATTAATAAACAGTGGTGTGTGTGTTAGTACTGGGTTGGTTGGCTGATTGTATTTATAATTTTGCATAGATGTTTATAAATATTTGTTGACTTTAGTTTTTCAGATTTTTTTTTTTTTTTTTTTGAGACAGAGTCTTGCTGTCACCCAGGCTGGAGTGCAGTGTGATCTCAGCTCACTGCAGCTCACCCCAGGATGAAGTGATTCTCCTGCCTCAGTCTCCCTAGTAGCTGGGATTACAGGCGTGCTGTAACTTTTGTGCACCACCCAGTAGAATGGGATTTCACCATGTTGGTCAGGCTGGTCTTGAACTCCTGACCTCATGATCCCATCACCTCGGCCTCCCAAAGTTCTGGGATTACAGGCGTGACCAGCATCTGGTAACTTTAGTTTCAGAATGTTCTTAGATGCTGGTATCATGCTTGTGGTCCTTTAAAAATTGAAGTTTAGAGGATTTTTCAATTTTATGGAAAAATTAATGTAAATTTTATTAGTATCTTCTAGATGCTTTCCTTATATAAAAATATGTAATTCCTAGTACACCATAAAGATAATACACACAAATTTAACATCCCTTAGATTTAAAACTATTAATAAAATGAATTGACTTAAGGCAGTCCATTTTAAAATATCCCCTACATTAATTTTCAGCAAACACATCATATATTTTTAAATGATTGTCATATACCTATTTGAATAGGATTTCCATGTATTTTAATCTCAATTTTAGCTGCTAGGAGTGCAACTAGCCAAACTTGGAAATACTCTATAACTTCCAAAATAGTTAGTTGTATGCTTTATCTTTTACTCAATCTGACAAAATAAAATGCCATTACTCTCAAAATTGGGAATAGAAAAAATATATGAACTGTCCCTTATCAAAATTTTTAATTATTCTATAATAAATGTCTCTCCTAATTATTTGTTGGAATGACTAGAAGTACATAAATGAAGCTCTACTAACTCTAGAGTAATAACTCTTGATAGATCAAAGAGTAGCAAATATGGCAACCTCAACACACCATGATTTTAAGTTGATTTGCAGAAGTAAGACCTATATTACATATCTCAGCTGTTTAATCATCACCTAGAAGTGTTTGCTTTAGAAATGAAAAGTATTATTGTGTGCTGCTAAAATTTTACCTGTAAAGTAACAGAGTTTTCTAAGATAACAGTTCGCGGTACACACATATCGTTACCTAAAAAATTGACTGCTAAACTAGGAAGATTTAATAAGGTTGATTGTGTAAATGTCATTGTTCTGGTTATGATAGTGTATTAATATTACACAACATGTTACTGCTGAGACCAGATTGAGATTAGGGAGACCCCTAACCCAGCAGCTAGAGGAATTAGGAACACACACACAGAAATATAGAGTGTGGAGTGGGAAATGCAGGGGGTCTCACAGCCTTCAGAGTTGAGAGTCTCGGGAACAGAGATTCACCCACATGTTATTGACAGCAAGCCAGTAGAAACATTGTTTCTATAGATTATAGATTAACTAAAGCATTTTTTTCCCCAAGGAAATTTTGCTTTAGTTTTATTATTAATATATTATACTTTAAGTTTTAGGGTACATGTGCATGTGCAGGTTTGTTACATATGTATCCATGTGCCATGTTGGTGTGCTGCACCCTGTCGTCATTTAGCATTGGGTATATCCCTAATGCTCTCCCTCCCTCCCCCCACCCACAACAGTCCCCAGAGTGTGATGTTTCTCTTCCTGTGTCCATGTGTTTCCCCATTGTTCAATTCCCACCTATGGTGAGAATAGGTGTTGGTTTTGTCCTTGTGATAGTTTACTGAGAATGATGGTTTCCAGTTTTCATCCGTAATCTAAAGGACATGAAGCTCATCATTTTATGGCTGCATAGTATTCCATGGTGTATATGTGCCACATTTTCTTAATCCAGTCTATCGTTGTTGGACATTTGGGTTGGTTTCCAAGTCTTTGCTATTGTGAATAGATGCCACAATAAACATCACGATGTGCATGCTTGTCTTTATAGCAACATGATTTTATAGTCCTTTGGGTAGCATATACCCAGTAATGGGATAAGCTGGGTCGAATGGTATTTCCCCATTCTAGATCCCTGAGGTCGCCACACTGACTTCCACAATGGTTGAACTAGTTTAGAAGTCCACAACAGTGTAAAGTGTTCCTATTTCTCCGTCCTCTCCAGCACCTATTGTTTCCTGACTTTTAATGATCAGCATTCACAACTGGTGTGAGATGGTATCTCATTGTGGTGCTAAGCATTTCTTATGGGAAAATAAAGGGATGGGCAGAATAAAGGGATAGACTCTGGCTACAGTTATCTGCGGCGGGGCATCCTTCAGGCTAGATCGCTCATATGCTGTTGTTTGTGGTTTGGCAGCCTTTAAACTGTTTTCCACCTGGGGTGAGCCAGGTGTTGCTTGCTGTCATTCGGTAAACCTACAGCGTTCCAGTGTGGAGTGTCATGGCCATCATAGACATGTCACGGTACTGCACAGATTTTGTTTATGGCGTTGGGGCCTATTCCAACATGTCCCCCTTCTTTGTATTGCAAGTGATAAGAAAGCAAAGGCAGCTTTGTCATGGTGAGCTACTTTAGCAAGGTCAGGATCATACTCAGACTGTACAAAGACAGACAACACAGATTAAAAGCACAATCATCATTGAAATCTGACTTCCAAAGTGTTTTATCCATTTTAATGGGTTACTAGCTGCTAATCTGTCTGCAGCTCCTTCAAGCACTAGTTCCTGGCATTGGGTCAGTTGTGCCTGGGATGCTTTAATATCTGTTCCCAAATTTTGATATTATTAAGAATCATTAATGAATTTCCACAAATCCTTTTGTTTAAGCTCCTACAAATGGGCCGTATCATCTGAGGTTGAGTACCACTATGCCGCCATGTTTCCAGGTAATAGGAATTCTTGCCATGTTTACCATTTCTACAATCTTTGTGTTTTTGTTCAGGCCATCTGAACATAGCATGGCTGTGGCATACAGATGGAGAGGTGCAATTCAAACTAAACATCCCTTAGGGGACAATCAATAATGAATTCCATAGGAATCGTTGTGCAACACCTCTGCCTGTTCTGCAATACAATCTTTAAACAAAGTATGTTCATTTTTTTTCTGGCCAGGTCAATTCTGTTTACACATAGGTTTTGAGGGTGGTATGCACTCAATTATAAGAGCAGATTTATTATGATAAATACTGAGGTCAGAAAGCATGTGTAACTGTGTCATAGAGTGATTACATCGAGCATTATTGCCAGCCAAGATTAAATATGCCCAATAAATTATAATTGTTCTCTGTGTTGGCCTTGTTGAAGGAATACTACATGACAATGCTGATCACCACTATCCTAGCTACCATTAAATTAATCATTTGTATGTCTGCTTTTCTCAGGTTTTCTTCATATCGTGCTTCTTTATCTGTCCCCAGTGGAGTGTGTGTTTGATAAGTGTTGGCCGTGACAGTTGGGGTTCTTCTCAGTATCCAGTCTCAACATGACTGCAACTCCTGGGGTCCTTGGGATCCTCCGTAGTCTCTTCTTCAGCATCTGGCTCATGGTAAGGTTCAGGTGTCTTGAGAGTATCCAAATGGGCTGTTGATTCACTCCTGGAGAAACACAAGCATAACCTCTACCCAAGTTATTATTTTACCTATTCCCAACTTTTGTTATCAGATCTTTTGCAAATATGAGTTGTTTCTGCTTCTGTCTTTTACCTTTGGTTTCTGTAGATCTGGATTCAGTTACTGATAACATCTGGCCTTTAGGCTCAAAAATTTAATAATACTAGATTCAGTTGTATCTGTGGTGTCCCATAGTCCTTGTTTTTTCCCCCTCTGCTTTTTTGCAACTGTTGTTTCTGGAGAGATTCATTCTTTCCACTATAGCTTGTCCTTAAAATTATATGGGATACCAGTAATGTGTTTCATATTCCATATAGAAAAATGTAGCTAGAGCTTATGCAGTATAGCTGGGGCATTATCTGTTTAATAGGAGCTGGAATGCCCATCACTGCAAAACACTGCAAAAAGTGATGTTTGCCACAGGCAGAAGACTCTTCTGATTGGCATGCTAGCCCAAAAGTGAGAAAAGGTGTCCACACATACATGGCCTGCAGCTACTCTCCCAAGCTGAGGAGACATTGTGACATCCATTTGCCAGAGGGAATTAAGTTCCAATCTTCAAGGATTAACTCCTCTTGTAAAAAATGAGGAATGTATCATTTGGCAAGTTGGGCATCACTGGATAATAGCTTTAGCTTCTTAGCAGGTAGCACTGTATTTGTGTTTGAGACCAGAGGCATTAACATAGTTTAAATTGTGAAAGTGTCTAGCATTAGATATTGCATAGCAACTAGGCAATCAGCCATTTGATTCCCTTCAGTTAAAGGTCCTGGAAGAGGCATATAGGCACCAATGTAAGTGATGTAAAGAGGGTTCATTCTGTTCCTAACTGCTGTTTGCAATTGGGTAAATAAAGTCATCAGTTGTTCATCTGTATGAAGTTGTAACTGAGCATTTTCAACTAATTTTGTGGAATGAACCACGTTTGAAGAATCAGAAATCACGTTAAAGGCATATCAAAAGCAGTCAAACATGAACCCAGGAGGCGGAACTTGCAGTGAGCCGAGATCATTCTCCTACACTCCCGGCCTGAAGCAGGCGGGAACTCCATCTCAAAAAAAATGCAATCAATATCTCAATTATAGCTACAAGCTCTGCTTTTTGAGCTGAAGTATGGGGGCATCTGAAAAACTTTATTTTTCAGGCAGAATAAACTTTACCATTACTAGACCCATTTTGTAAAAACATTCTCAACACCTTCGAATTGGTTTAAATTTAATTATTTTGAGGGAGGAATCCAATCAGTGAATTTCCAAAAATTGAAACAGTCTTCATTTTAGGAAAATGGTTATCAGAATACCCACAAAATTCAAATGGGTTTGCCAAGTAAAGACTATTTATAAAAGCTTTATGTATTTGTGCCTTGAGTGAGAGAGGGGACAATAATTTTTCCAGGATCATATCCATGTAATTTAACAATCTGAGTTCTCCCATTTCTTATCCCTTATTCTGGTGATCAAATAAGGAGTTAGAGTCATTGAATTAGTATGTTGAAGAAAAAAGCTATTCATTCCACTAAGTCCTGCTCTTGGTTAATAACACCAGTAGGTGAATGCTGAGTTGGAAAAATTAGCAAATCTAGATTCTTCTCTGGATCTATTCTATTTATTTGAGCTTTATGGGCCGTGCTTGCCCCGATTATGTGACTCTGCACCAGCCTCCTTTGTTAACTGCCAAGGGCTGAGTGAGACAGGATCTCTTCTAGGATAGAAAATACGTTACTCATGGCATAGGTGGAATGCCTAGAGCAGGTCATATCAATTAATGTCCCCTAGTAATTTTTGAAAGTGTTTAAATGTTTTCAATTGATCCCCTATATGTTTGCTTTCTGTGTTTTAATGGTGAGTGTCGTTACTAAGATCCTCAAAAGGTAAGAGTGGTAGTCTAGTTTTGTCAGAAGCTATAATTCAACCGGCATGAAATCAGAAGTTTTGCAAGTGATCATAACATTGAACCGTATTTTCTTGAGTGGGGGCAGCACAAAGTATATCATCCATATAATGTATAACATAACACTGTGAAAATTTTTTATGATAGGTTCAATTGCTTGCCCTACATAGGTCTGGCAAATTATTGGACTGTTGCCCCGTGACCTGTGGCAACACTTTCCAGTGGCACTTAGCAGGCTGCAGGTCGTTTACTGTAAGAATTGTAAATGCAAACTGTTCACAGTCTTGCTCAGCAGGAGGCAAATAAAAGTCTTTTAAAATCTATGACTATTAAAGGCCAAGTTTTGGAATTATAGCAGGGAGAAGGCAATCCTGGCGTAATAATCCCATAGGTTGTATAACTGAATTAATGGCTCTTAAATCAGTTAACATTCTCATTTACCCTGATTTTTCTTAATTACAAAACTGGAAATTCCAAGGGAAGATGTTGGAGCTGTTGTTTTCTAATTGTTCAGTAACTAATTCCTCTAAAGCCTCAGGTTTCTGCTTACTTAGCAGCCATTGTATATCCAATTGGCTTATCTGTTAATCATTTAAGAGTATAGGTTCTGGAGGCTTAACAATGGCTGTTATCAAAAATGATATCTAAACCTTGATGGGAACTTTGTTTTCTACTTGAAGTGGTTCTTCAAACCTTGCAAATTTTCCTGGTCCTTACTAGGGACATACCCCATTTCATGCATCATATGTTGACTTTGAGGTTGTATAATTGCTCTAGGTGGAACTTGTGCTCCTCATTGTTTGTAATAAATCTCTTTCCCCAAAATTTATAGGTACAGAAGTTATAATTGGTTGAATAATACCAGGTTGACCGTGGGCCCTTCACAGTAAAATAACTACTTGGGTATGCTTCAGGGGCTTTACAAACTCCAACTATGTTAAATTGTGCAGGTTGAATTGGCCGCAGATGGCCAGTGCTATAGAAGAGAAATGGCGTTAAGTGGCATCACTGCTCCTGTATCTACCAAACCTTTAAATTCTTTCTCTGAATAATTTATTTCACAGGTAGGATGTTTATAAGTAATTTGATTCACCCAATAAGCTGCTTTGCCTTGTTTATTTGTGCTTCCAAATTCTCCTGTTCGTTTTAATTTCACTTTTCCCCATTTCCCACATATGGCACAATCAGGAGCTGTGCTGTAAGCTCCTTACTCTGCTTTCTATATAGAACCGAAGTGGTGTAACATTTGAATTTCTCCATTGTGATCTGGATCAATGACGCCTAAGACGTACTTGTACCCCTTTTAAATTTAAAGTAGACCTTCCTAGAAGTAATCCTATATGGGCCCGTGGCAAAGTCCACAGACCCCTGTTGGAGCTTTGGTGGGGGTTCCCCGAAGCAGGAGAGCTCACAGCTTTGTGCAGCATAAATCTACTGCCTTTTACCGACTGTGATGGGGGACAGACATTGTACAGGGATGAGGAGGAATGGCCTGGGCTGGGAATGCCCAATTTGGAATGGGGCAAGGGACGAGCCCCTCTGGTGTTTCCCAAAATCAGGTTCCCCATGCGTTATCAAATTTAGAATGACACTGATTATTTATTGCTTTCTTTTTGCATTTTCGACATACCACTTCGAACTCAGCAGTTTTCTTTTTCCCCTATCTGGCGGTCTGACTCGTTGATTTTTTCTACATTCTTTTTGAGTAGCGACCATGCTTCCCACAGTTAAAACAAACTCCAGGAAATGGGGTCTTCCTTTATCACTCTCAGTCCTGCCATTGACTGGGCTAGCAGAGTGATGACCTTATGCAGGTTACCTCCGATACTGTCACAGGCCTTGATATAATCAACTAAATATACTTTCCTCTAATAGGATGCAGAGAAGCCTGGTTAGGTTTACGTTGTCAAAGCTAATAACCGTAACGCTGTCTTGGCGAGCATGAATCTGCCATCACCTTTTAGAGACTCCTGTGTCCGAGCTATAAAATGCATACGGTTCTTTCAGTCCCTGTTTTACAGCACTAAAGGGAAGGGTGGTCTCCTCCCAAAGTGATTTTTCCCAAGCTGTAATGCACATTCCTCTAAGTGGTTCTATGGTATCATCTTGCATGACCACTTGTGCATCTAAACAAACCAGCCACCAACTCCCAAAGTTGGTCTGCAGTTATATTAATTTGAGGTTGGGCTTGGGCATTGTGAGCAGCTGGTGAAGCTTCATCTGCCCCAAGTTCAAATTGTAAGGACTGAGCAGAAGTTAAACAAGCTTCAGTAGGCGTGGCAGTCAGTAAGGAATCATCCTTTGGAAACACGAGCATTCTTTAATAGCCTTATTGCAAGAGAACCTGGTCCATATTGATTAGTTGCTTGTTTAAATTCTTTGCATAATTTAAGTGGAAAAAGGCTCAAATGTAGCTATAATATTTCCCTATTGACCTGGGGGATGTATTTTAACAGGGAACTGCCAAGCCTCCTAAAACACCCTCTCTTCCTAGCTTGCTGAATTCCTGCCTGAATAGAAGTGAGAGCAGTCTTGAGGCACTGCTTTGAATAGTCACTGGGGCAATACTTTTCACCCAGTGTCTCTGGAAAAGAAAGATCTGGAGGTCAGGCCACTCTTTTTCTTCAAAATAATGAGGGGTGCAGAAGAATTGGGATTAACCTCTTCCTCCTTTGATGCTTTGGCTTAACTGAGTAAACAAACCTGCTCTGTTATTTCTGTTACTTCATTATACTTTCCTTCCTCCTCATCATCAGTGAAAGGTTCTAGGTGGGATGAACCAGTGCCACTTGCTCGTAAAGCCACCCTGATGCTTCGAGCACCCTTCTTAATCACACAGGGGATTGCTTAGGAGTACTCGGGTGTCCTCAACTTAGTTCCATGTTCACCAGCTGTCACTCCAGCAACCCATCAACCTAGTTTGAGCCTTCATGTTTGTTTCCTTGCCAAGACCAGCTTGGTCATTGGAACCCTAACTTAGCGGTGCTAGAGGAATTAAAGACACACACACAGAAATATAGAGTGTGGAGTGGGAAATCAGGGGTCTCACAGCCTTCCAGAGCTGACAGCCTGGAACAGAGAGATTTATCCACATATTGACAGCATGAAGCGGAAGTGATAGCATTGTTTCTATAGATTATAGATCAACTAAAAGCATTTTGCTTATGGAAAATAAAGGGATAGGCCAAAATAAAGGGATGAGTTCTGGCAGTTATCTGCAGCAGGAGCATGTCCTTAAAGGCACAGATTGCTCAGCCTGTTGGGCAGTTTAAAGAACACCTTTAAGCTGTTTTCCACCCTGGGTGGGCCAGGTGTTCCTTGCTGTCATTCTGGTAAACCCACAAGCTTCCAGCTGGAAGTGGAACAATGTAGCCATCCAAACGTGTCACAGTGCTGCAGACATTTTGTTTATGGCCCAGATTTGGCTACATATTCCCAACATGTTACCATTGGAGGAAACTGAGTTTAAGATATACAAGATCTCTCTATCATTACTGTATTATTTCTTATAACACCATGTGAATCTACAATTATCTCAAAACAAACATTTCAACACAAATGAGATTTAAATGGTAAAATATAGTCTAGATAAATTGGGCAAATAAAATATAAATCATAAAAGTACTTTTGGGTCATGATTTTTAGCTTAAAATAACCTATGAAAATCAAGAGTTTTGGCTCTATTGTGTAGCTAATTTGAATAGGGATTTATAATTACAATGGATCCACTCATCTTAAACTGAAAGTAGTAGAGGACTCTTAAAATTCCAGATAATAGTATATTTTGTCATGTATAATAATACATTTTTGTCATGTTTTAATCAGGAGTCACCAACCCTGGGCAGAAGGAACAGTAGCCATCCATGGCCTGTTAAAGAACCCGAACTGTACAGCAGGGTTGAGACTGGCAAGGGGCATTACCTCCCTGAAACCACTTGCTATGAGATCAGCAGTGGCATTCAATTCTCAGGGGTGTATGAACACTATGGTGAACTGCTCATGCAGGAGATGTGAGCTGTGCCCTCCTTATGAGATGCTAATGCTTTATCTGAGGTGGAGCAGTTTCATCCAGAAACCAATTTGCCCCCACTTCCTGGCCACATAACTTGGAAAATTGTCTTCTGTAAACCAGTCCCTAAGCGCCAAAAAACATTGAGATCACTGTTTTAAATAATTGAGTTAATGTAGAAACAAAAGCAAAAGCTTTTGCTTAAGAACAAATACTCTTTAAAAGTAGCTATAGCCATAAATATATGACCCTTCAATATTGTGTTACTTTCTTTCATCTGATCAATTGCAATGTTATCTCCAAGTTTAATACTGTGATAAATATAATGTTAACATTAGCTATCAGGCTGGGTGCGTGGTTCATGCTTGTAATCACAGCACTTTTGGGGTTAGAAGGTCTAATTGCTTGAGCCCAGGAGTTCAAAAACCAGCCTGGGCAACATGGGTGGCTCATGTCTCAATAAAAATAGAAAAATTAGCCTGAGGTGTTGGCACGTGCCTGTCCCAGCTACTAGGGAGGCTGAGGCAGGAAAATCGTTCAAGCCAGGATGTAGTGGTTACAGTGAGCCAGGATCTTGCCACTGCACTCCTAGCCCTGAAACAAGAGCATGAAGACTCTGTCTCTAAATTAATTATTAACAAAATAAAAATAAAATTAGCTGGGCATGGGGGTGTGCCAGTAGTTCCAGGTACCCAGGAAAGCTAAGATGGGAGGATCGTGTAACCAAAGGGAGAAATAGACTTCGGTGACCTTCCTGATTGTGCCACTGCACTTCAACTTGGGAACAGAGTGACATCCTGTCTCAAAACAAAAAAACATTACTAATTCATAGAAATGGTAAGACATGCAAGGGCAAAAATGGTCTTGAGACCCCCAAAACAGATGACACAGAACCTATATATATTAAAGTCTCAATATAGCAATAGCAAAAGTAGAGGGCTTAAGCGCAGTCACTTAGAAAACACTATTTTCTCTGTACATTATTTTAACAGCTGTCAATTTTAATTTTTCCGCTAGAACCACAATATAACAGAAGGAGGAGAAATGCTATAGAAAGCAGTTTGACAGCAGTAAATGTGTTAGCCACAGTGGAATAGGAAGGACAGTGGAGAGAAAACTTTGAAAAGCAAAACTAAGCATAAGACAAGTAGCCATCAAAAGGTTATTGAGAACATAAACATTTTACAATATGGAAATGTGGTGCTCACTGTGTTGATCTTGAGTCATTAAAAGTTTAAATTATAATTAATAACTGTTTAAAATAACAGGTAAAAATAACAACATGATTTTGTGCAATACTTTTAATAATGACAATATTGTGCACAATAGCTCAGTACTTCTGTCTTTTGTTGTGTGCATATAACGTGCCAGAAGGTTCATTTATTGATGCATAACATTTTTGGAGGCAGAATATGGCAATGTATATATATTCACTAATTTTAAAAAGAAAAGAAATTGAGAATATTGTTGTTTCCATAAGGCAAAACATTCAAAGTTGAAAACAGGATATAAAATAAATTTGCAGATATAAATGTGTGTTGAACATACATATGTGTCCAAGTTAAAATTTTTAAATAGTTTTATTTTCTCTAAATTACTGTACTTCTCCTTTTGTGAATTCTTACATTTTCTTATTTCATGTTAAGTGGTACTTAAAATTAAAAAATTCAACTAAATATAAGAATTTATCCCCATTGTTATTGTTGTATATGTTGCTTTTAGTAAATTTGGTTGAAATCTATGTTTCCATTCATCTTGAGGTTTGCCAAAGCCCTGTGCTGTATTAGTGTTTTTCAGTAAAAGGGCACTAAAATATGTAAAGATTAGCACTAGATTGAGGCCAGAAACTGAAGCAATTCAGGCGTGAGACTGAGGAATCAGGCACAAAACTATTGTATACTCAATGATAGAAAGCTAAATAATGAGCTGAGCTTTGCTGAAACAGCTATATTGTGTCATCTGGAGCTGCCTTTTAGAAATGTCATTTCTGGTGTGAGGTGAAAAGGGATTCGTCATTCAAAAGCAAAGAGAGAAAAAGAGCAAGCTTTCACTCAGCCTTGAATGAATGTACCAAAATAAATTATAAAAACTAGAAACATTTCAGACAGATAATGGCATTCCTGCTGAGAGTGTAAGTTCTGGAGTGTGGAACTGGAAGTGATCTCTCAGACAAGATTTAGTTCTACTGTAATTCTCCATCAACTACATTTGTCAACATGATTGCACTTGTTTCTCTAAAAGCATTAGTAAGACAATTACCGATTATATCAACATGGCATTCGTGTTTGTGACCATCTATACCTGGAGCCCAGGAAATTTATAATCCATTGCCTGACATTTTGCTATTCATGAGGCTATTAGGCAGCCAAAGTAAAATCTGATGGCACTCAGGAAAATCAAGTGAACACAGGCTGTAACTTGTGTACACAAGAAATCTTGTAATATTATTACCAAAAGTTTAGAAATCAAATTCAACTTGTGTTTTAGAAGAAAATACTGTTTGATCAATAGGGAAAAACTAATGTGCAGTTTGTATCTCAGTCTTGTTAATGGATTAAACCACATATACTTGTAAACTGTATTACATATAAACACAAGCGTTAAAAATAATACACTAAAACCTGACTTTTTGTATAATATTATTTACTTGACATTTCCTTAATGTTTGGCTTTTTATTTAGGGTTGACATGCTCTATAAAGCTGCATTTAAGATATTTCAAATATTTCAATAGCTTACATCTTTATTATTTACTTAGGATTAGTAGAGACAGCTAGGAAAAAAGTCATAGTAATATGAGACTGTGCTTAAAATGTACTGGTGTAACTTGTTTTAAGAGGGGTTTGAAAATTCTTATTTCTGTATGTCCCTAAATTTAAAATACTTGTTTCCAATAATCTTTGCCAATTTAAAAAAATAAAATGCTTTATTTTGATTTTTTCAAGACTGCTAAGTGGAATATAGATTTCACAAACTAACTTACCATAGAGTTCCATTATCCCTTCTGGTAAGAATGTATCTTCAGATGATATCCTTGTCACCTGGTTGCATTTACCTGATGATTAGTGATAGGAAGGGTTTTTCAGAAATGTCTGCTTAGCTTGCTCTCATTCAAAATAGCACTGTTTGTATTTTCACTGTTGAGATGTTTGAGTTCCTTTAATACTCTATATATTAATCCCCTGGTGGATGAATAGTTTGCAGATGTTCTTCCCACATTTGGTAGGTTGTTTCTTCCAGTTTATTTATTTGTTTCTTTGCTGTGCAAGAAGCTCTTTAGTTTGGCAATAATCCCATTTGTCTATTTTTGCTTTCATGCCTGTGCTTTCGAGGTCTTATTCATATTATCTTTCAGGCCAATATGCGATGAATTTTTCCTGTTTCTTCTATTGGTTTTATAGTTTCAGATCTGACATTTGGGTCTTTAACTCATTTTGAGGTGATTACATTGTGTATATGGTTGAAGTGGGAGGGTCTAATTTCATTCTTCTCTATTTGGATGTCAGTTCTCAGCATTATTTATTGAAAAGTACTGAAAATTTCTCCAATCAGTGTTCTTGGCTCGTGAAAACCAGCTGACTGCCATCATGGAATTAATTTCCAGGTTCTCTATTCTATTCTATTGGTCTGTATATATATGTTTATGTCAGCACTGTGTTTGTTTTGCTTGGTTTTGTGTATTTTGAAGTCTAGTACTGTAGCAATTGTCTCTGGCTTTGTTCTTTTGTTCAGGGTTCTGTTGGTTCCTTTAGTTCTTCCATGTGGTTTCATTTGAATTTTAAGATGACATCTTGCAGCAGCTAGTATGGTTGTTATCAAAGACAAAATAATATAATGACAAGAATGTAAAAGAAAAAAATAAGCTGTAGGCATTGTTAGTATGTAAACCAGTACAGCCACTATGGAGGACAGTATGGAGCTCCTCAAACCTGAAACACAACAGCCATATGATCTAGTAATCCCACTACTGTGCATTTAACCAAAGAAAAGAGAAATCCAGTGTGTGGGAATATCTGCACCCCGTGTTTATTACAGCATTATTTACAACAACCAAGATATGGAATCAACTCAGCTGCCCAACAACAGATAAAAGAGATAAAAGAGGAAAATGTACTATCTATACACAGTGAAATACTATTCAGCCTAAAAATAATGAAATTCTGCCATTTATAGTGACATGAATGGAACTGGAGGACATTATATCAAGTAAAAAAGTAAGCCATGAACAAAAAAGTTAAACACATGTTTCCTCATTTGAAAGCTAAAAAGCCTATCTCATAAAAGGTTAAAGAAGTAGAACAGCGGTTTCCTAGAGGCCTGCAGGATATGGGAGGAGGGTGGGGATAGAGAAAGATTTATTAGGACACCAAATTACAACTACTTAAGGGAATATGTTCAGTGTTTTATAGCCCTGTAG
The DNA here is from genome assembly GCA_023748175.1 of Hoolock leuconedys. NCBI lineage: Eukaryota > Metazoa > Chordata > Mammalia > Primates > Hylobatidae > Hoolock > Hoolock leuconedys. Next base: position 20,197 of record JAKGGE010002716.1, read on the forward strand.
AGGACTGTAGTTAACAATAAAATATTATATATTTTCAAATAACTAGAGAGAGGAATATTGAATGTTCCCAACAAAAATAAAAACAACAAAAATAGACACAAATCATGTCTGAGAATAATAGACATTTATAGAAATAACTTGTAGAGTATCCTATCATATACTGTAATGAATAACTTAAAAATAAATTTATATTACAAAATCAAATTTTACTTACCAAAAGACATAATTTTCTGAGTCAAGTCTTTCAACTTTTCCAACTACACAAAAAAATAAATGCAACTGTAGAATTTTACAAAATAGAGGAAAATATATAAATGGGTGAGCAATTATTTTTAAAATACAAATTAATTAAAATAAAATAATTTCTTACATATTCATTTCCATCTAACATTTTGTTATACACATCCATATCTTGTTCTACATATTAATACTCAACCCATTTCAATTATATACAAATTTCAGGCTGTGTTATTTAGATTTTTTTAGAAAGGAGCAGTAACTTCTGGGTCATTGCTTTGAAAGGGTTGGTAACTTCTGGGTGTTTTGTACATACAACTACAGGTCTGTCATGGCATTTTGTAAACTGTCATGACACTGGTGGAGTATCTTATGTGAATGAACAATGAGGGCAACTAAAGATTGCTTTCTTCCCCATCTGCTGGTTCCTACTGGTTTCTTTATCATGTCTGGACCAGATTCTGTTTTAATCAGCAGGCTTGTGACCAGAAAACGAGTCCTGCTAGTCTCCTATGTCATTTCTCTCTCAGAGATTAGATACTCCTCTCTAATCTTAAGGGGCTGCAGAAGGGAGTGAGGTCCGGCTTCTGTAGCTCCTTGTTTATTTATGGGTATAGGCCCTGCCTAGCATTGGAAAAGTAAAATCTCCAGATACCTGATCTAAGGGGCCCAATGCTTGGGATGTTTCCATTTTCTGGGTCAGAAGGGAATGGAAGCCTTGTGCCATATCATCTTTATGTGGAACCAGAAAATATACACTTCACTAGGAGGTTAAACAAGAAAATTACAATTAGAAGGAAGAGATAAATTAATGCTTCTATGCCCACCCAAAGTATCATGTTATTTATGTACTCATTTGCAAAAGCAACAGCCTTAAGTTTTCAGGTTTATAAATGTATGTTGTGGCATCCTCCTTTTTGCTTGTGGGGACTCATAAGAAACAAGTTTGATTCTGGAAAGGTGTACCCAACTGGAAGTGATTTCTGGTTTAACAGCGGTGGGAATTTACTTAACAATATCTGATAGGGCCCTTTTGTTTGGTGGTAATTGTTCCTTCAGGGATCTTTTATTTTTCTTAAGTTTAAGTAATACTAAATATTTTAATTGAACAGAACTGTTTTCACTTATTGGAAAGGACAATACTTTGTTTGTAATTTTTTGAAAGAGCATTTTGAACTTGGCCTAAATTTCAAAGGGAGCATAGTGAAGTGTCCTGATCCCCTGTTCCTGTCATGATAAGTTAGTTTTAAGGTTTTTGGGGATTTCCTTTGGCCAAGGGACTTAGAGTCAAAGACTTATGGCCAATTAAACACTCTAGGCCAAGATGGAAATGGAGGTGGAAAGATTCATTGAATCCTTAAAAACCTTTTTGAGCAATATGGAAGTCAAAAACTATAAAAATAAAAATAAGGTTACACATTAATAAAAACCAAAACCTAGAAACCATCTACATTGGGGAAAGTGCTGCTCCTATAGACCTCTAAGACCAAAACATTTTAGAATCATGCCATAACCCTCAGCATCAGAGGAGAAAAACTCACAGGAGCTGAAGAAAAAGCCACAAGAGAGAGCCATCATTCCAGACGCCATTAAAGGCAAAAAAGAGCTGATAGCAGCAAAAGAAACAACAACAGTTGAATTCTGGAACATATATCCAAGAAGTTTTAAAGAAACTGATTATAGCATTAAAAGAAAAATTTCCTACAATTTACCAAATCAATAACTTAAGAAAACCTGGTTCTAATATGTAAACCATTTTTCTAGAAAGTCTACCAGGAACAATTTCTTTCAATCATAGCAAACTTAATCATACACAAAACTTCTTTCATAAATTCCTTTCACAAATTTACTTCACAACATTATACAAACCATCTATACAATGCTTGGACTTTTTTCTGCCATGTGTTATATCTTTAAAATAAACAGTTATTTTCTTCTAGGACAAAAGAATTTACTATACCTGACCCTTTTTCATGCAAAATTACTCTTTATATAATTTTTGCAAAAAAAAATCTTCTGTCTATAACTTTCTAACTTCACATCTCTCTTTTCTACTCACTGAATTTCTTTACATTTGAGATCTCTGTTTTAACTTCCAAGTTAAGGCAAAACAATTATTCCCAATAAAAGATGCATCTTCTTTGTGGCACATTTTATATAAAGGGTGGGAGTAAAGAAATTCTTAACTGCCCACCAGACATTGGCATTCTGTAGATGAGAACCCATACCACAATTTTAAGATTATTTACTGTAAAAAGCTTGCATTTTAAAGCCACTTTAGCCATTCTAAAGCCTATAAGCACCAGTCATTTTACCAAGGTGAAAATATTAAAGTTAAATTTAAAAACACAACATTTTTAAACTAACAAGTTTAGACTAGTGTTATTTGTTTAATTTATGAGAACTCTTATTTATAAGCCAATTTGTGCTTTCTAGACAGAACAGACAACACACAAAGTGAGTTATACAAGACACTGGATTCAAGTTATTTACAAAGAGTGGGATCTGTCCACCTGGCCAAATTTTGTTTGTCCCCTAAGGAGTATGGAAGACGGGGAGAGGCAGGGGAGTGGATTCCACCTGCATCAATAAGGAAGGGAGAGGGGTGAATGGTGTGTTGTTCAAGAGAACTCAAGTCACAAGAGCTGCCGAAGCTCACCTGAGTGGGAGACACCAAGAAAAATGTTCATTCAGCTGCCTGTCTGCCACCGAGGAAAGCTGTCCTGACAGGTCAAGGAGGCTTAAGATCTTCGGTAAACTTACTTAAGCAAGATAGCTCACTGGGCTAGTGGAAGAAGGAAGGTTAGCTCTAGTATTGATGAGCTTTTTTCCCTCACTGAGAGGACCAGTTAGGAAATTCTCATTGCCAATGGCCTCTTGCTTACAGTGATAAGCTGACTGGTTCTGGCCAGGGTTGAGCAAGTCTGAGGCTCTTGTCTGGGCATCCCAGATGTTGATTTCATGATACTTTCTTGGGCTGGGTAACTCTGAGGTGGCAGGGGCTTAAAGTAGTGTTAACATTTGTACTTTTTGAGCCTTTTTTTTTAACCTCTTTGCCCTGTTTCTATCGTTGTAAATTTTAAAGGCCACATTTAAGGGGAGTTGCCTCATAGGGTTTGAGGTCCCATGGCAACTTCGCTAGCTTCTTCCCCTAATGTCAGGGGAAAGATTGAGTAATAAAATATATACTCTCCTAGTGTCTGCATCTGCATTAGCATATTTCTAAGTTCTGCAACAAATGACCTTGAAACAGGTGGGATTTTTGTCTTTTCCCTGAGTTATTTTTGTATGCTTGGCATAATTGACTGGCTTAACCACACTTTCTCTTCTGCTTTTTTCCAACAGCACAGCAAGCGAAGCAATAGTATGAGATCATGACAAGTTAAATCAAAAGAACATTGTCAATTTAACAAAAACTCACTCTATGAACTTTTCTGGATCCGCTGAAAGCTAGCTAAATTTTTCCTTTTACAAAGCAAATCAGGTCTAGAAAATAGCACAAGTATAAGTGTTCCCCCATTTCCATCAGCTATCTGCTGCAATGAACCACAGGTTTGACTTTTAGAGACTATGGGGCCCCAATCCTGAGTGGTACTGGCTGGACTTACTTTCTTGGTCAGTGAGGTATAGGCTGAGGCTAGTTGTATAAGGGGAGGATGCCTGACATTGGGGTGGAATCCTGCATTAAAACTAGCAGGACATCTTCAGATCTGTGGGACTGAGGAGATTGGGGAAGGTATAGGCCTTCTAGGGGGAGCAGCTAGGAGTGATCCCATAGGTGGCTTCCTGGTGCCCGGAAGTAACATGAGCCAATAAAGGGTCATAAAATCCTGTACATAGGACTTCCTCATTTTCAGCCTTCCTTTCTACAGGGTAAGTTCTGTAAAAATAGCATTATAATGTATAGGAACATGTTTAGTACAAGTCTCTTGGTTTCTTATGTGTAATAGATGCAGCGATGTTTCAAGAAAATGGGGTTCTTTCTTTAAGCTGAATTTGTGAATTTGCTCCAGTAGCCTAAAAACGCTGAAGACAATGCTCTGGGATGCTTTTCATTGTCCCCACATCCATCAGGATTTTACTGGGCACATCTGCCTGCCTCTGCTGATCACCACTGTCTCACTGTCTTACTGCTGATTGCTGCTATCTCTGCTGTCTCATTGCTGTGAAGGTCAGTGGCTCTCATACCATCTTTATCCTTTCATTGCTCTCCAGATAATACAGGAAAATACAATTTTCTTAAGTCTAGCAGAGGAAAAACTGGACTCTGCTATTTTTCCTTCTAGATTCCCACTTCCTGAAGAGGAGGTGTAAGTATAGGTAACAAGGTATTACAAAAGTGGATTATAAGTATTTCCCCAGTGAATGAAATATGATAAAAGAGGTATTTTATTCAGCAAAGTTTTAGAAGGAAGTATAAATCAAGTGACAATAAGAAGAAAATGCCATTATGAAAATCCTTAACTTCAAGGGCAGAGAAAACAGAAAAGGCAAGACCAAGATTTCACTAGGGTGGCACTTCAACTCACAGTCTAGACAAACACCAATACCAAAACTCCAGAGCGTAGGGGTGCCAGCAATACCAAATGCCCAAGAGTACCCAGAATCAGCCAACTAAGGTCCCCACACCAAAATGCTGAAAACTCGGGTATCTCTGAAGTGACCAACAATGAACTTGAAAACGGTTGGGGCCACAGAACAACATGACTTAAGCAACAGAATCAGCACAATGGGGGACCTCTCACAACCAAGTGTCCTGCCTTAAGAAATTGCCCAAATACAGTTAACAGACAGCCTAAACAACAACAACAAACCTTGCAAATAAAGCATATATTTTAGAACTGAAGATTTAAAGGCTGACAAGTAATAAATGGCCTCAGAGGAAAAGGACTGGGGATGGTGTGACAAGGACATGATTCAAGGTATTCAAATTACAGAACTTTAAACTGACAGCGTAGCTGGAGGCTTTTCCTGATTCACCCAGTATTTGTGAAGGAGAGGGGCAGACAGGACCACTCCGCCATCCAGGGAGCCAAAAATGGCACTGACTGTTCTTCTCTTGGGGACCCCAGATGAAGGTCTTCCCAGGTTCTCTCAGCTTGGGTGGGCTCCTTGCCACATGCAAGGGGCCAGTGAGGGGAGATCAGTGACCTTCTGGACTGATAGTCAAAGTGGGGATCCCATATGGGCTGCAGTGGCACTATGGCCCTTGCCTGTCTGCTGCTCCACTGCACGTGAGAGAAGATGATGGCAGCTTTTTAAAAATGCTTTGGCTGGTGTTAGCACTCTGTGGTGCTAATTTCCGTCTCACAGCCTCTCTCTGACTGTTGCCTCTTGCCATCTCACTGATCACTATCACACCACTGCAAGTGCCCTTCGCCACCCCTCACCGGTAGCCATTTTGCCATCTCTCAGTTTCTTGTCATTGCCTCCCCACAACCACCAATCCACCACCATCTCTGCCATGCCTCTCTCTGCTGATCCCCACTGTCTTGCTGTCTCACTTGTTGATCACTGCCCAGTGTCTGCTTTTGTCTCACTGCTTTTGTTGAGTGAAGAGAAGGCAAACTAAGTTACCTTCTTCATTTATTCGTGGTTGCCAGATAGCTACAGAAAATGTAAGCCCGAATTGGGGCTTACGAAGAGCTCTTCTGGTGGAAAAGAATTCAGGGCAAGCCAATTGGAGTTACACACAGCAATCTTTTATTAGTGTTATTTCTCATTACAGAGCAGGACTAACTCAGGCAGCATGCCCAGGTCAACAATGTATGGGCTCTTGGCAACTATATTAATACTCATAAACTAGCTTCATTTTCATTTTTAACTTCTATTTTAACTTCAGGGGTACACGTGCATGTTGTTACACAGGTAAACCAGTGTCACAGGGTTTGTGTGCAGATTATTTCATAACTCGGGTATTAAGCCCAGTACTCATTAGTTATTTTCCTGATCCTCTCCTCTCCTCCACCCTCCAATAGGCCCTACGTTTTCACGTGTCATCATTTAGCTCCCAGTTATAAGTGAACATGCAGTATTCAATTTTCTGTTCCTGTGTAAATTTGCCTTTAAGGGTAATAGGTCTTCACTTCCATCCATGTTCCTGCAAAGGGCATGATCTTATTCTTTATGGCTCGCGTATTCTAGGTGAGTATGTGCACCACATTTTCTTTATCAGTCTACCACTGATGGGCATTTAGGCTGATTCTATTTCTTTGCTCTTGAATAGTGCTACAATGAACATACATGTGCATGTATCTTTATGATAGAGATATCTTTATGATAGAATAATTTATATTCCTTTGAATATATACACACAGACACACACACACACACACACACACACACACACACACACACAGTAATTGGATTGTTAGTTGAATGTTATTTCTGTTTTTTAAGAGATCTTTGAGGAATTTCCACACTGCTTTCCATAAAATGGTTACACTAGTTACACTCCCATCACCAATATAAGCCTTCCTGTTTCTTTGCAGCCTCCACTAGCACCTGTCATTTTTTTTACTATTTAATAATAGCCATTCTGACTGAGTGAGATTGCACCTCATTGTAGTTTTAATTTAATTTCTCTAATGATCAGTTTGAGATTTTCTTCATATGTGGCTGCATGTATGTCTTCCTTTGAATTGTATGTTCATGACAACTTTTCCCAATTTTTAATGGGGTTGTTTGCTTTTTCTTGTAAATTTGCTTTATTTTCATTATAGATGCTAGACCCCGGCCTCTGTCCACACCCATACTTTCTCTCATTCTGCATGTTGTCTATTTACCATGTTGATTTTTTTGTTTTACTGTTTTGCTAAGCAGCTTTCTAAAAATTAGAACCGATTAGTCAATTTTGCTTTTTATTAAATTGATTGCTTTTATCTTTACCATAAAATCTTTTCCCATTCCTTTGTCCAGAGTGGGTATTGCCTAGGTTTTCTTTTAGGGTTTTATGGTTCTCAATTATATATGTGTGAATTAGGGGGTAGGTCAAGGCAATTGAGGGGTGGAGTTATTTAGAAACCTCTAGGAAAGGGGTAGTAACTTCAAGTCATTGCAATGGCACATTTGTAAACTGTCGTGGTACTGTTGAGATGTCGCGCTGCTAATGAGCAATGACAGCAACTTGTTGCTTTCTTTTGCCATTTGCTGGTTCCTGCCAGTTTCTTCACTTTATCCATATCTGGATTAGCTTCTGTTTTGGTCCAGCAGGGTTGTGACTAGAGAACAAGTCCTGCCCGTCTCTTAGTTCAGTATGTTTTGAACACTGAATAGTGACAGTGGTGACCACATTTTGAAAAACAATCATCCTGTAACCCATTTTGGCCTCAAGCATCATATAAACAACCAGTTATCTGGGTGAGCAGTTTTTCAGTGTTATAATGCCACATGCATTATGCTGTATGCAGTTTCTGCTTAGGGTGTTCCCGTTATGCATAATTAGATTGATCTAGATGTAGATCTAAACTTAAAATTGTAACTAGCATTCCCCTCATTTTCTTATACCTATTACTGGTATAACTATTACTAGGTTAATATTTTAAATCTCTAAAAGACATCATGTTTATAAAATTACCAGTTGGCGTCTGTTAGGATAGCATTTCTATGATAAATTAGTTACAGTAAAACCATTTTGATTTATTAATACTATTGAAACTTTTATTATAATTAATCAATTTGATCCTTATTAATCATTGGTTTTATAATATTCTCAGTTAATTTGGTTTATTAATTTCTATTTTATTATTCACCAAATTCAGCTTTGTGTTATCATTATTTATTTCTTCTCTTTCTCTCTGTTTTGACACTCCTTCTCTTTCTTCTCCTCAACCTTTCTTCAGTGAATATGTCATTTTGTTTCCAAGTTCTTGATTACACCAACTTTTTGACTTAAATATTGTACATTTAGTCTTAAGAAATTGGATGTAAGTACTGAAGTAAGGTTATCTACTTCCTCTATGAAGGGGATAAAAGATGATTCGGAAATACTCTGAAGCAGAAAAATGGAAATAAATATAAAACCATAATCTGATCACTACTTCTTATATTTTCCTCTTACTTATTCTAATATACCACTGCTTACTCTACCTTCTAAACAGTTATCTGACCGGTCTGTGTCCTCCTTCATTTGCTTAAACATACCTTCCTACTGACTTACACCTTTCTCTTTCTCTCAGTCTATCACACTTATCTGGAAAATACTCCAGTTCTCTTTGAATTCAGTTCTCTTTTCTGCACTCTGTGTAAGCTAAATCAAAATGGTCTCACTCTAAATTTATGACCACAAATATTAAGTAGGCCTTCAGCTCTCAGCCCTCAGAATCCACTTAGCCTTCCTTAGTCAATTTAATTAAAAACTCTCCTATTGTCACAGAAACTATTTCGCCCTTTGCCTTTCTCCAACTCCTTCTTATAGCGTCTCTTTCATTCTCCAATTCCCTCAAGTAGTCACATTTTATGATTTGTGAGAAATTACCATCGTCAAAGAGATTTAATGTTTTCACATACAAACTCTGTATGACTTGGCCTCATAAATTTTTTCTTTTCTCCTCTAATGAACATGAATTATTCCCACCGTGGAGCCAATCCACCTTCTACATAAAACTTTTCTCCTCCCACATACTCAAATTTTGCCCCTTCAATGTTCCTTTTTCCCTCTTTATCACCTTATTTTGTTCTTACTGCTGTGGGCAGCAGCCTCTTTAACTGAATAATACACTGTGCAGTACTTTTCTTAACAAACTCATGTTGTAACATCTTCTGTTTTAAGTGAAGACAAAGGAAAAATAAATTTTAACAGTACATCCCCAGCTTCATATTATTTGTCTATATTCATTCATAATTAAACTTCCCCAAAGTGTAATTAATGTCTTTGTTTGACCATTTTTGTCTCTTCCTTTAATATTAAAAAAACAAAGTAATCAAAACATAAATTAGATTGGTTAGAATTTTACTAAAAATCTTAAACTGAAAACATCTTCTTTCTTTTTTTTTTGATGGAGTCTTGCCAGGCTGGAGTGTAGTGGCACGATCTCGGCTCACTGCAACCTCCACTGCCAGGGTTCAAGTGATCCTTGCCTCAGCTTCCCATGTAGCTGGGACTGCAGGCACAGGCCACCACGCCAGCTAATTTTTGTATTTTTAGTAGAGATGGGGTTTCACCATGTTGGCCAGGATGGTCTCTCGATCTCTTGACCTCATGATCTGCTCACCTTGGGTCTCCCAAAGTGCTGGGATTACAGGTGTGAGCCACCACACCCTGACCAGTTAAATTTCTTTGGTATGTTTTGTATTTATACCTAAGCTCAAGAAATAGTAAAAGCTGTATAGGAACAGTTGTAAAAAGCAAAAGCGAATCTCAGCTTTCTCTAGTTGGATTAATACAAGTAAAATATTATTAACATAAATTTGTTACAGGAAGGATTGAACATTTCACAAAGGGATATCAATGCCCCTGCTCTCTTTTAAAATTGTATTTATAATAGTACATAATAATTGTATATATTTTTGGGGCACAATGTGATGTTTTGATGAATGTATATACAGTACAATTATCAAATGAGGGGTAACTACCATACCAGTCATTTTAAACATTTATCATTTCTTTGTGGTGACCACATTCAAAATTCTCTCTTCTAGCTATCTTGAAATATACAATGCATTGTTATTTGCTGTAGTCAGCCCACAGTGGTAATAGAACATCAACACTTATTCTTTTGTATAATTGTAAGTTTGTACTCATTGACCAAGGTCTCCCAGAGCACCTTCCTGCCTCTCCACCCCAGCCTCTGGCAACCACTAATCCTATATACCCTTTGTAAATCAACTTTTAAAATTTTCACATAGAGTGAGTTGATCGTTGTTTGTCTTCCTGCACCTGAATTATTTTTCTTAACATAATGTCCTCAGGTTCATCGTTTGTAAATGACAGAATTTCATTGTGTGTTGTATGGTTGAATAGCATTCCTCTCTCTCTCAGGGTGTGTGTGTGTGTGTGTTTGTGTGTATAACATTTTTCTTTATGCATTCATTGTGGATGGGCTTTTCAGGTTGATTATATACCTTGGCTCTTGTGGATACTGCAATAAACATGGGTGCACAATAGCTATTTAACATACTGATATTATTTCTTTTTTTTTTTTTTTTTTTTTTTTTTTTTTTGAGCGGGTCTTGCTCTGTAAGCCCAGGCTGGAGTGCAGTGGCACAATCTCGGCTCACTGCAAGCTCCGCCTCCCAGGTTCCATGCTTTCTCCTGCCTCAGCCTCCCAGTAGCTGGGACTACCTGGCTCCCGCTTCCCTGCAGCCAGCTAATTGCGCTTTTAGTAGAGATGGGGTTTCACCGTGTTAGCCAGGATGGTCTCGATCTCCTGACCTCGTGATCCACCCGCCTCGGCCTCCCAAAGTGCTGGGATTACAGGCTTGAGCCACCGCGCCCGGCCAACATACTGATATTATTTCTTTGAGTATTTACACAGTAATAGGATTGCTGTGTCACATGGTAGATTTTATTTTTAATTTTAATGGGGAAACACTTCATGTAATTGAACTGGTCAAGATTCCTTTGATAAGACAACAAAAGCACAGGCAACAAAAGCAAAACTAGACAAGTGGGATTATGTCAAACCAAAAGTTTCTGCACAGCAAAGACAATCAATAATGTGAAGAGACAAGCTCACAGAACGGGAGAAAGTATTTGCAAACTATGCATCTGACAAGGTGTTAAAAACCAGAATATAGAAGTAATCAAAAATTTCATCTCAAAAAAAAAATCTGTCTAAAATGGCAAAAGATAATAGACATTTCTCTAAAGAAGACATACAAGTGGCCAAACAGATGTGTATATATATATGTTAAAAAGAGCAACATCACTAGTCATCAGGAAATGCAAATCAAAACTACAATCTGAGTATTATCTTGTTTCTAGTTTGTTCTTGCACTAGTGATAAATATTGATCAAATCCTCATAAAACATATTCTGAAATGTCTTTTTACATTTTTCATTTGATATTGCTGATTAACGAGTGAATTAATCAGAATTATTAAAACATCATTAGTATTAGTTTCTGATTTTTTTTCTTATGTTAGCTTGGAAAGTTTCTGCTATAAGCTTTCAGCTAAAAATTACCATATCTTACAAAAAGGAACACTCAGAGGGACCGCACCACATATTTAACCATTGATAGTTCGGTTATATAGGTTCCTGTCAAACCTTTGGAGTTTAGAGCACCACTACTTAGATAACTCTCAGACTGTACCAGAGTACTGACTCAGGATTCCCAGGATTCTTTATGCGAACTCATGAATTTGGATTTCAAGCAGCACTAACCCATTTATGCCTGAGGTTGCAATTTTTGATTTTGTAATCAGACCTTGCCATGACGCTGAACAGCAGGGATATAAATAACTCTCACATGCTTAATGTTCCAATAATGGAACACTAGGTACAAATTATTACATAAGACTAAATGAAATGATAATGTAATATAATTGTGCTTATTTTCTTTGTATATTTTGATTTGGAATTTTTTTTCTTTTATTGATGTTTACATTGTATTTTTTATTTTTGTTTTTTTGACTTTTGTTTTAGTTTCAATGGGTACATCTGCAGGTTTACTTCATGGGTGTTGAGCATTGGTAGAGGTTTCTGGTGTACAATACCATCATCCAGGAAATAAAGCATATTGCCTGATAGGTCGCTTTTTGTAATACTGTGTTGCATTTTAAACTATTCAATTTTGTATATATGGTGTTTCCTTTGTTGAGTCTACATAATTTGACTTCTATCTTTAAATCTGAGTTTAATAGATTACGCTATTCAAAGTGCAATGAAATATCCTTACATGGTAAATTATTCACACTGACCCTTCTTTTAAAATTCTGTAACAAATACTCCTTAACTCCATACTTTCACTTTTATACATTAAAGTGCAAGTTTTTGCATAAGTTCATGAAGGCAATCTGTTCTTATATGTCTCCCCATTGATGGTTGTTGGGACAAGTCTGTACAATTTGTGTGTTTCTGTGCTTAGATGCAAATATGTATAGGTTATGTGTATTTATAAAAACAAGAACACTTATTTTTACATATATACAGATATCGAAGATAGTTGGATATATATGTTTGAATTTGAGAAAATCATTACACACACACACACACACACACACACACAATATGGTGTATATATATATATACACACACACACACACCCCTCAAACCAATTTACTTGATAAGTTAAATAATTATAGTGCCAACTTTTAGCATTTGTATATAACATTCACTTAAAATAATATTTAGAAAAGTATACATTTAGAAAATGTACATTGCCAAATACTAATAACACAATTAGTATTACATTGTCATTTATTTTAGTCTATGTAATTAATGCTACTTGGAATCCAATTTCATGAAGTTATCATTAAGAATCCTGAAAGACCAGGCACAGTTGCCCATGCCTGTAACTTCAACACTTTGGGAGAGGTTGAGGCAGGCAGCCTGGAGGTCAGAAGTCGAGGACCAGCCTGACATGGTGGTAAACCCTGTCTCTCTACTAAAATACAAAATTAGCCGCGGTGTGGTAGCATGCCTGTAATCCCAGCTTCTCAGGAGGCCGGGAGGGGTGCAGGAGACTCTCGCTTGAAGCAGGAGGCAGAGGTTGCAGTGAGCCCAGATCACGCCATTGCACCTAGGGTTGGGCAACAAGAGCCAAACCCATCTCAAAAAAAAAAAAAAAAAGAATCCTGAAACTCTGAGTCAGTACTCTGGTACAGTTTGAGAGCTATTTAAGTAGTTGTACCTAAATTGAAGAATCCAAAGTCTACTTCTTCTATTTATCATACATTCTTACCAATTTATCATCACTCACAATTATGTCTTCTCTCTCTCTGCATATATGTATATACAGAATTTTCTTTCTTTTGTTGGAGTTAGCAGTCTTGTTTCAGATTCCCATTCTCCTTTCATTTGATGGAACAAATCTTCCAGAGATACTCGAGAACAAGTGAATAGGCAAATATTGTTTTCTTAAGAAATTAATCAAAATATTTATGCAAATGTTTTAGTTGCAGTTTGGTTTAATATACATCACATTCAATTATTGGTTTCTCAAATTTTAAATCACTTTTTTCTAGATATTTTGATTATAATTTCCACGTTCTGATTTTTGACCGTAGAACTTCAAGTAATTTTTCTCTTTAAAGACTATTATGTTCTTTTGTGTTCAGTGTTCTAAAATTTCATGATCTCTGTGAGACTTATGGTGTGGGTCTTTTTAAATTGAAACTAAGCATAGATTTACCATTCCTGCTTACAAACCTCCAGTGACTTATACCTTTAATACCCCAAATGTTATGAAATATTGAAGTAATAATTTTTTTCTTAGAGTTACCTTTTGCATTTGTTATGCAATTTAGAAATATCCCAAAAGCATTAGGTTTGCTTTTATTTAAACTGTGATATCCTATATATCAAGCAAAAATACCGTCGTATAGTGTTTTTATCAAGATTTTTGAGTAAAGGAAAATAAATACAATATACACAGTTTAATAACTTTTTATTTTCTCCCTTTAGACCTTGTTCTGGTCATAATAGTTTTTATTCTAAACAAAGAAATAAATTTGATTTATTATTGAGAAATATTTCCCACTGTAATCAATGCTGGGAACACATAGATACTTGATTATTTAAAATAGCCAAATATCATTTGTAGTATGCATATGAGATATCAGTTACTCCACTGATAAGTTCATATAGAAAGTTTTTAAAGGCTCATCGGACGAACAATTAAACACAGGAACAGTAACTGTAACCTGATGTTTTTAAACCAAAATCCAACATTTTGCTTAACTAATCAAGTGCCTAGTTTTATTTTTGTCACGGATCCTTATTTTTTAGAATTTGATAAAAGACAGTTTATTGACAAGAGAAATGTAATCTTTTAGCTTTTCAGATCTTTGAATGTATCCCTACCTTAGTTTATGTTCTTCCTGAAAAAGACTGTGAGGAACATTCCAGAAACAAGTTGTTTATTGATGAACACTGGTAGAGAGTTGCAGGACGATGAGGGGAAAGGAGAGAAAGGAAGGCAACAAAAGATGTATTCCCATTTCTACTGTTGGTACCTGCAACTTAACCCCTCTTTGGAAATCAGTGAGTCATTATAGAACATATGCCTCAGAGTTATTTTGCATGGTGTGAGGTTCAGGTCTATTCCCAGGGCACCCGTTTCCCAGGCATTTACAGTCTGGCATGTGCAGGGCAGAGTAGGTTCTGGTGAGAGGGGCCCTCAGGCAGAGTCTCAGATGCCGAGGCAAGTGTGGCTACAGCTAGAAACATTCTGTGCGTGGATGTACACAGGGTGCTTGCTAACAGTCCTGAATATCATCCCCAGTTTGACATATGTATCTCAGAATACTTTTCTTCTGTATGTGTTGTCTTGAAGATCAACTGAGCTCACAAAGCCTAAGAAAGTATCTTGACTGATGCTTGCATTTGTTAAAACAAATAAATATGGCCTGAGAAAAGGACTCCATACTTCTATATTTGAGTCCTTGTGGAGGAACAGCAACCTCGCTTAATAGGTAGGCAAGATTGAAAACCCTAATGGGGAGTATGCACCTGTAACAATAACTGAAGTCTTGGCCAACCCCGGTGGCCCATGCTTCAACCATTCATACACTGCTGAAGGTGTTCAAACTGCATTCCAATAAGGCAAATGCCAAGCTGTAACCAATACAGGCATTCTGTGCCTCACTTCTGATTTCTGTATGTCATTTCACTTGTTTTGTCTATAAATGCTTCCTCCACCACGTGGCTGCACTGGAGTCTCTGTGAATCTGCTGTGATTCTGCGGTACCCAATTCGCCAGTGGTTCCATTGCTCAGTTAAACTCCTCTAAATTTAATTCAGCTGAAGTTTTTATTTTATCAAGTTTAAATCAGTGTAAGTTGAACATTGATGAGACACATGGTAAATGTCTCTCTTCCATGAATGAAAACCGTAGATAACTCTTTTGAGCATAATCTTTTGAGCTTAATGTGCGATTTTAAATTCATGTAATGGAATACAGGCACTTGAGTTATTTCTTAGTAGTTTATTCTTTCTGTTATAAACTGCTGTACATTTTCAAACTTCATCCACATTTTCCAAACTCTTTATTGCAGTACTTTGTTAAAAATTTTACATATTGCGGGTAATAATTGTTTTCAGAAAAGCAAATGGTAAGCTCGTCTCAAGACTATTAATGTTAGCATTTATTTGAAATATCAGATGTAAGTGCATATATTATTTTCTTGGTTTAGACGCCCCCACAGTTTCTACTAGGTCTCCTCAAAGAAATATTTCTTTAACATTAGTGTCATTACACTGCATACTTTGAATACAAAGAGACAGAAAAAGAACACTTCATAGAAGCTCTGGTTCTAAAAGCACCTTGAATTCTCCTCCAGAGACCCTACTAATTTTCCCCAGATTGGTGATATGAATCCCAAGAGGGCACCTTATATGTACTCCAAAATCTCATTTAAGTTCTTCTAGAAACGCATTTCCATGTTCCTCCTCTGCAACACTTTAGGTTCTGTCTCTTTTCATTCACAATTCAAAGCTGGTCGGTTATTAGATTAATAACTAATGACAATTCAGGACTGCTGATCATGCTTGTCTATAGTCTTGTAGTACTGCTGATCAACTATGTCATGGGCTCTGATATTTATACTATCTCCTTTGCAATTACCATTTGTTGACATTTTGAATCTCTGCTGTCAATATGATAAGTCACTAGCCAGCCACAGTGAATATTGAGCATGTGCTGCTGTAACTGAAGTGTTAATTTTTTAAAATTTAATTTTTTAAACTAATCATTGAGTTACTGAATAATTTTAGAGTATGTTTGGAACAACGATTCTAGTCTACTTTTTCAATTATGCATGTTAAAAAATCCAAATACAGATCAAGAATTTTCAAAGAAACAATTGATTTGAGAAGTAATATCAGTGTAAAATACAGAACAAAATACAAAATATTATTCATTTACTTTTTACTGTGACTACTAGAAAATTTAAAATTATAAGTGACACAGCATTATGATTCTACTGGACGGTGCTCTTTTGCATTCTAAAATCTCTCACACCCTTTTTAGCTTACTTTCTTAACTAATGTTCTGTTGGGGAAATATAATTAAAAACAAAATCTTTTGCTAACACGAAAATCCTCCACAAATAAAAGAGAAGTTTGTGAACAATTAATTGAATGGGTATTAAATCAGCATGTGATGCTGCCCACAGGCAATCTGCTAAAGAATTTGCAAAAATAGAAAGACATCTCATTCGTTCATATAGTCAAAAAATCACCTGTTCGTATATGTGTTCTCAAACGATAGCCTAATTTTACCAGTAAGAGAAATTGATAGCAAAATTTGTCAAACATAGCTCACTACTTCCTAGGGTTGTGTGGCGGGCAGGAAGTGCACCTCTCCAATTCCCAGAAGTGGTGGCGAGACAGAGCTCCTCTCCCAGATGATGGGTTGCAGACGAGCAGCGCTCCTCACTTCCCGGATGATGGGTGTCGGGC